>RDPX01000285.1:408778-451105 GCA_003991215.1 Morbakka virulenta | reverse complement strand
GATGGATAGGTAGATAGATAGATAGATAGATAGATAGATAGATAGATAGATAGATAGATAGATAGATTGATAGATATGTAGATGGATGGATAGGTAGATAGATAGATAGATAGATAGATAGATAGATAGATAGATAGATAGATAGATGGATAGGTAGATAGATAGATAGACAGATAGATAGATAGATGGATAGGTAGATAGATAGATAGATAGATAGATAGATAGATAGATAGATAGACAGATGGGTAGATAGATGTATAGATAGATGGATTAGATAGATAGAAAGATAGAGCCAGATATCTTTGTTACCCTTTATTTTATGTTTTCTGCTTCAGGTTCAGCAGTGAAAGTGAATAACAGTGAATAACATGGTTGAGTAAAGTATCTTGTCTCTCAATTATTATCATCATTATTATTATTAATTGATCCACATGTTCTTTCAAACAAATTGGCAAATTTCAAGGTAGAGGAAGTTTTCGACAGTGTTTGCTTTACACTGTAACTATTTTGCATTTTTCTGTTTACAATTACATCAGCAGGTCGTTCTTTCAGCAGGTTAAACTGAAGAAAAAAAACTTCAGGCAGAGTACATTGATTTATTCGATCTTGCACTCTCAAGTATCGAATCCGAAATTCCAAGAACAGTTTAATTTAAGGATACTATCAAGTTCTTTGCTAACATGAAATAGTAAAGTATGTTTTAAAGTTTTATTTTACCTTTAGAATATTGATTGTGCCAATGCCTATACTATATAATTTCAGTAGTTTTAAAATTTTGATTGATTCTGGCACTAAAAAAATGAAAACTAATAAGGTCCCATCATTGGGGACAGGGGATATAACCTCGGGGCTTGGGTGGGCTCTCGATGGGCCTGTGTGCTTTGCCCATTTTGGAAAGCATCCACGATTGTCTGACAATTTTTGGTAAAAAGGGCCTACAGCACTCTAAACAAGGAGTTATTCTTTGAGCATATTTTAATGATCCGATTATAACTACCACCAATTAGTTACGCAGTTGGTAGCCTTGATTTTTTTTTCCCCGATGAAAATGACGTTAAAACCAAAAAAAACACCAAAAACGTCATTTTCCCCCAGCAATTGGGGCTCAGACGTTGCCCTTCATAGGGACATTTAGATTTGGCTGTGAGGAATTTCTTGGCCGGATGCCCTTCCTGACACCAACCAATGGCTTTTTCTTTTGTAAAGTTCCGTATTCTCCTCGCCAGCTCGGGAAATCGAACCCGGAACCTCTTGGTTACCGTGCAACTGCACTAACCATTAAGCCACGGCTCCTCTTCAGCTGCATGTTGAAGGCCTAATTCAAGTTCCTCATCACATTTTGTTGCTCCTTTAAGGATAAAATGTAAATTCTTTCTTTCGTGATGTCTTCACACTATTTTTAACATCCAGTCCTCAGTAAGACTCAGGTATCTACGGAGGCCAATAGTTGGTAGCCTTGTTTTGGAACCTCAAAACTGAAGTTGTTAGATTTACTGCATGTTCATGAATTCTATTTTTGTCCCCTATCAGTCACTCCCGACCCAATCCGAGCTTATAATGATGTCTCGAAAAACAGTCCCCTGCATTACTTTTTCAATTTTCTGATTCAGTTTTTTGTGCAGTATTTTGGTTCAATTTCACAACAAGAAAAGCAACTATTATACCAAATATAACCTCAGATCGTAGTTGTTTTATTTGTTACTAGTTTTCAAAACAATTTCTTTGTTCTTTTGTTTCACCTGTCTTATCTTCTTGCATGTTCAGAACAACATCAGACCTTTAAAATAATACTGCAAGAACATTCTGGAACATTCTGGAACATTCTGGAACATTCTAGTTTTAACAAATAGCGAGCAATGTTTGTTTTCGGCAGATAACTGTTTGCAGAAACACAGTCAAGTCAAAGAGAGGTTCAGCCTCAAAAGGTTGCCTTCTAATTCGAGGTTAAGATGATCATTTCCGCTTTATTCACCACTCTTGTCATCACTCCCCAGCGCTTTCATTGCCATTGGCCCTGTGCCAGTTGCGTTCCTCGAGCCAACACGCAACAATGGTCTTGTAAAACAATCTTTACATTTATCCGCTGCATCACTTTTTTGTGGTGAAGTAATAAATTTTTTCTTTCCCACTTTTTCTTTATCTGTTGCTTCCTTTCGGATCTTTCATAAATGGGAATCTGTTAAAACAGAAATGGGCCCACTGTTTACCAGGGGTTCCATTAATGAAAGACCAAGACATGATTTTTTTCTTGGCCTATTTTGTTGACACTGATTCTGAGACAAGCAAGACAGTGTCCTCTGGAGGGTGGGCTTGAGGAAACGACTTGTGTGACATGCTTTTTGCGGTATTTTGCATGCTTTCTGTCTATCTTTGGTTTTTCTTTTCACTCACTTTCAAAAAATGAACACACAGTTCACGAGGGTTGCCATCAATAAAAGATAAGGTTTTCTGTAAGCCAGCTTGTTTGTAAGATTATTTAGGTACTCCCTTGTGATCACTTTAGATTTTTTAATTTTTACATTCAATTCAGGTTGAGATTTATGGAAAAATAAGTTAAGTTGAATTTGTACTGTTAATCGCGATTTGTATTGATTGAATTTTCTTACAAAATATTATAATTCTTGAAAAAGGTTTTCTTTTTGAATAATTATACAATATATATATATATATATATATGTATATATATATACAAAAGTTTTTCAGGGTTTTTCACTCTAATACTATATGTATATATATATATACATATAGTATTAGAGTGATATATATATATGTTTCCCTTTCCCTATTAAGTTTTTTCGACCAACTTTTTACTAGGAAAATATAGATAGGTGGAAAAGAATTTCAAGAATATTAACTGTCTAAAACAAGAAATTAAACATAACTGCCACCCCCATTCTAGAATTCAAGCATGGTGTCTGTGAGCCATTTACAAATAATTAAAAACATCACAAGACTCACTTGCATCTTTAGTCTATCCTAATGGAAAGCCTCAAGGAGCAGCTAGGTACACAAGAGATGTCTGTCAGGTCCAGACAACAAACAATTGGTTTATGCAATTCAAAAGACTGCTTGCTAACGACACATGCTATTTATTTTGCTCATATAGTGTTATTGTCAAGATTGACCACCATGTTTAACTAGGTGAGGCTTAGTGTCAGCACTTAAAGACAATAGTTCTAAGAATATTATTGTGTCGAGTATCGTTCTAAATATGCAACTGCAACATTGAATCATTGAAGTTATCAAAGATACTTTTTTATATGAAGTCTGTCCTACTGAAAGACACCGTTTGCTTTCCTCTCCCCATGTTGCTGTGACTCGCACCAATTTCTTTGGTAACCAAGGGTATTTCCCCAACATTGAAAGTTCTAAATACCTTCATTGAATAACGCCCCAGACAGTGCTCGATACAAAGATTCGAAGAGAGAAGTTATATATATATTTGGAGTTAAAATATGTTTAAAAGTACATAACTGTAAGTTTCACGCTGACGCGATTGTCAAATGTCTGTGGATTGAAAAATGTGTGTATTGAAAGTTCTTTATTTAAGGAAGTCTTAAAGTATTTTTATTCTTTCAAGGCAGCAGTTGGCAAATGTTTAATAAAAAGAGACGGTCTTCTTTTGTGCATTTTTCGAGTATATTGCGTGCCAAAGAGGACAAAGGAATTTTAATAAACGTTTGCTCTGTTTAAGCTGGAAAACAATTTGTTAGATTCTGCTTAATAGTTATTCTTTCACGTCATTTCTTCTAATAATGGGCCATTACAAGAACTGTTTTCTTTCAGTAAAAAGATTTTAATGAGTACCCCCCTGAAAGATACTCTCTCTTTTTAATCCTCGAGGGATATTAATTTGAAAAATATTTTGATGTAAAAAGAGGCCAGTGCAAAAAAAAATAACCACAGACCATTAACCTGATTAAATGGACACGCTTTTTATATATGAGAAAATTCAACCTCTCCATGATCATAATATTTCATGCCAACATAGACATACCACATTGTCAATACTTTCTTTGACCAAGATTTCCCTCCAACTCAGATGTTGCTTTTTCATCAATTTTCTTTTGAGAATTAAACAGGAAACAATTACCTGCAAATTGATCTTTTTATAACCGCCGCTAGCTACATTTAATAATCTTCTCGTGTTGTCTTCACCGTACCCCCCCCCCCCCTCGCAAAGGAGACCAGTAGGTACCACGTTTTTCTAAAAGACAACACAAAACTCTAAAAACCAGTCCCTGTTTAGGGCCAAGTCCGCTTACTCATAGTAGGAATATAATTCACTTAAATTAATACAAAATCAAGGAATATATTCTTTGTGTGCAAGTTATTTTGAAGTCTTAAAACTTGCTTTTTTCTCGAAAGAGTTCCCATAAAAAAGTGAGCAATACTTTTGCTTGTATTTCTAGTGGTATTTAAGGTAGCTTTTAAAAATAACTACTTTTTTTTCCGTTTTTTTTTTTTTTAGTTTTAACGTCATTTTCCCCCAGCAATCGAGGCTCAGACGGTGCCCTTCAGAGGGACTTTGATTTGGCAGTGAGGAATTTCTTGACCGAATGCCCTTACTGACGCCAACCAATGGCTTTTTTTTCCTTTGTGAAGTTCCAAATTCTCCTCGACAGCTCGGGAAATCGAACCCGGAACTCTTGGTTACCGTGCAGTTGCACTAACCATTAAGCCACGGCTCCTCCTTTTAAAAATAACTACATCCAAGTTTAATACTCGCTTTTTTGAATGACTCATCAAAATTTATAAGTACATGATCATCTGGTGTTCTTAATCCAGAAAATACTTTAATTTTGTTATGTTTTATACAATGATTGTCAAAGAACACTGTTTGGGATCTGAACATATCCGAGGTCATATTGAAACAGGAAACTGACTAATTGCACATGTTCGCTTTTGTGTTCTTTGTCTCAAATCGTCCAAGAAATGCCATAAGTTACTTGTGATTTTATGAAATTGAATTCTTTAAAATAACAAACTTGGTGTAGGCCCATTGTAAGCAAGCTTTTATTCCAAAGGCGAGGGTTAGAAATAAGCCTTTGGAACCACTTTTCAAAGATGTGTTTTCTGTTTCATATTCTTAATGAAATACCAGAAAGATAAGAAAAAAAGGCAGATTTATAAAAATATAATTCATTCCTGAAATATGGATTTGCAAAAGCCTGTACAAAGAGTCGATTCAGAGGTGACATAATCGAAAAATCAGAACTTCTAATGTTCATGTTTTAGAATTTTTATGTTTCAACTAATAATGATCTGGCAATAAATATATGACTGTCAATTGAGCTACTGTACTTTGCTGTACTTTGTTGCGCTCTTCAATACAAACTTACCCTAAAAATTATGTTAATTTTTCAAAAGCCTGTCAGTTTTAGCTGATGATTTTCACATTCCTATTTTATACCTCAGTCCCCCCATTTTCATTGAGTTAATGTAGGCTTGTCATACCTGTCAACCAGTGAGGTCTGATGGTACTACGAAGAGGGGCAAATTAATGGCAATTGTGTTTTTTGAGTAGAGGGCCATAGTCATTAGTAAGTGCAGGGGGGCTTAAAAGTAAGATGAACACTGTTAAGGAGGTTGACTGGGATGGATTTGTTGTTACATTTTCAGCTTCCGACTCTGTTATCTTAAAAAATGAATTAGTAGTGGATTAGTAGGTGCTCGGCTGTTGATACTTTTCACAAGTAAACCCTGCAGTACTGCAGCTGAAGGTTATTTTCAAAATTATCACTGCAATATTAAAAAAAACAGCATTTGCAAGGATTCGACTATTAATCAGATATATAGGACACTTGTATACTCGATAGATTTGGAGTCATTTAAGAGGTTATAAGAAAATCAACTCCTGTACCCCCAAAGAAAGGGTTTTTTTTAATAATTTTGCTTGTTACCCTCCTGCACCTGAACAATGTCTGGTACCGCATTCTTAAAGGACCATTAAAACAGAAGTTAACACGAACTCAAGATTTCAATATGTTTTTCAAAATTATTCTTAGGGCATAATTCTCATATCAGTGGTTTACTTCAATGGGGCCGGGGGGTCTCAGCCACCCACCATTTTCAACAAGTGACAAAAGCCTTTAACGCAAAAAAACATTTTTTCCTTGGTTATGTTTCACAGAGTCTTCATACCATAATGCTTTGTAAAACAATATACATTCAGGGCAGCTACTTCTACAAAACGCAAACTTCACGAGTGATTCTGGTTTTACCGGAAATCACATCACCCAAGTCCCGCAAAAAAATTGAAAAAGGATTACATCCTTGTTTATAACAATGAACCATGCAAAGACATCACTTTTTTGTCAGTATTCTGCTTGTTGAAAGCAGTAATATTTACCGCAGGTGAATTCGTTAACCAGCGAGAGGATACTTCTTCTTCTTCTTCCTGCGGTCTTGTTCCATCGCTAGGACGGGTCGGTCGCTCAACACAGCGAGACCAGCGAGAGGATACGAAGGTACACAAATGCGAGTGGCAAGCATGGCCTCAACAGAATTAGTTGCCAATCCTTCTTCATGGAATTCTAAAAATCAATTAATTTTTCCAAATACCAGAAAAAGGAAAAACATGACAGGAAGCCAGAAATACATATCTGAAACTGTTTGCTTGCACTGCCAGAAGACCTTTTCCACTCATCCGCCCTCCCCTCACTGACAACTTGATGTTGCACTTCTGTAAGTTACATTTAACAATTCGTATTGTGAACACTTAGTTCTGAGATTAGCCCTCTTCTCTAGACGTCTTTTGAGCTCATGTTTTCTTGTATTGACGTGGCGTTTTTCCACCAGAATTTTCGCTGTTGTGCCTTTAATCCGGTCCAATTTATTCATTTCAGCACCTGCAACCAGTTTTTCAAGGAAAAATTGAGCTTCATTTGATACAAAAATTTGCTGTCGCAGGTTGACATCAAACAAATATAATTCAATTCGAAGCTATGGGTCAACCAACTATGCGATGGGTCAACCAGTAGTTTAATCCAATTGACGTAATGCTAAAACACACATATTTGACTTGTAGTGTCTCCTAAACTGAAGGGTATGACGCATTTACTCCAATTTCTAGTATCAAGTGTTTGCTGTCAAATTTTTTGAAGTTTTGTCTTCCACTTAGCGGCTTTGGAGAATATTTGTTAACCAAATATGGGAAGTGGGAGACTCTCAATGGATGTGAAACCACACAAGGCAAACACTAAGCGCATGGAGCTGTGAGGGGAAAAAAAAGAGATGAAGAAAGCTGGATCAAATTACACAAGTTGCCTTAACACTTGATAACATTCAATCATACAATGGAAGAGAGCACTCAAAAGCAAGAACAAGTCACTCGAGATGCAACAAAATCAATTGGTATCAAGAAGGAAAGCTCATTGGAACACTTCACATGATAATATTGATGAAAAAATCTAAGAACAACCACTTTTTGTCGTTGAGACAGAGGTTGAAGATTGCAAGCAATAGTCCTATCAAGTTACAATCACGTCTCTGACCTCAATCAAGAACATCAAGATGCTCTGTGGCGCGAAAAAATGAACCTGTCTTTCAGAAGCAGACTTGCCTGCAGGTAGAATACAAAAACCCTAAGAAACATCTGGAGAAAATGACAAACCAGGCATTCTCATTGATGAATGTCGCCCAAGACGAGAAGAAACTTCAGTATTGAAAGGAGATAAGGACTTTCTAATAACTTTCTAATAACGATTTGATTTGCATTTTTGCTGCATTGAAAGAAAACCAACAAATTAATACCGAAGATCCTTTTACAAATATCATAACCAGGAAGACTTTGAAGCAATGCAGCCCTCCACAGCTTATTAAATGCATGGGGAAAATATCGAGGCCCATAACACATCCTCCAGGAAAGGTAATAAAATCAATAGGTACGTTCCGTGATTACAGTCAAAGGGTCACCAGTCGAACGACACCCTTTTAATCAGTACCGACGATCAACAAAAAGACAGCTTTTGCACGTACTCCACCAGTGCATTGTTGATAAGTCATTCAAAGACCTCAGCAATGAGAGGAAGAAGAGGGGACCATCCACTTATTAGGTACGCACTGGGAGGTATTGTAAGAAGCGAACCGGGGTGGAGTACTGTTCACAAGATGAGAACGTTCACACTTAAAAAAAATTTCTTACAGTTTTCACAAAGCAGTGACAGCGAAAGACAGGCGTACAAGTGTACTTATTCTTACCTATTTTTACACATTTATTGCTTGTTTATATGGAATTAGTTTCGTTTGTATTCGGCTTGTATCTAATCACAATTGCTTTCATTTCTCACAACAATAGCCCGGCGTCAATTTTTTACTCTTCGAATTTAAGAATATGAGCTTCTTTTAAAGAAGAATCAATGACACAATTTTAAACTTATTTATCGAAATGGCAACTACCAACGACGGTCCAAAAAATATAATGTATGTTCGCACGGGGGGTACGTGCCTGGGAACAGGTGCAAATAAGGGGGAGGGGGTCGAAAATGGCCAATTTCATGCGAACGTAATAAATGGATGCCCCCTTACATGTCAATGTTTGCCAGACACGCCACCAGCATTCGTGAAGACAGGAACAGCATTAGAAGCTTTCCAAAAACATGGAAAACAAAAATTCGATGGGTAATGATTAAGGAGTTTAGAAGCAGGAAAGATAGCTTAGAAGCACACCCTATCAAGAACCAGATATTGACTACGAGCTTTAGATTGATCAGTCTCATAATAAAACTTTGTAATTAACCCTAATTTTTAATAACGGAATCAAAAATCATCAATTTGCAAATGGATCTCCGGCAAGGAAACAACAATAGTACCATTTACAAAGGTATTGTCAGAAAACAATCTAATAAAGCGATTGGTCTTTTTACTGGGGAACATAAACTAAACAGCATAAATAAATGGAGAATAATCGGTTTGCAACACTTTTCTAAATCCGAAATCTTTGACTTCAAAGTTGGTTTGGAGAAAAAAACTCGCAAAGTCGCGCAAGATAGCAAGATATAGCATACGAAACAACTGCCTAACATTATTTTAAAACACCACTACTTCGTCAGAAAGAAACTCGGGATTTACAAGTTCCGTCACGAAGACACAAAAAACGCCAGAAAAACTGGTAAAAAGGCACCCTGTCACAATCCTAAAAAAAATAATGAAGTTTTAAGACAGATCGGATAGTAACAAATGTTGCACCGTGAAGGAATCACAGCAGTTATTATTATTGTTCTTCTTTCTTGATCTTTGAGCGAAATCTAAGGTAATTCCAGAAAATGTACACTTGTCTTGTTTTTCACCATATTGTAAGAATATAACGTACCGAGGTATATTTAATTGTGTAAAGGGCTTTCGCAACGATTAAGTAAGTACTTTATGACCAATATTTTCAATATTTACTTTCTGAATGTAAAGCTTTGCGTTTCTATTTTTTTATTATTATTTTTATTTTTATTTATTTATTTCTATTTTTTATTTTTTTTTTGCGCGCGCGCTGGTAAACATTGGCAAACATTGGTAAACATACTCATCAAGCACTCAACAAATCACAAAATGAAGCTAATCATCGATCGAACCGATAGACAAATAGCAGAAGAGGATAAACCATTGCGCAAGCGCAAGACAAATGAGATACAAAACAAAGAAGAGGGGAAATGAAGAACTGATTCTTTTAATGAGTTTTGGAATTTTTTAAAGTTATGTTTCTTGATTCTTGAGAGTTGCTTGAACGCTCGTCAACTATAGTACTGAACTTTGATAAAAAGGTCCCTTTAAAAATAGGGTCAGACCTAAAATATTTTGGAACAAAACACGTGCCATCATAATGCAAGAGGATTACCCTTTTAAAATGTCGATGATTTGTGTAATACATTTACCCTTGTTGACCATATTAATCAAATAACTTGTTTCTCCATTTCTATCCTAATATAGAAAATATTCGAGGATTCAATTCTCATTTGTAACAATTTCAGGTCCTACATTTTTTTTGTAACCTCACGTTGATTGCTCAGATGTTTACCTCGATTAAACAATGCAATTTTTGACCTAAGTTTCATCAGAGAATTACGACCTAGGTTCCAAAGGATAAATGTAAAAAAGTGAATTTCCCAAGACAATTCTGGACTTCCGGGGAGAAAACAATTCATTGGAATGACTTTTGTCTTATTTATATTTGCCCTGCCCCCAGCTGTTGCGTTATTTCATAACAGACCACCACACTAGCATACTGTTTTGCGAGTACCGTTTCAGTGACGCATTTCAACCCAACATGCAACTGCGGGACTTGCAAGAAGAAAAGAATTTTCTTTCAAGAGGAAATTGCAAAATAAATGCACCCAAAAAAAACTTGTTGCAAAATTGTGGTTGGATTGGCAATTTCAGTTAAAAAAACCGAGGTGACATGTAACTTAGCAGCATGCGTACTGATAATTTAACTCCATACTCCATCCAATTACAGAATTGCTAAGAAAAATGTATTCCAACTAAAGATGATGGATAGGGCATAGTCCATTTAGCAAGCTTGACTTTGACCAATTCCTTTCCAACATGTAGTGCTGTGTAGACGTATTGAATATTCATAGGAAAGAATCCTGTGTAATCAATATTTTAAGTTCTTTAAACTGCTACAAAAAACATCTACCAAAAAGCAAGAAAATAAGTGAAGATGTTTTTCGAGAGGAGTGAACTCACTAAGCTGTTACAACTGTGTGTCAATGGCAACTCCTACATCCTCTGTAATTGCTAAAATATTCATGCAAGCATTTGAAGCCACATCTTTATCAAAAAAGGCCAAAGGCCCTTCTGTCTGACAAAGATTCGTTACCAATGTATTTGCAGTCATAAAGGAAGATTATGTACAACCCTTCTTTAAAAGCATCAATACTTTATACTTAAACATATTCACCGTCCATAAAAAAAGAAAAAACACAACTACCATTTCTTAATGTGCTAGTAATGCAGATAGCGCCGTTTCTGTTAACATCTACAGAAAACTAAATCACACTGACCATTATCTCCAGCTGCAATTTGTAACAAAATCATCATCACCCTGCTTGGAAGACCAAGAAATATTATTTCAAATACAGACGACCGTAAAAAAGAAAAAAGACAACTTCAGAAGGTTTCCGTATCCAGTGGATCTCATGCATAGGATGTCCGAAGAACATTACACACAACTACTGGACCCAATAAAGAAAAAGAAAGGAAACGTCTGAAATGAACACGGGTAAATCACAGGTGAGCACCAAGACATTATCCAGTTTTTCTTCTTTACAAAATTTATCTTAAAGAAGCTGTGGTCCAAACCAAAGGACCCAGTCCCACTTGAAGACAGGAACATTATAGTTTACAAACCACATTGTAAGGACTTATTTTGGACGGGGAAAATAAAAAAGATGATAGACAAGAAAACCAAAACAACAAGAAGAAAAAAAGAAACACTCCATTTTCTACAGCATACCATTTACATCAACTTTATATCTTATACTATTCCATAAAGATGGCTTCCTTCACCAGTGAAAGAAACACGAAAACACAAGATACCTATACCATCACTTCTGGAAACATCCCATCCCTGTCACCATGTAAATATCCATTGTTGAAAGATAAATACCTTTACTAAGTTACTCCTGGTAGCATGACGATGAGAGAAGTATCTCTCGAAACCTGATCACTTTGAATTCCTTACGCTCTGCATCAGTATCTTCTTCAGTCGACTTTAGTCCCATCGAATTATGAAATGAATCGATTAAGTCGGTCGCTTGTTCCGGGCTTCCAGATCTTTCTCTACGCAGTCTCTCAATCTCTTTCTTTGCCTACCTTCACACTGTCTTCCTTTCAGTCATAAAGTTATCATTTTTGAACTGGTTTCTCTTCTCTTTTCCTGTTCTCTTCAGGTAGCCTTTGTTGTATTCTTTGCTGTACAGCATATTCCAGCCAAGTTGTGAATATCGACGCTCTATCTCTATGTCCCCGTAGTGACAAAATAAACAAAATAATCAGCCCTCAAACAAGAAGATCTGGTTTGGAGAGATATGTATTTATCATTTCTGAATCGACTGATCATTAATCTGTGCATTATTTCATGGAATCATGGAATCAAGAAACGACACCACCTTGTGAAACATCCCGCAACAAGTTGAAAATGCCAAGTACGAATATTGATACCTGTGAGTTTTAATACCTTTAAATACCTTAAAAATTTAAACAGCTCATACCTTTTTCTTCTTCGATTTCATAATGATTTGAAATGGACGCTTTGGCTCAAAAGATAGAGCAAAATTTCAAACTGGAAATAAAGATTCAGTTGCTCACACACAACAAACAAGAGGAAGGTTCAGATTTCGATTTCCTGGAGAGGGAAGCCTTGAGGATCTTACAAAAATTATTGGGTAGCATCAGGAAGAGCATTCATCCATTAAATTCTTTGCTAATTCCATGAAATTTCTTAGAAGGACACCGTTTCAGCTCCCGAAATTGGAAAAAGGACGTGAAAGGGAGAAAGCGTAACGAACACCCCCAATAAGAAAAACAACAAAAATATTTTGTTTATTCTCTTTTATGGTTCATGGTTTATGGTAAATGAAGGGAGAAGACCGCGTGTGGGACTGTTAAAGAGATGAACTGAGAACGTAAAGGAGGATAGGGAATTGCAGGACTGAAATGAAGAATGCATAGATGCAGACCTACTTGGGAATTAAGATACGAAATCTCCGGGCTGACAATGGAGCTGAAAATGAAGAAAGAAAAAGGTGATGACGATACTGTTACTTGACCTAAGTTATTATGAGTTCCATTCCCTATGTTTACCTTTGCTCCTCGCTAATTATCTAAGCAATCCTGTTTTTTTTTGCTTGCTTTCTATGTCGTTAGGTCGTGGTTCATTTTCCGTCTCTCGGTGGAATAAGGATCGAAAATTTATTTTATGATTTTTGTCTATTCAGCCGGTCTTGACTGTCTCGGTCCCCTTTGGGTTTTTTCATTATGTCTAGTTGAAAACCTTATTGCCTCTTTCTGAAATGTTTTTGCACCTTTCAGTGATAGAAACTCAATCTACTATATCAAAGATATTCGATAAAGAATAGGGGAGGGGGGGGGACAATTATGATTGCTAATGTAATTAATATAATAGAAGTATATTTGAGATTTATAACCATTGTTAATTGAAGCTTTTAACAACTTGTTTTATTTCAATAACATTACCAAGTGAAAGCTGTCTCTAATTCTTTGACTCAATTAGAGAATTCTAGCATGTGATTATAATGTTGATATTTTGTTTTATCGTACAAATCTGTGGTGTAAATCCTTTAAGAAATGGAAAGGTGAGAAATATCAACAACTATGAAAATTCTTGACTTTACGGAATCTGTGGAAGCCATGAATATAGGACCTCTATCATGTCTTAAGTTGTAAGCTTTCACTGAGCTGCTTTTGGGAGACACTTCTCCCATCGTCAAGCTGCCTTTCAGGCTGACGATGGAAGAAGTATCTCTCGAAACGTAGCACATATAACCCTTATGACTGATTACATGATGGGGCTCTTATAATTACAACAATTTGACTGAATAATTTCTTTTCTTGGCTAATACTCATTTGCTAATCTGAGTTCTTAGAGTTTATCTACTTAATGCAAACAATAAACCAAAATAATTAGGCGTAGACAAACTAAGAAAACTTGCTTCCCACCCCACCCAACAACCATCAATGGTATCCTTACTCACCAGCTCGAACGCTGTACAGGCAAAAATAACAAAAGCTCAGAATGTTTGGATACGCTGTAGAAACTTATCCTTGTTTCCAAACTGATGTTTCGGTTCGGATCCGAGAAAACCGTCTCCAACATTTTCAAGTTATTTGACTGATATTGACAAAGAAACCAAACAAAACCAACAAACATTAAAGAGACTAGGACCTACACTGTGTGTGAAAAGTTTTAAAAAGCCTTTTAGTTGTGATCTAAAGCTTCTGTTTTCGATATAAATGCCCTTAAGTGGGAGCAGTAAAGGAAAACATTTCCAAATTACCTGAATAGTGATTTCCAAATGAAACAAGGTCGCTCAACACAGCTTTTAATAGTTATCAGCAGTAAGAACATTATTCCTTCGATAACCAAATTTCAAATCATTTGAGACCCTCTGATATTGTCTTGCACATTTCCTTAGATCATTTTGCGTTTCATGGCCTTGGTCCATAAGAAAGTAGAACAGAGGAGCTTTCATTACAGAAGGACTACATCAAATTCTTTCACATGGACGGAATCCCAGCTTTTGCTTTGTATGAACTCCGTTCCAAAGCAGCAGTGATAAAAAACGCGACTGCTCTGGACTCCTACCTGACCAGGTAGATAGAAGTAGCCATTGAATGTTTCATTCATGGCTCCCTGTTAAACAATACGTCGATATTCCCTTGTATAGATTCCATCTATTACAGACCAGAACAAAAGGAATGAAGATGAGAAAAAAGTGTGAAGAAAAGACAAAGACTATCGTCGACAGCAAGATCTATAGCTTACTTTCTACAGCCCTCTTTCTCGAAAGCAAACTCGTTGGATAGCCCCGAGTCAGTATCCAAGCAGGAAAGACCATTTGAAACAAAAACCTTAGATCCAGTACTCGGCTGGGCAAGAGTCCGCACTTGGTCTTGGATAAAAGAAGAAGTTCGTCGCAGATAACGAGAAAACAAAAAATAAGTTACACATTGTGTAACTTTTTCTAGTTTGATGCAGGCTACATTTCCTCAAAATAAAGAGTACACTTTATATAAATATTTTTTTATCAAAAATTCCAAACGAAAATCATTTTCAATAAAGATAAGAAAGAGATCTATATTTCTTACTGATAAATAATTCAGTTTTACAACAATATTATCAAGGGAGAAATAATGCCTCGTTTTTATTGTGGTACATATGATTTTCAATACTTTTTATAAACATTTTCACCAATGGTCTAGTCAACTATTCGCTCACTGCTGTATTAATAAATCATTTGTTTTCTATTCTCTAACTGCTTAATTTCTTTCTTGAATATAGGTGATGTATCATAGAATATATTGCGATTGCCTGATTGTTGATCTTACAAGCACAGCATAATAAATCTAGCTAAAATAATTACAACCATTTGCTCGTTATAAATGTCTAGAGAGTTACCCAGCAGGTGGCTCCTCCAAATAATTATCATGTATTACTGTAATAAAGTAAATGTGGGAATTGCAACCGATTTCCTGAAGAAAAAAAACAAAGTTCATTAGGGAGATGAAAAAAAAGAGTCAAATGTTTTAGCTGCTGTGTTGGTCAAAAAATTAGAATTTACCTTGCTGGGAGAGGAATAGTTGACAAAAAGATACTGGAACATTTAACGTTTGTATTGTTTTTGTATACTTATATACCAGTTTTATGGTATATAAGTGAGTTACTTGACTTAAGCCTGTTCACTCCGGCATGGAGTATAGGCCGCTAACAATCTCCCTCCATCTACGCCTGTCCTGGGCTGCAGTCATGATGGTGTGCCAACTATCTCCGCTGTCTCTCATCTCCTGTTCTAGACTTTTATTGTGTTAAGCCAGGGTAGTGACTGGCTTAACACAATAAAAATTGGCAAAAGAAAACTTTCGTTACAAAAAAGTTACCCCATCTGCTTTGACATTCCACATGATGAATAGAAAAAGCCACCCAAATTAATATTTTCTGGTAACATCAGAAGTAAAACTCGAGCATCTTTGCTTGCATTCAGTGGTTTTTTTGTGAATTGTGAACATGTTAAAAGACTTTGAAATGGGAGATCCTATTTTGGATATAATTGCAAAAACAGTAACAGATTGAAATAAGAACTTAATATTTTTAATTTCCATTAGATAGTGCTCCTGTAAGTAATAATCTACCGGTAATCTCGAAAATCTTGTAGAGATGTGTACAAATACAAATAATGGAATATCTAGAGAGCCACAAATTACTATCAACCTATCAATTCGGGTTCAGAAAAGACAGATCTACTGAACTAGCGACTGTATGTTTCATAGATCAGATCAGAAAAGCCATGGATAATGGTATGATTACTGGTGCAGTATACATTGACCTCAGAAAAGCATTTGATACCATAAGCCACGCAACCTTAATCAGAAAACTTCCTAACTTTGGAATAACAGGCATCGCACAAGAATGGTTTTGCAGCCTCTTGGGACGTTACCAACAAGTCAGTTACCAACAACATCTTTCATCATCAGAACCCCTTTTTTGTGGGGTCCCCCAAGGGTCAATACTGGGACCATTATTATTCCTGCTCCACTTTAATGATGCTCCATCCGCTCTATTAAAATGCAAAATCGTGAAGTATGCTGTTGACACTGTGATTTACTACTCTCATAAGGACATCCAAGAAGTTGAAAAAGTTCTCAACAATGACTTTGCTTCATTGACAAACTGGCTCGAACAAAATGAACTAGTTGTAAACAAGAAAAAAGGCAAAACCGAAGTAATGATATTTGGGACTAATAAACGATTCAACAGATTAGACGACCAGCAACTCCAGATAAAACATCATCATTCTACGGTTAACAATACGAATACCTATAGATACCTTGGGTTAACACTTAATAAAACATTAAACATGTCGGAACACGTACAAAGCATCATAAAAAAGGCTTCATCAAGAATTAACCTCTTGAAAAAAATGCGATGTCATCTGGACTCAAAAACTGCATTTTTGATCTACAACACGATGATTGTACCAATACTAACTAACTCCGCCTTCGCCACGTATGGCACAATATCAGCTTCTCTTGAAAGTAAAATCGATGCCCTCGAACGTCGAGCTCAGAAAGTGCTTGGTATACTTCCATCGATACCATCGTCAAAACAAATAAAAATGAAACGAGTTGTTACCTTCGTACATCGATGCGTAAATGTAAAAACGATTAAAAACTTTGAAAACTATTTCGAAACTCTCGGATCAAAAACAAACACACGAAACAATGGGAAAATGACACGAATTCCAAAAGTAAAGCTTGAGGCTGCTCGCTCATCCTTCTACTTTCAAGGAGCACTGGCTTTCAATAATTTGCCAAGAGAACTTCGAATTGAAAGAAGTCCTTAAAAATTTAAAATTTTACTAAATAAACTTTAATTGAGAAGATCCTATTAGCCAGCTATGTGATCGATGCAGCTCATGTGATATCTTCAACTTATATTTATTTATATTTGTTTTGTAAATTTATANAAGGAGCACTGGCTTTCAATAATTTGCCAAGAGAACTTCGAATTGAAAGAAGTCCTTAAAAATTTAAAATTTTACTAAATAAACTTTAATTGAGAAGATCCTATTAGCCAGCTATGTGATCGATGCAGCTCATGTGATATCTTCAACTTATATTTATTTATATTTGTTTTGTAAATTTATAAGTACAACACTAATTTTTACTTTTCAACTATTTATCTTAAAACTTACTTATTGATCTTTTTGTTTTACAGGACTACTCTTGAAAACAGTGTAAATATTTTGATATTTTGTACAACTGACTGTATTATCTTGTATAAACATTTGATAATAATAATAATAATAATAATAATAATCTATTTCAGACATGAATTTCTTGCATAAGTCTAATGTCCTTTACAACCTTGCATATTAAGACTACTCTCAATTAATATTTAATGGTATTAAATAACTATTTTATAGACTGCAGAGGATGATTAAGACGTTGTACGAGAGAAGACCTTATGAAAAGCATACATGTATTTCGACAAGAAGTGTTACATCTCCTAAAAACACTTCAAAGCGAATGTTCTCTCATAGAATAGGAACCCAGTCCATTTTTATGTTCCAAATCTCCATCCGCTTTTGGTGTAAAACACCGTTGACTCATTCGTATACCATTCCAGTCTGCCATGCTCTTGTCTTTTTTGTAAACTTGGTGCATGCAAGATTAATTTGATCTTGGTAATATTTGAAATTATTTTAATGATGAGTTTTTTAAGTCTTTTACATTGATTTTAATAAAAATCTGCTGATCAAAAATTCGTAGTATAAAATTCCGCAATTTCCAGCGATGGCAGAAAGTTATTACTAAATATTTGTTAGAAACGGATAGGTGACTTTCATAGTTTCTGTGATATTTTTAGTTTCATATTTAATTTATACTTAAATGAACCTAATTACTAAAGCCGGTGCTCCAATATGATGCTGAGGCATAGACCCTTAAGGAAGAAGGTCTGCTGGAGCGAACAGCAAGTGTGTATATTCTAATGGATAGCAGCAATATCGCTAAGAGAGCATTGAAATAGCGCCGATATCCGAAGAATACACTGTACAGGGAAGACAAGAAAAGGTCGCCCAAGTTACTTTGACCACGTGTAATGAAGAAGAGAAAAACAGCAAGTTAAAGAAGCGATGGAAATACGAGTGAATGACAGGCGATGTGTAAGTAGGCAAAAATAGAGATTGAGAAACTGTCTAAAGGATAATATATGAACCCGAGGTGCAAGAGAACCAAAATCGCAAACTATGCAAGGCCAAAACTTGGGCGATTAACATTAAGACTCAGTGACACTAAGGTCACTAGAGAAGAAGATGAAGAACAGAATACCTTATAAAAATCTTTTTTTAAGAAACTAATAAAAAAGACATAAGAAGAAGTTTATTCCTCCTGAATGATCAAGATAAAAATAAATAGATTTTACTAAGACAATTACTCTTTAATATTTGAGTATGCTTCAGTCTAGATATATTTGATACTGTACATCAGCCACATGAAGTTAGGTTGCGGAACGATATTTATGCTTAATCTTTTTATCTATGTGTTAGTATGTAAATTGCTTTTCTTTTTCTATTTTTTCTTTCTTTTTTTTGCTTTCAAGGCTTAGCAAATGAAAGGAGCAATGAAGACTTAGAAGAGCCAATCACAGGTGCGATTCCATAATAAATCTTTTGTGTGTTATCACCTCTCTCTCTCTCTCTCTCTCTCTCTCTCTCTCTCTCTCTCTCTCTCTCTCTCTCTCTCTCTCTCTCTCTGTCTTCTGTTTTTAATGCAGAACATAATGCAACCTCGTTCTCAACTGTGTATTCTTCAGGTGACTGTCATGTGCATCTGATTAAGAGAACAACCACTAAACACTTTTTATCGCAGGCGGGAGTTTTGTCTCTCTGTGTCTCTGTCTGTCTGTGTGTGTCTGTACGTCTGTCTGTCTGTCTGTCTGTCCGTCGGTCTCTCTCTGTCTCTCTCTGTGTCTCTCCCTCTGTCTCTCTCTGTCTCTGTCTCTCTGTCTCTGTCTCTCTGTCTCTGTCTGTCTCTCTCTCTCTCTCTGTCTCTCTCTGTCTCTCTCTTTCTCTCTCTTTCTCTCTTTCTTAAATATTATTGTACCGCAAATGCATATCTTGTTTAAACATTTTCTGTCCTTTTTTTTGCCAAAGCACTTTAGGCAAGTTTTAACTGAAGTAATTGTTGAAGAATCGTGGCGTGATACTCTTCTGTAAAAATTTTCTTCCCATCGAGTGGATGGGTATTAATTAGTCGGGGGGTTTTCTTAGAATTTTCTCAATTCACTCTTAAAATTATCAGTTGTGGAAAATTAGAAAAATTGAAAGTGGAAGCCATGGCAATTCATCTGAGCTTGCATGAGTTTAATTTTCAGCGTCAAAGGAAGATTCAACAACATAAAAAGAATATTAAACCTGATTTCCATTAAGTGTTTTCTGCGACACTTGTACACCAGAGACGCACATGTTACAATTGCAGCAAACTACAGAATCATACCGCATTTTGGCAAGTAGATTCCGTATATTTACAAGTCCAATAATTGCACATGACATTGGAAATGTAGCTGCATTTAAAAGCTTGCTAATGGGTTTAGAGGCTCAAACAGTTTTTCACATAAGGCAAAGTTAGTTTGAGACAGAGAGCTTTAAGGAATATTTTAATTTGGTTCAAGGTGCTGTTAGTTGGCAGAATGATATCACCACATCAACATTAAATAGCTTTGATACACTACAGAAGTTTTACCTTTTTGTACAAACAATAGAGCACGAGAAAATGCTAGTAAACAGAAAGATACAAAAATTTACCATGTTTTTTTTTTCTGAATGAATGTAAAAAAATGTTGACAAAGTTGTCTCGCGAAATATTTTTCAAAAGTATAGTCATGTATAGGTTTTTGACCAGATCTTGATAAGGAGAATCTACTTGCGAAAATTCAAACTTTTTTCAATCATTCTCGAGATGTAGTTTTTTTAGACGCATTTGTTGGCATGTCAACGTTTGTTGTTTTGGGGATTTTTTAGAAACCGTTCAATGTAAGAAGACTAAAGGAATATCTAAAATTAGCTCATTTATATTCAGTCAACGAAAAGACCTCAAGGATATTGAAAAAGCTCCAAGTCCATTGAGACAGATTATCATGATAATGTAAATATCCAATGCCAAGTGATGTAGATGCTACAACGTGTGTCACAGTACAATGATGCCGCTCTGTCTAACTGGTTTTTGTGCAAGTATAGATGTAATATGTGACAGCTGGAACTTTATTATTGGGGAAAATATTTGTAAAGTGCCACTTTGGTTGTTGGTACTTGTATGATATAGTATGACATAAAAAGGTTACAATTTGATGAAGTAGATTATGAAGTTAAGAGTTACGTTCACCACCACTTGCAGCTTGACCCTCCAGCAATTTGGTACTGTGATGACGAGCTTCCTGTTAAATATGCTATTATTATTATATAAAATAGAGCTGGAGGAGTGTGTACTTTCAGCGATAGTCGCATGCATGGTAAGGCAATGTTTTACTAACATGTAAACCTGGTGAATACCCCATAACGACTATTTATAAGACAACACAATGTGCTGCTAGTGTGAACAGAGGTCATTCAAAGCAAAATAAAAACTATCATTGGTTGAGAAGACCCAGTCTTTTATTTTCATGTATTTTGGGATTAAAAATCTTATAAGTATAAAGTGTAGAAGGAAACACTATTTGCAGCTAATACATCTTAGATTGCTCCTTTAGACATCTAAACATAAATAATTTGTACATCTAAATCTTAAACCATAATTCAAAGCAACAATTTTTTAAAATCAAAGGCTGCATCCAAAAATTGCAAAACAATATAAACACAAACTAATTTTTCACATTTGACCAAATAACTTTGCTCTTCTCTTTAAAGTATCAATGAATTCATTCAATACACATTGAAGATCGTCATCATTGCGTTCTTCAGCAAGGATACTTAAACACATTAAGTGGTTCAATCTATTTGGTTGCAGTATTTCTCGCACAAGTTTTGATTCTTCTCGTTGAGTTGACCATATCCTTCTTTATGATTGAGGCAAATCCGTTCTGCTTGGTTGCCATTGTCGAGCAACTATCAAATTGTTGAGCCCTTTCCCTGATATACCTAATCGAAGCAAAACATCTTATTTCTGCTGCAATGCTACACGCTTTTCTGTTGTTTACAGAAATCAACCCAATGAACTCTTCGCGTATCACAAACTCCTTTGACATCCGTCGGATACAAATATTAATATGGTGTTTGTTGTTAACATCAGTTGCTTCATTGGCCAAGATACTGTAACAGTGACTTTCTGAGATGTTTGCACCAATTTTCGAATATCATATCCTTGGCTACGCCATGTCAACAGTGCCTTAATACCTTTCACCTTTAGTTTTACGAGTTGGTAGAAATTGCCCAGATCCTCAAATGCCATACCATGTCTCCCGATATATTGAATACATCAATTATCTTCATCAAACACCAAGAGCTCTTGTGTTCCCGTAATGCCACAGTTTGAGTCAGTTGTTCATCGATACCAGTCTGTGAGTATTACCGCTTGTTATGTGGGCCTTGGAAGAAGCATGGACCTTAAATTTTTCATAATCCTTTTTCCATTTCTGGAAGCCACATCAGATAAATTCCTTTTCTGGCTTCTTATTCAAAGGTAAAATTTCTGCTTTTTGGCAGACACACTAGTGTGGCAAAGTACTGCATCACTGTCCTCCTGGTAGTGCAAGAAAGGAAATAGCTCAAACCACTTTGGATTAAATGCATGTTTTGATCTCCAAAGGGTTTGCGACGGAAGGCAAACAAGATTGGTTGGTGGGATTTGTCAGGTAAATTAGGGATGGGTTGATTTCTTGCAAAGAAATTTGCCCTGTACCAATGATAGAAATACAGCAGCAGATGTTATTTCCTGACTGGGTGACCCTCGGAATACAGTAGATGATGTTGGCCGACTAGCTGATGGCTAAATTGCTATATCAGGTGTTGTTGGTTCTTTTCCGCTGAAGAATAATATGATAGACTTCTAGTAACTCATTCCAATTTTGATTTAAAAAAGAAATTAAATAAATTCTTAGATTAATAAAAGTATATATCTGTTACAATTTTGTTTTGTCACTTGTCCAAAACTTTGGAAGGGCTACAGCCACCCCAACTCCAATCAATTACACCCCGGACCATCCATGTGTTTTTACATAGTACTTCTCTCAGCATGACCTTCAGGTCTGCTGTTCCTCTGTTTTTGCAAATTTCATGTTGTATTGGATTAACCTTCACGATTTTTCCTACTCGCAAGCAAATATTTTCTGTTTTCTTTGTTCTGTGTTTTAAGTTTTTTGTAATAATGCTCTGAAGCTTCTTCTTATATCAACAGCGGGACAATTTTCTGTTCTCTTGTCATCTATGAATACTTTCCCCTGAATGATTATGTCTGCTGCCAGGCCTTGAAAGTCTTTTTCATGTCCACAAATCCTGCGTTGCCTCACTCCAGTAGAGTCTCTTGTTTTTAACTTGACTCGCCTTTCACCAGTTCTACTTCAATTTTTCACACTGTTCCATTACCCCTACGTCGCCTTGTTCTGACGTTCTCCTTGTTCTCTCTATCCAAAAGTTGTTTAATTTCGTCCTTCAACTTTCATGAATATCAAATATCAAATATCAAATGGATTCTTCTTCGGGGTTAGCACCATCACCTGCTTTAATTTAATATCGGTTTCTTTTTTTCCAACCAATTCTTCTCCCAATATTCTAATCCATCTGGAAGCCTACTTCCTCTAGTTTTATAGATCATCACGTGATTCTTTTTTTAAGCCTGGAATGAAGAGCGGGTTTTTCACACTCTACATTTCTTTTATTACCTCTCTGATTCCCTGATTTATTTTCGTTGTCGCCATACCCCCCACTTCCTCTCCCACATTTAGGTCTTTTGTGACCAGACCCTCCAGGCAGTCTGTCTATTTCTTAAAGGCATCTTTACATTTTTCCTTGCGGGGTTATTTCAGTAGCCATCCCACTTTAATCAATTGTGGAATAGGCGTCCCCTCTGAACAAGTGTCCTTTGGATAAACACTTTATTATCTCTTATGCTATAAATTAAAAACATTATGTGAAAACACAGTTTGTAAAAAGGACATATTGCAACAAATTTTGATTTTTATCTAACAGTTACTGTAAGCAATATGAAACGATTTGGTTCAAAATTTATTCCATTAGGACAAACAAAAGTGTACTGTCTCTCATACCGACTGCTCAACAAAATAGTCAGAATAAAACCAAGTGCTAACTTTTTGGTTGCAATACGTACAGTTGGGGTTGTAAAGGAGGAATCCAAAGAGACACGCATCACCGAACTTACAGCCTGGGCAAATGAGGATGCTTTGATACAGGATGTTGCTAGGTTTTTCTCGATTACATCTCGTCGATGCGCACGGGATACTTTTTACAGCCACATGACGAATAAGGTTGTTATCATCTACGAAATGGCCAAGACCAATCACGATTACACTAGGTCATTTTAGAAAATATTTACAAGCTACTACTGTATTGGGGACAAGGTCTGTCAAGACATATTGGTCACGAGCTTAAAATACTCGATTGTTAAAGACGTTAATAATGAACATGAAAGCAGAAACCCACAAAAGAATGTATTTTAGAAACTATCAGGTACTAGGCACGGGCTATCAGGTACAGGTACGAGGGACTAGTAGGCCCTCGGTCGGAAACTGTTGTTTTAGACCACACATCAAAGAGTGCTACTGTTAAGTTGTTTTGGAGCTTCTCGAACAAATGCTTAGAAAAGGTATAAAAGTGAACGGTGAGTATAATGAACTGCATTCAAATCGATGCCTGTAACTATCATGGCCATAAGCTGTTCGATCTGCGCTCTCGAAGCTCGCTCTAAATTACATCGGTTTTGAAACCATATCTTCAACTTGAGTGATTATAAATTATATATTGTCTTAGAAACCGTGAAATTGTCTTTCTTGACTTAATCTGTAAGGAGATAGATCGTGATAAATATGCACGATTTGCTCTTCATGACCACACATCCAGATTCAAGCTTATGAATGCTTTAAGTTTTCTCTGTAGACACTTAACAAGGGCAATTAATTGTAATTATTGTCAGCCGTACCTCCTATTTTATGATAGAAAATCAACAAGCTGGCAATTGCTTCATAACGTACCAAGTACCATTTCCATTGAAATAAAAACAACACAGTGAAGAATAAAAATGTATGGCTTGTTGATCTCGTAAACAAAAGGAAAAGCGCCAGTGAACTTCTTGCTACCGTTAGTGAATGTACTCCTATAATTATGTCAGAAATTCCATTGCTGTGTTTCAAAGGAAACCATGAGCCAATATTTCAACCAAGACATGTATTGTTGCAGGTATGTGTAATAGCTAATTTTATTAACAAGAACTGCAGACATCCCTTTGTTAATTAGTAATAATAATTATGTGAGATATCAAATAAAAAGTACTTAAAGATGAAGGTAGTATGTAACAAACAAAAGTGACACGACCTTTTGCACAATTTGAAATATGCAGTTTTAATCTCATTGTGTGCATGATTAGTTTGGTTTGAATTCTTTAATTGCATATTGCAGTGGTGTCATTTCAAAAAAAGGAAACCATCAATTTTATTGAGGAAAATTAAAGTATCGCTGGAAATGACTGTTGGTCATGATGAAGACAGTTAATAAGGAATTATTTTAATGGTTAAGAACCCCACAAGGCAGAATGCCACTAAGTGTATGGAGCCGTGGAGAAATAACAAGAAAAAAATAAACAAGAAAAGAAAAAAGGGAGATTAACCTGAAAGATAGCAGCTAACCTTGGACTTAAAAATTCAAGTGATATGATTTAGAAAACTCTTTCCTTAGTTTTTGCAAACTTGTTTCTAATTTGGTGTGTGTAGCAAAATGATTTTTAAGAAGGGCTTTTAAACCAAATAAAATTTTTAATTTTTATCTGAAAAGTTGCACAACACAAACAGAACAGTTGTATCCCCATAACGTGCATTTAAGTCCAATAATCAAATATTGGTTATAAATTCAATTTATTGATGTTTAATCCTTTGGTTGTTGGTCATACACATTTTTATAAGAGACACCTGATTAAAGCTTCTTTCGACCAAATTTGACTTCTTTAAACCCTTCAGAAAATACTTTTCTTTAAAGGAATATTATCAACAAAACGTTACAGAGGATAAAATGTTATCAAGATCATTTCCAATTTTTCTCCTTTAGTCTTAAATTTTCAACTGAAAAAAGCTGCATTACTAAATCAACCTATAAAGGTGACAATTTAAAAGTTTGGGTTTTTTTCGGTGGTGTTTCCTAAAATGAGAGAAAAATGTTAATAGTCTGAAAAGGATTGTTTTCAAATGGAGTTGATATGAATGAATGTTTTGAACTGAAATATCAATTACTTTTTGTTACCACCCTTTTAACCCTGCAGTTTAACTACTAAATTTATTACATATTGAACCTGTGATCATTTATATGTTATACTATAAAGATAATACATACATTATATATGATATTTATTAAATCATAAATATTATAAATTATTCCTAATATTATTGTTTTATATTTAAATTTTCAATATAAACTAACGTATTATAGATAGACAGATATATATATATATATATATATATATATATATATATATATATATATAGAGAGAGAGAGAGAGAGAGAGAGAGAGAGAGAGAGAGAGTTAGATAGGTAGATGGATGCAAAGGTAGGTTGATTGATAGATTGATAGATAGATAGATAGATAAATAGATAGATAGATAGATNATAAACACAAATAATATAAATAGAAAGATATATATATATATATATATATATATATATATATATATATATATATAGAGAGAGAGAGAGAGAGAGAGAGAGAGAGAGAGAGAGAGTTAGATAGGTAGATGGATGCAAAGGTAGGTTGATTGATAGATTGATAGATAGATAGATAGATAAATAGATAGATAGATAGATAGATAGATAGATAGATAGATAGATAGATAGATAGATAGATAGATAGATAGATAGATAGATTGATAGATTGATAGATAGATGTTTGCATATAAGCATAAAGACTACGTAGCCTTTTAAATTCTTGAGATGTCTGGTAATAGGAGGCAAGGAGGAATAGTCGAAATGAAAAGAATTGCAAAGACTATCACGGTGCAACATGTTTGCAGGAAAGTACACAGCAACCAGTTGGCTACTTTCTTGCCAACCCAGCTAAGACAGTGCAACTCGTCAGTGGCATGTTTATTTTGAAAAAGAAAGAATGAGGTGTGCAGACATCCAATGTAAAAAGTACTGAAACTCCCAAGAATCAGTTAAAAACACCAAGTAAAATGTTATACAAAGAACCTCCAAAACCAGTTGATTCTGTTATTGGTATTTGTTAATCAATATGAAGTTTTGGGGTGAAACAAAATACTATCCATATAAGGATAACAAAGGTAAGCTGAGGGTTCTAATCAACGCAGTCACATCTGGTATTTTGAGATTATGCTACCTTGGTTTACGCATTCACTGGGTTGGTCTTGTCCTCTGGATGGAGATTCCTGTTTAGCTACATAAAAACACCTTTAGAAAAAATCGTCAACGTTTTCTTACTTTGTCTAACTTCTCTATTGTGGCATTGAATCCAATCGCTACTTGTCTTGGAAATTTTCACGCTTTAGTCGAACAAATTTACTGTGTACCACATCTTATATACTTCCAGGTACGACTTTCCTGTCTCGTGTTCTTGCAGGAAATGTTACATGTTAATGTAGCCTTTTTTTACCTCAAGTATGAGACCTCCCGATTTTGAAGTAAATAAGAAAATGTGCTTTCTATCTTCACTTTCACAGCCAGTCGCCCTTGCTGTACCAGTCTCTTAAGAACAACATTCCCTTCCTCCTAACCTTCATTTTTAGAATCAGCGTACACCATATTTGAATGGTTTTGGTCGCAAAAAGCTCAATCAAGTTTAAGCGTGTACTTGGACAATTTTCTTTCTTTCAAGAATGGACAGAGCTGACCATAAGGGTCCAAGGTATGATAAAAGTAATAGGTTAGGGATGTCTGTTTCACTGCTCACCGATGCAGCCATCATCATATTTCTTCTGAACCTTGTCCAGTAATGTTGTCAGATTAAGGATTTCCTAACCGTTTCCACAGTGCCTTCTTATGTGCATCCTGATCGGACAGCTGTATCTACTCCATCTTCTATCTCTTATACATTCTATTCTGTGTTTACAGGGCCTTCTTCTTAGCTTGTATTCGTACCGTCGGAATCCAGCTTGTTGAATCTTCAGTACCGTACAGTCAAACTAAAGTTGTGATGATTAGATATTGTTTTTCATAACGAATAAAGAGTAAAACTATAATTTTTTAAAAGTTAATAACAAATAAACTACCAAAGTTAGTCTAGTCGAGCGAACGGGTCATTTCTTGACTCATTTATCCTAACTTATTTTATTATTTAATATTCTGTGTTGATCTGCTTCATATCCGTTATAACCTGCTATTTATACAATAAGATAAGATTTTTGAAAACTCAATATTTCATCAGAAGATGAAAGGTTTCAAAGGAAAAACTACAATCAAGTCGCAATCGTAACAATAAATAACAAAGAAGGACTTGAAAAGACCAAAGTTGGTAAAATACAATGAGCTAATCAAAGAACTCCATACAGCACAATAAAAAAAAAGAACACTAGCCAATGGAAAAACAACTTAAATATCTGACTTACAAAAGTAAATTAATTGAAATTACAAAAGAGAAAATTTCAGAATGTGGCAGGAAGATTCCCCTCCCGTCAACCCTAAAATTTTGTGTACCTGATGGAATCCCAGGGGAGCTAATTCAAAGTTAAGGGACAAAAGGAATAAATTTTATCAGACCTCATGAACGAAATCTGCAATTTAGGAAGTATCCCAAATGACTTTCTGAAAAGTTATTTTCCCCTGGGAAGGTTGTCAATTGCAATTGATGTGTGATGAACACAACGAACATATTGCAAACTACGAGTCAAAGCTTCTAATGAAATAAATCAGAAACCGTATCCATAGTATTTACTTATTGCAGAGTTATACTGCAAGGTTGTTAAAAAACAACCACTACCAATGCACTCGTCAACCAAAGACCTGGCTGAGATAAAATTTGGTATTTTCATTTTAAAAAGTGCGGCAAACAAAGACACAAGATTAGCATCCGGGCTTTAGGTGATCAGTTGGTCACTCGGGAAAGTTCCAGACCTGGCGATGTAGCTAGAATTACAGAAACGTTAACCAAGACTTCAAATCACCTGGTAAGACAAAAAGATCAGTCTTCGATCCAAAGTCCACCAAAACCGCTCCTCAGCCAAGTCCGTTTTCCTATATGGTTGCGATATAAGATGAATTCTAGTAACAGAGATGCGTTGCTATAGAAAGATGCTGGGCATCCACTATACAAACCATTTGACAAATAAAGGGATATCTAGGAAAATGTACCAGGTTATAGGACCAAATAAAGTCTGAAAGGCAGTCATGTTTCCCTCTTAACTAGCAAAAACAGTCCCATAGTGTACAGCACGAAGAGGATGAAAACGGGAAACACAACGGAAAAGATGGAAAGAAAACAAAGAGGAGTTGACAGAATTATCATTGACAGATACATAGAAGGCAGTGAAGGATCAGGGGCATAGAGGAAAGTGGTGGCTACGTCTTCGGTGGACTCTCAATGACATTATTAATGTTGCGGCATGGGAAGAGGATAAAAAAAAGCAAAGTCGGTAGCGTCATGTGAGAATTAACTGAGATAGAAACTAAGTGTTAAGCTTACGGTTTACGTAAAAAAACTAGCTTTTTCTGATTTTAAAGAGTTACTTAATGCCACTAAGAAAATGACTTTTTACCAAGGAATTGTGCAACTCTTTTCATTTATTCCTGTATCATTAGCCCCTTTATGTCTCCCCTGAATTCCATAGGTTTTGGAACATTCTCTTCCTACCTATCATATAGCTAATGCTACTTGCTTTCTTTTTCTTTAAATAGTATTCATTTTCTAGAAACAGAGTGGAATTAAGGATTTTTGTAAAATTTCTAATAGATTAGCAGGAGGTACTTAGCTTTTCCTAACATCCAGAAGTATTTTTTTCAAAAAACAGATATTTGTGTACTTCATTACTCTCAAAATATCTGCAAAGCTATACTAAGGTTTATTTCGAACAAATACTGATACTGCTAATAATTGTGTACTGGCAGTACTAGTAATACAGAAAATAATTTTAACAATGATGCTAACAAGGGGATATCATAATGTTAATTAACAGCTTTAGTTACTTAACAAATCGATCCCTGTCACCAAATTCATAATAATAATGTTTATTAACTGGAGTTATTAAAGTGAAAGCCCTACTGATCTCCCAGAATATGAGCTACCAGAAATCGCACCAACTTATTGGGAGTTTCACAAAATTTCGATTTTCACAATCTTCATGTAACAAATTTTGAAATCACCTTAAGGCAAAGGTTCTAAAGAATATGTAGAGACAAGGATTCAAAAGAATAAATTTTAATAATAAAAGGTCGATTGTATTTAATTACTACTATTAAGACCTTTTTAACTTACGTTTTGATCAGGGAGTAACAATTTTTTTAATTGCCCAACTGTGAAATCCTTCTTAAGACTTTTTGAATACCTTGAAAAAAAGGCATGAGTGTATTCCTCTGTTGCTTGTTTCTTGCATCAGATTAATGAACAACTGATAGGCATGACTTGTGTCATGAAATCATTGAAATTTGACCACTGTTTGTCTACCAGATACAAAATTCTTGATTTTACAAAGTTCTTGATTTTATGGACTCCTTGGGAGCCATTAATATAGGATATTTATCATGTCATGAGTTGTCACTTTTTTCTGAGCTAAGTTTCGAGAGTTACTTTTTTCATCGTCAGGCTACTGAGGTAATTAGGCAAAGCTATTTGGTACTTTGATAGTTCGAACGTCCTTGTTGACAGGGGTCGAGTTGTATTGAGGCGTTACGCCATACATATATTGTGTTTGTTGTGTTCAGCTAAGACGTATTCTCCGGCAGTATAATATCAAGTGTTCCTTTTTTACAGCATCCACCCTTAGAACGATATTCTTTAAGCCAAAGGATCCAATTTCACTTGAAGAGAGAAACAATATAGTTTCCAGACTTCACTTTTAGGACTGCCCTGCCCTCTACATCGGAGAATCAAAGCGTTCCTTGGGTCAAAGAGAAAATGAACATATGAAAGCTGTGGTGACACCAAGAGTCGTGAAGTAGCGGAGCACTGGTGGACGAAAGATCACACATTTGACTGGGAACGGGCACCCCCCTCCATCAAAGTACAAAAATAGTTATGCCTAATTATCTCAGTAGCCTGACGATGATAGAAGAAACTCTCGAAACGTAACGTAGAAAAAGCTTACGACCAACGACAAGACAAACATCCTGCATCACAGGTATAAAATTGTTTCCGATTATCTGGTAACACCAACAATGTGAATAAACAATTCCATCCTGAAGCTTGAAATAATCAAATTTTGAATGTGCATACCAACGAAGTGTTGCATGCGCTGTGTTTGTCATACACAATCATTGGTTATTCTTTTGTTGCTGTCCAACTCTTACTCGTGTTTTATTGTTTAAATTTGAAAAGAGAACTTGTAAGTTTATCCTTGACTTGTACCGCTACACAAGAATAATCCATTTGACGTAAACTAACATTTATGAAAAATAAAATAGAATAGAATGCGATATGAGAATAATGAGCAGTTGCAATTATTGGAGTTAACACGTGTATTTTTTGTTTTTATGCTTTTTGTACCAGTTCTGAAAGCAGAATACGCGTTTGTCATTTTTGTATTGCCTCGATCTTCAATGACGGTGCATTTTTCACAAATCACAATTTACTTTAAAGATAGTTTCATGCACGTGTTTCGAGAAAATAAAAAAAGGATGCAGATCAAAATCAGATGGTTGATATTTGACCAACAGTACATTGTTACAGAGACCGTAAGTTCTCTTCCAGACTCGCACTCGCACTGTTTCGAAGGAAACAGAGAGACCTAAGAAAGGTGATTTGCAGATAGAAACAGTTCTCCAAAATTCTGTTTTTGATCCCCCTTATTTCATACATAACAGATTCAAGATAAATAAGCTAATTACACATATCATGAAAACGTTGTACAAAGACCATCACCCTGATCTGAAGAATTTGTCGTCGTGAACAACTGAATGCGCTTTCCAGACTAAAACTAGGCCCCCCTCTCGTCAAATAGCTCCCTCACAAGCATAACGTAGCAATTTAGGCCCACCAATCACGCGTAAAAAGTGCTATGTTGACAACAAAACAAATTTATTAGAGGTACTCAAATGTTGTTCACGAGATCCGTTTCTCCAACGATAAAATTGTGAAAAGTAGGCATCGAAAAAATGGAATTAAAGCCGATATTGAAATGGAAAATTTTTTGGATGTGTCATACCGTCAAACATTTTTGCAGTATCTCTGCTTGTTTAGCAGATCAAATTATATATTTCGATTGAAACTGGAAGACAGTCAAAAGTCAAAAATCGGTAATACTCCATGAAAATGTGGCGTGTTATGTCGGTGACGTTGAAAATCAATCCTGTACGTTCTTCTGAAAGAAAAGTTTTTAAACAAGATCGAAACGATGAGAGAAAAATTAATAAATCCTTTCTGATTCCATTACTATATTTATAAGAGCAATTTTCAGGCACCAGAAAAAGATACCCATTAAAATCCAAAATTTCAGTTGTAGCTTCTGTACCGCTAGTTTTTCTTTATTTCTTAGACATTCATTTTCAACAGTTCCTTGTTGTCGAGTGATTGACCTAATAAATTGTGATAAATGCAATCCAATAAACCAGAACAGAAATGAATAAAGAAACACACTGCATGTCAAGTTGTGCTTTTTACTTATTCCCATTTTCAGCGACTTGCCTTTATCCATTTTGGTCATTTTCCTTCTAAACCAGCAAACAATTCAAACAGGAACACCGTTACAAGGACGATGCCATCATGCAATGAAAACAACCTGAACAAACAATTCTGAACCAAAAACAAGACCTGAAAAACTATTTAAATGCCTTGGCTGAAGCATCTACGATATCGAGAGACACAGGACATCGTATTGCGAAAGCACTTATACTGGGTCTTTCATTGATGGAACCCCTGGTAAACAGTGGGCCCGTTTTTGTCTTTCACAGATATCCACCTGTGAAAGACCCGAAAGGAAGGAACAGATCAAGAAAAAGTGGGACAGAAAGCACGCAAGACACCATAAAATGCAAGACATACGAAAAACACTTATACCACACTATTCAGAATATAGGTGCCATTCGGAAAAGTGGCCGAGCTGGAGAACGTGAAGTCAAATACTTCAACACTATTGACAAAGCATCTTAATCTTCAAGCGTTGTTGTTGTGTTGTTCTGTAAGCTGCTGGAGGAAGATTGGAAGAGACCACCCTGGTGAGTTCGATCCGGCCTCACGAAACGGGAAACAAACCTCTACTCACCGCCAAAACAAGTTAATATCCATAGCCAACAGAAACGGCCCCCCAGTATGTATCCGTGATCAAGTGTGTAGGTTGCACCGGGAATATCCCTCCGAACTACAGGGGCGTCGAGGACGCACATTTCCTGGCTGGTTTTTCATTGGTGAGATAGAGCCAACAGTTGCTATCCTACCACACGAGGTTTTCCAGGATTACTCCTGGGTGTCACCTATACACACCAGCAAGGACAACACTGAAAAGTAACAGCAACCCACAAGCAAGGCAAATCGGTTTGGAAAGAAACCAGAAATAAAAAATTTTCAGTTATCACCGGGGACGGCACAAGTTCAAAACAAAATTCTCCAAATTGACGACGAGCCAGATTTGAAATCACATGAACGACGAGATCGATTTCTTCCATGGTACGGAAAAACACTTTGAAACAAAGGTTATTCGTTACCAACCAGTCAGGATCAGGAAAACCTGGCTGGTCAGCATCCAGGCGTCACCACGTGGAGGTTGCCTTCTTGAACGTCCTCTGCAAGCGTATTAACTGACGTCGCACGAATAACGGGCTAGGTGAAGGATTTACTTGGATGCTGACAATTATGTTGAAAATGCCATCATAAATGATGAGATAGATATCTATTGGAAGCCTTCAGAGTACTGAAAACCCCCACAAAATTTAGTGGTCATTGACATGGGAATAAGAAAGGTAATGAACAAGTACTACTCTGGGATTGCCGCCTTGGATATAGGAAAATTGTACTTTTATTAAAAACCTAGTTTTCCACCTTTAGAAAAAGTACAAATATCTGTATAAAAGGACTTTTCCGAAAGCTGAGAACAAGGAAAGAGTCGCCTTAGTTACGTTGAACCAAATCATTACGATGTTTATTTATGTGTTCATGTAAGTGCTACAGGGTTAAAATGAGGGGATATTCTTAAAACGGAGGACGCCAGGTCAGGAAAATAATGAATTTGGACGTAATGCAAAATACTTGCTTATATATCTTCAGAGTCCATTTTTTATGCTTTCTCCTTTGATAGCGCTCCTTTTCTAGAACACCTTCACATTCTCTAAATCTCCTTTGTTAAAATAAATTTAGAGTTGCCTAACTTAATCAAAAACCATGAAAAGAGCACTTATCATAAAAAGCAATAAACATAATTGTGATCATTCAATCCATGTGTAAATCTGATTAAAATATACAGTCTAAGCAAATTATGGTATGCGTAGGCGTTTCATTCCCAAATTAGCGTTATTATTGTACCACATTTACTTCAAATAGTTTGTTGTTGCTTAATTGTTTTACGACAATTGAGTTTTTAAATCCGACTTTGAATATATATATTTTGCCACAACGTCTTTTTAAGAGGGAGATTGTTCGGTATTGGTTCTATTAAACACAAAGAGAATCTAATTATGACTGACATCAGCTGTTGAACGGGACTTGGTGGTATGTATGGTAATAAAGAATAAGCTGGATATGTATTTCTTTCATAAAAACTACATTTCAAAGGCTGTGATATTAAGCTATGATATAGACCACTTACAATTATAAAATGATAGCATGGCACGTGTAGTAACATCTTAACCCTACACAGTTTTTTCCCCACAATGGTTTTAACGTACTTTCCAGGTATAAGGAAAATAATTCAACAAATTTAATGGAACCATGGGACAATTTCCATGCGGTAAGTGGTAACAAGTTAACAGAATATGTAACCATAAATAAACAGAGTCCCAGATTCATACCCACCTTCTTTTAAGGCTACATCAAATGGGATTTTTTGGTCCTGCCAGGAACATACGGCGTACCATGTGTACATGTTTGTAAACCTTTTATACAATGCGGCACGCCATCATGTCTACACATGCATCTCTACATACCAGCTTTCTTACCTAATACCTAAAACTGTTTTCGAATCGAAGGGAAATTCCTGGGACAAATTGGTACTGTAGCAATAGAGAGTCCTACAAGCTCTATTGCAAGGTACATCTACATCTAGGTTCACAACAATACGGCATTATCAGTACGGCATCGTTAGCAACAAGGTATTAACAATAGCATTAAATCTATCAAGGTTAAGAGGTATACGCCATATCTTTTTTATCATCAATAAGGCTTTCCTGAAAGATGTTTTCAAACATTGCAATGATAAACCTCATCAAAATCAAATTTGTTTTTGAAAAAATTCCGTTTCCCATCACACGGAAAGGATTAAAGCAGCACAGAGGTTTATTGGATCTTTCTCATACGTCTACCCTGGTAAACAGTGGCAAACGGGGGAGCCATTGGGTTCAAGAATCAATAATGACGTCCAGCAGTTAATCATTGAAAAATCCGACAGGCAGAGAAGAGAGCAGAATGGGGTCATTGCGCGCGCGCAAGACAAAGACAAAGGTTTATTGATCCTTGTGTGCCCGAAGCCCGCAAATAAATGTCAGTGCAAAACTTTACTCCAGCAATCAAATGAGGTCTGAAGTGTCATATTTGCATTAATTAAGTGAGCTGTGAACATTGCTGGAGGTCCTCAGTATTTGCTGAGAAAAAAGTGACTCCATCAGAAAGCTATTTAAGACAATTGACAGAAATATTATAGCAAAAGATATAAAAGGCGCAAAAGATACAGGAGAGATTAATGGATATGTAAATCGTGTTATACATAGCATGAATGAGAAAAAAAATCATGAAAGATCCTTTTCACAACACAGTTTTTGTATAAATTTTAGTAAAAGGAAACCAGACACAAGCGTCTGTCGAGTGCGAAGGACAAAAAAAACCCAACAAATAAAACCAGAAAAAGGAAATGGCTAATCGTTTAAAAAAAATTCCTCTGGCCTATTTATTGAAGAATAAAAAAAGAATTGTAAGCAGCACTTCAACAAACAGCTGAACAGAAGACAAGTAAAGGCTAACAAGAAAACTACATATTCAAATATTTCCACCAACTTTACCACGAATGCAGAACATGGCCGGGTTAAAAGTGGACCTGACAGGTCTGATATCTAAGCAGCACTTTCCTTCAGTTCAATTACCCGATGATGAGAATTATAGTACAGAACTTAGCACAAATGAAGTGACGCTCTTAACATGATAAACAATATATCAATATGGGTTTCACTGCACTGACCAATAGGTATAAAATTAACTTTAGTTAATCGTCTGCTGTAGAGTAAGTATACTTACTTCAATTATCACCCTAAAATATAAACTACCAAAAACCATTGTTTGACAATGATTGATACCTAACAGATTAAAGCAATGCTTTGACAACAGGCGAGGAAGTCGTTTCTTTCCTCTTCAATGGAACAACAAAAACCAGGACGTACAAATCTTCCATTCTATTAGATTTGCAAAATCAATAACGGATGCCCTCGATGACCAGTTTAATAGTGTTAAACACAATATTTCGAGGAAACATTAAAATAAATTTATAAAAAGTGGCTTGTGAAATCACTGTGATAGTCGGTTATCTAATGATGGAATTTTTCCCAAAGTTCCACTGTCAACAAAACTACTTAGAACTTCAGGACTCTCTTCATAATCCTGGCGCTTTTCAGTGATAATCATATTTGCATTTGAAAGATATCAATATGAACATTCAATTTCTTGAGATAGCCTTCTGGGAGTGTAAGGATCGTCCCTAGTGCTCCAATAACTATTGGTACAATTGATATTAAAATCCTATCATGTTTGGAGGTCAAGTTTAAGGTCGTGATATTTTCAATTTTTCTTTGTTAGGATGTTTCAGCTTTTTGGTCTGCAGGGACTGCAAAGTCGACTAATTTGGGTGTTATTTCAGCTTTATCAAAAATGATCATATCTGGCCTTCGTTTTTTGATATTGTTTCAGTCTGAATATTAAAGTTCCATAAATTGTAATGGATTCCTTTTGGTCCATCGGGACGGTTCCTGTTCATACCACTCTTTTTGGCACATCAAAACCCTTCTTTTCATAGACATCCCAACGAACAGCCTTTCTCATCCAATCAGGTCTATTTTTGTACTATTTTTGGAGGAGCATTTTGCGTTCCGATATAATATGGGATATTGTCATCATGTGTCTTGCACACACGGCATTTTGGATCATCTCTGATGATATCAATTTGAGTTTTATTGACATTCATTCTGAGAGCCTGATCTTGGGCACTATTGATTAATGATTCAATTTCTCTTTTCAGATCCTCGTTCCATGACCAATCCTAAGGTTTTCTGTCAAACATAGCATTAATATCTCGAATGAACTGACTATGAAGTACATCATCCCTCCAAACTCTTTGTTTTACACTCTTTTCAGTTCCCTTGCTAGATCTTGCTACTTGAATATCTTTTCTCTTTCTTTTTCATCAACCCTGGTATCGTTTGGGACAGTAAGTTTTAAAAAGTGACATTTGTTGTTTTTCTTGTTTACTATAACCCTATCTGGCCTTCTTGCTTCGATACCGCGATCTGTTTGTATTGAAAAGTCTCACAAAATCATTAACTCTCCGTTTTTTAATACAGCCTGCGGCTCACTATTATTAATATTATCATTATTATTATTATTATTATTATTAAAATTGCGCGTAATATACAGTTTCTATTATTATTATTAATGTTATTCTTTTTATTATCATTACAATTACTATTATTATTATTATTATTATTATTATTATTATTATTATTATTATTATTATTATTATTATTAATGTTAATGTTGACCTTAATGTTGATTGTCGGTTAACTCCAGAGCTTTCCAATGATCTGGACTGATCCTTGGAAAGCTTTGAGGTGCCACATTCTGGCAACTTCTGTTTCCAAGATTTTTTATAAAACAAATTTTTCAAAAATTTTGAGAGATACCATCGGTGTCACTCAGGACAGACATATAAAAAAGATGACACGTTTCACTACGATTCTGTAAAACTATGTCTGGTCTGTTTGCCTGAATATTAAACTAGCTATTGATCTCTCAGAGAAGTATTCAAATCAGCATCATAATGAAGAGCAGGGTACTTACCATGTAGGAGTTTAACCTTCCATATCTCTTTTAGCTTAGCAATACTTTAATATTTTTTTTTAGCAAAAATTTGTTCAGGCTATCCTTAGATGAAGCATTTTCACAAAGGTTTTCAGTACGAAGTCTAATTTCTTTTAAGTATCCTTTCCCTAGCTATGGAGTATGTGTTATTACTTTGTTGGTGTTTAATTACAAGCTTAAGCATCCAGTTAGTGGTGTTGTTCAGTTAAATGCTTGTTGCCACAATCAACGTTTTTATGTGACCATTCAAGTTAATAGATTTTCGACTCCCTTCTTTGCGAGGGAAGTACAATGTATTATCATCTGCTTTGGGATGATCCGTTCGATGCATTGTAAGACGTTTACGGATTTTAGTGCCCACATTTTTATTTCAAGTAGACTATCTAGGTTCCAGCGCCTTAAATGTATGCCTTACCCAAAATTCACAATGACAATGTTCCCGCCAGGCTTAACGTTATCAATGATTGGCTCTTCCCAACACAAGTTGGCAAAATAGCTTTCACTTATCCTACAATTAGTCCTAGATAAACATTCTACTTTCTGTGTGAAGGATTCTTTCACATTTGCTATCAAAAATTAAAATGCTCTGGAAATCCAGTAAATTCTCTAGTTTCTTCTTTTGGTCTTAAAAGTCTATTTACCAACCTTCAATTAGATGAGGTCATTAAAATGTGTACTAAAACACTGTACCATGAGGACATTTTATCGTCTTCTATTTCAGAGGATGTTTTTATGGAATTAACGAATATTGCAACAAAATCGATTAAATTTAGTTTTGAAAACGTTATTTATCAACAAGTTGATGGTATGGCTATGGGCTCTTCACTGTGACCGGCTCTGGCTAATAAATTTGTAGGATATTAAAACGAGTCTCTACATAATGTAAATGTTCTTATATCTTGTACATTCTCCAATGACACATTTGCCGTATTTAAAAATCAAAAAGACAGTAATGAGTTATGTTTAACCACAACAATCTGCATTCATCGTTAGTGTTTACTACCGAAAAAGAACAGGATGGTTATGTACCATTTTTAGATGTTTTAGAAGGAAAAAACTCCTACTTCTTCTCAAACCAGTGTGTTTTGAAAACCGATCTTCACTGGACAATACGTACGGGGGGACTCTTTCAGTTCCGCCCAGTAAAAATTAGTAAAATAAAAGCTCTATTCCATCATTATTTGCTCTCATGAGAAATTGTTAGGAGAATTTTGTAAAATTAAGCAAAGTTTATTGTGTAAAGGTTATCCTAACGAAAAAAGATCGCTACAAATTGTCCTATTATTACTTTTGGAGGGCTGTTAAACAGCCCCCCCCTCCAAAAGTGTTCTGAAACCTCAGACCACCCTTGATAGGACTGGTATCTACCAAATTTGAAAACAAAATTACGAGCGCAATTTCTGAATGTTAGCTTCGTCCACAAAGGATGCCCTGTCTATCAAATATTTAAGTATAGTTGTATATGACTTTAAATGTTGGTGTGATTCCAGGTACGTAGGCGGTACATTCTGAAGGCTGAAATACAGAACAAAACAGCAAATGCCAGAAACATAAAAATCCCGTGTTTGTCGAGTTCAACCAAAAAGACAAGCAACATTGGTAATTCTGATTCTGTTATACAGCTCAGCATTTGCTGCTAAATCGCGAATGCAATGAAAATTTGGAGATAAATTAGCTCAAAATAATTCCACGAGCAACTTATACCTTTCATTTAGGAATATTAGACGCAATCCATATTCAATTTTAATCTCCTCTCTCCAAACTAAAGAATTTGTTGCAACTTTAAAATTGTTTCAGACAACCAGTCATCAAAAGTGGTGGGCTTTCCACAGCCTACAAAAATTGGCGTCCATTTTGATCTCTTTGTTTTCAGTATTACAAATTAACAAGAAACACACTCAACTTGAGTCTTTTTTTTCTCTACCGCCTGTAGTCCGGTCGAGTGGCAACGAAATAGCTGTCAACGAAAATGAACCTTCTTTTTAACACCGACATTTAAGTTTTGTACATCTAAAAGTTTATTTTTATTTCAGTAAGGGACCAAGTAACTACTGTATACGTGACAACTGGAAATGTCAAGGAGTTGATTGCTTCAGTTCTATCCATCTCTTGCATTTAACCAACTCCTCAGAGCTGAGCTTGCTCTTTGTTAACTCTCTTAACAATCTTCTCTCTTATAAACGAATGTTGGATCCCGTCCCCTTCAGTCAATTCCAACTGTTTACAAGTATCCTCATTTTGGGCGAGGGCCGAAGACCCGAGGACACGCTTAGGGGCAAGCAGTGGTAGGATTGAGGGTTTTAGGGTTAAAAAACATTTTTAAATGGTCTGCTTCATGGTGGGATGGATTTTCTCGCGAAAAATAAATAGCTTGGACGTTTCGGGCTTGTTATGGTTCGACCTACTCGGGCCGCGACAAAGAACAGTCTTAAAATTGGCGGAAACTGAGATCGCTGCCCCAAATGAAACCAGATTTTGGATTTTTTGAACATGAATTGAAAGCATCATACAAAGTTGGACGAAATAATTACCCTGACTAAGCGAGAAATTAAGTAATTGTGTTGTTTTTTTAATTTTGCGTCACATTGGTCAATGAGCAGTGAAAATGGTTGTTTTGGCAGGCTGGGCTGTAGTGAAGACTCACAGTATTTCCATCTGGAGTAATATATTCTGCGAAACACAAAACCAGACCAGAAAAAAATGTCTAAAGTTTCTAGCCTTAACCAGCCATGACCTTTCTTGAGAGAGGACAGTCATGATGACATAAAGTCTCTGGAGATTAGTGAGTTGGGGCAGCACCACTAGTTGAAGCTTTTTTGACAAATTTCCAAACATTACAACTTCATTGTCTTTGTGGTGTTAAGGTTGGATGGTATCCGAGGCCAAATAGACCACAAACACTCCAGGGGTAGAGTTGTGAAGTGGCCGCCTAATTTCCTAGTATAATTTATAGCTATACCCGTTATCAATAAGGAGATTGTTCAGGGGGGGTAAGAGCTACAAAAAATATGGGGGAGAGAATCGACCTGAAACGTTCCACTTCTAATATTGAAATATCCGCGATTCAACGTTGTTCCCTAGAGTTCAAAATTAAGGTTATTTTCAACGTACGTATGCTGTGAGAAAAAAAAAGTTGCGTAATACAGATGGCATTGAAATTTTAAAGACATTTTTAGATCCATGAATGGGGCACACTGTTAAAAGCCCAAACCTATTAACATAATAGTGTAACCATTATGGCGGTTTTCAAGGATCATTTATTAATAAATTCATCCTTCCATCCAAATGAGCCACGTTAACAGCTTTTTTGTTCGTCTGGGAAGAGGCCACGATAAAGCGATACATTTATTCAGTTTGGAGATGATAAGATTTTATACGTGGTGGGCGTGCGGTAATGGAGCAGTGGTCATTCTGGAATTTAAGTGTCACCAGATTTAGGTAACAGATAGGTAATGTCATTTTCAAGACATTGGGGGTATTTGGCTTGTTTTAGTGATAGCCAGATTATAAAGATGTATTGATCTGATACGAGATTCATTAAATGCAATCAGGTAAGACCGTATACCTTATCTTTTCCTGGCGCTTTCCACTTATTTGATTTTCCCAAAGCATATTAAAAATCAGCAAGGGAGATCTCACTCCACTCTTTTAAGGCCTCACTTTTCCTAATAAGCTTCTCAATCCATGGAATTGAGTATTGTCATCGGACTAATTTTTTTCACAATTGAATTCTTCCTCTGAAGATCGTTTATATATTTTAATTTGAGATTTAATATCATTCCTATAGAATTGCTTAGGATTATTTGAAAAAGAATTGTACCTTTATAGAAACGAGATCGCTTCTCATAGCTCCTATTTTTACTGCTTTTGCTTTAGTTGTCTGTTTTATTGTTTTAGTCTTTTCAACACAGTTGTTATTTCCCAAGGGTCTTTAATTGTTTATTGATTAAAGATATCAGTTAAGGGGTTTTTATTTAGGGACCTTTACATTGTTATACATTTTTTAATTTTTTAGCGTTTCTGAGAGAAGCTCGTTTTTAGGAATAGTGACGCAAATCGAAAGATGCTCGTTTTTAGGAATAGATTCTGACTCAGATCGAAAAATGCTCGTTTTTAGGAATAGTGACGCAAATCGAAAGATGCTCGTTGTTAGGAATAGATTCTGACTCTGATCGAAAGATGCTCGTTTTTAGGAATAGTGACGCAAATCGAAAGATGCTCGTTTTTAGGAATAGATTCTGACTCAGATCGAAAGATGCTCGTTTTTAGGAATAGTGACGCAAATCGAAAGATGCTCGTTTTTAGGAATAGATTCTGACTCAGATCGAAAGATGCTCGTTTTTAGGAATAGATTCTGACTCAGATCGAAAGATGCTCGTTTTCAGGAATAGATTCTGACTCCGATCGAAAGATGCTCGTTTTTTGGAATAGATTCTTACGATGATCATATGTTGCCCGTTTTCTGGTAAAGGTTATTACATCTATTCAATGTTTCGCGTTGTCCGGTCAAGT
>RDPX01000285.1:366423-408753 GCA_003991215.1 Morbakka virulenta | reverse complement strand
AATTCGAAAGATGCTCGTTTTTATGAATTGATTCTGACTCAGATCGAAAGATGCTCGTTTGTAGGAATAGATTCTGACTCAGATCGAAAGATGCTCGTTTTCAGGAATAGATTCTGACTCTGATCGAAAGATGCTCGTTTTTAGGAATAGATTCTGACTCCGATCGAAAGATGCTCGTTTTCAGGAATAGATTCTGACTCCGATCGAAAGATGCTCGTTTTCAGGAATAGATTCTGAGTCCTATCGAAAGATGCTCGTTTTTTGGAAAATTTCTTTTGGGTGCCTTTATCTTTGCACTGTACTGATTACAGCAAATGCATTTATGAAATGTTTAACGATGTCAAGTCAGGTCCCACTTCATTTCTGACGTTTCTAACGACAAGGTTGATTTTTCAATAAAAGTTTAATTCTTAACAATATTTCTATTTTTCAGGAGTACATTTCTTTAATTTATTTCTAAGTTTTGAATCTTTTTCTATTCTATCAAAACCGCCTCCTTCTGCTCCTTTGTTTCATTGAGTTCAAGGTAAGATGAAAAGTGCTGATTATCCTTACTATCCCAAGGATTCAAACGATTTGAATGACATGCTAATGGGCTTTGTATCATCCTCTTCTTCTCCTTCCTTCACTTGTCTCTCTCCAGAGTCCTTGTATCTGGTATTATTTTCACCTTGTCTTTCTTTACTAGGCTATGTAATCGCCATCTTTGTTTTCTTTGTGATCTTTTTCTTTTACCAGCTCTGTCCAAGGTCTTATGCTCAAATTATCGTCTTTTCCTTTCTGCAAATGACCGTACCACTTGCCTCTCTAATCTTCTCCGATGTAGCTACAATTTCATCATTCTTTAATATTCCTTATTCCTACATCTATCTCTATAGCAAGAATACTCACAACAGCCTTCTTAAAATTCTGATATCTGTCCTTTCCAATAAATCTTTTTGTATAAACTGGTAAATATATTCACCTAATCATCGATTAACACAATTACAGCTCTTTCATATATACTGGTTCCGAAACCCTAAGTTAAATTATCGTGTCTCCTGCAGGCCAAGCGATTGCCTGTAAATAATACTCCAATATAATAAATGCATTGTACAGTGTAAGGGCCCATGTAAGGTTTACTATAACAATAGGCTGATGGTCAACAAAAGAAAATGTCCGCTTGGAAATCTATGACGAGTGCAGTTGCTCTTTTCTCAGACACTAATTTACTATCGAGTTGTTCCACTCATTTTGTGTGTGTAAGTTCCCATCCATATAAAACTCATAGTAAAACCGATAGTGGCACAACAGACGCTTGATAGATTTTCTTAAAAAGCGTTGTCTGCTGCGAAAATTGTTGAGCGCGACTTGGTCAGCATGTTTTGTGGAGGTTTGGTTTTGAAGTGCACGAGTTTTGTTTCGCTAGATGTAGGGCAGACTGTAGGCTACATCCCTATTAAGTATTTAGTTATTGGTCCTCCACACAGAAGTGCTGGATAACGATGGACTCTCTTGGCTGTATGAAACTGAATTTGGATTAGGACTCGAAGGGAAAAACAAAAATGTTCGGCATCTTCTGGTAGCTAAGGGAGTTCTTAACTGCATAGGAATTGCTATCGATTGACAAAAAACCATGATAAGTGATTTTAAGTTGGTCAACCAACAAGCAGATACAATTACAATCTTAGGAACTCGTATCGAGGTTATTTTCACGAGGACCAAAATCTCAATCTGTTTTCATAAACTAAGATATGTGTCAGATTGCGTACTCTTTGGGAACCATTATTATTTTATCCTAGGTTTCAAAACGCAAGCGAAGAAGCTGAATTGGTTTGTTTTGATTGCAGTATGATCTTAAATAGCGATTTAAAATACATTGCATTATATTACATTTTCCTACAGGTCTGCATTTTGGAAAATCCTGTAGATATGTGACAATGAGGATAGCATTTTTTTCGACCACAAAACTAGTTAAGGCCTTCTATAGAGTAGCAATTATAGGTAACAACAAAGGTTTGGTGTTTGTGGTTTCCCCGATGGAATTTTGTTTCAGGCAAGGATTATGCGGCACAGTAGCATTTCCCAGATGGCAGTGAAGGGATTTAACAGTACGAACTACTCAGCTTGATAATAACTTTTGTGTTCCTTCTAAGTCGTGCTTCAAAACTAAAGTTTGATTGAGACCTCTGACCAATAACGCTCAATATCAATAAAATATATTTGATCTGATTAACTTAGGTTTGGTTATCAATGGATAAGTACAACCCAACTTTTAAAAGAAACCCAAAGCAAGTTAGAGAACGTGAAGTTTAAATGGTTTGTTGTTGTTAATGATCGCTACAAACTTTATTACGCTAATGCAATACTTCGTTAAGTCTTTGTTTAACTTCCAGGGAGGTTTATTCGAGATCTTCCCGTGAATCTCCTGGCCTTGAATTTCATGGATTTTTATGCCGTTGTATCTAAGTGTAGTCGTAGTATGTCCCCAAATAACTTCATCTGCCTGTAGTCAGTACACCTTAACTGGGTGATCAAAGAATGAAATTTGCAAAAGAAAAAAGCTCCATTCAACAACTTAATGAAGAAAGAGTAAATTTAACAGGAAACCATGACGAAGAACTTTGGAGAAGGGGAAGGTAGAGAAAACTTAATGGATGGGAGGAAGAATAGCACGAAGACAATTTTATGACGCGTTGGAAAGCGTATAATGAAGAAACGAATGACTTAAACATAAATGAAATACATAAAAAGGACCTTGTATGAAATCTAATGGAAACTTTAAAAGGGAAACGACATTTCGATAAAAGAAACCTGAAAGAAGAAAGAGCCTTAGAAGACAAGGAGCATGGGAAGGAATAATTGTCCAGCAATGAGTAGGATTGGGCCGAAGTTAATTCTGAAGTTTGATGGTTAAAAGGTAAAATATATAGAAATGGAAATTAAAGCATAAAACACAAAAATAGGATATAAAATAAAAAATAATTTTTTTCAATGAAAATAGTCTGAACTTCAACCTATACCTCAAACTGCTTTGGTCAGTCCAGTGTNAATGAAATACATAAAAAGGACCTTGTATGAAATCTAATGGAAACTTTAAAAGGGAAACGACATTTCGATAAAAGAAACCTGAAAGAAGAAAGAGCCTTAGAAGACAAGGAGCATGGGAAGGAATAATTGTCCAGCAATGAGTAGGATTGGGCCGAAGTTAATTCTGAAGTTTGATGGTTAAAAGGTAAAATATATAGAAATGGAAATTAAAGCATAAAACACAAAAATAGGATATAAAATAAAAAATAATTTTTTTCAATGAAAATAGTCTGAACTTCAACCTATACCTCAAACTGCTTTGGTCAGTCCAGTGTTTCACTAAAGTTGAAAATCAAATTTTCATGACACTTCCCTAATGCTATAGTGCTACTGCACTCTAATTACTATTTACTTCACGAAAAGTACTTTCTTCGTCTACAAAGGACGTCTTACCTCAATTAATTTGATGTTTTCGGCTGCAGCGTGGTATCTAACACCGAATGCTCTGATAATTTTCAGATCAACGGGGTTGGTTGTTCATATGTGGAGGGAAGATCTTTTTTAACAAGTTAATAAATAATCTTTCACATTTAGTGTTCGTAATCTACGCTTTGCAGACAAAAGAAAAGAGTTCGTATTCAGACCCTCAGCTGTTTTTGGGAACAAATCACAAAAATTGTCACGCTCACTCTCCGACTTTCTGTGGTTCCTTATTGATAAACTATCGCTTGACTTTTGAGTCATTGTTCTGGTGTTTTGATCGTGTTGCCAGTGAAAAAGGTTTTGAACAGAATAAATGTAGATTCAATTGATATATTCAACGTTAGCTTTCTTTCTTCTGTAGCAGCACTATTTTTAAGATCCCTCTTCATTCCTCAATAATATTGCATTTTATTAGACAAAACTGGTTGGTGTTTTCAGTCACTGTCACTCTTAACTGACATCATTTTTTGAAGAAAACCTAGACCTCATGCTAGACCTTACATTTTTTAACACACCTCGTTTTGATTGGATTGTTCTTGCACAGGAGCAACTTCAAAAGAGCCTTTCGCAAAGGAACGTGGCATTTTTTGTTGTTTTAACACAATCAGCCACTTTCCAATAAACAAATAGCAGGTCTTCTGAAAGAAAATCTTTGTCTTCGAATTCAAAAGACCAGGTTTTAATCACCTTTGCTCGTAATATTCTCATGCCTGATTTGAGAACACAATTGATTTAATGATATTTAGCAATGCCTGAAAAAGTAACTTAAGATTCAACAATGGAATAGTTATTATTTTCAAACATGAGTTCAATGGTGGTCTTGAAATTCTGCAGGAATTGTGGGGAGAAATTCCATTTAACTGAAGTGGTGTCTTAGTTCAAATTTGAAAAACTTCTGCCATTCCACATTCCATGTTACTTACTGTTTGTTATTGATTAAAACTTAAAAGTTAAAGAAAAAACTATGCCAAAGTTTTATTGATCCCCTCTAGATCTGTGACGACATTGGTTATATCACGGTTTCCCTTTCCTTATCTAAAGATACGACCTATTAACCTCATTACCGCTTATTGACAATATGAATAAAGCTTTAGGCATTACGAAAGATGTTTAATTCCTTACGCAATCAAGTACTCCACTGCCGCAAAAGTTCTAAAAATATAGTTCATCTTTACGATCAAGTAAGAAGCCGAAAACACCGATTTCGTAATCCCCGAAATTATTTGTGAAGAGTCATTCACAACAGACGTCCGAAGTAGAAGCGGGGAGGTGTTTTTGAGAACTGACTTCAAACACAAAGGTTAAAGGTTTTGTGAAATCCAGACCTCTGCATTTCAAAATTTGGTTAAAATTAGTATTTCACTTAATAAACGAGTAAATTAAAATACAAACTTACTAAAAAAACTCCTGCTGTACACGTTTAAGTATCAGGATTTTCATAACACGAGGTAAGATAATTAAATCTTACTTTGAGTTAAAATGCATCTATAGGTAACAAAGGCTTACAGTTTAATTCCATTTTCGCAAAGTTTGAGCGGGATGTCTTACTTGCTGAAAACATAAGAACATCATGGTTTGTGCGTTGTCAGAATATTTGGTTCGAAGTAGTTGTGATTGTTGTCTGTGTGCCAGCACTAACAAAGTTAAGGTGGAAATTTGCTTGATTTCCTGTTCTGATTAACCAATTTATTGTGTATCGATTTATTTTTTGTGGAAACAAGAGATAGTTGTATGTTTCTTACGGTATGGATGGAAAAGTGAAAATATACAACCAATTCTACAGGCAAGAAAAGAAAGCTAGCATGACCAGAATTTATAGTTAAATCTGCAAAAGTCTTTATATCTCTATGCAAAAGCTAAAGAGAAAACCAAAATTGTTATTGACAAGCTCCATACTGTAGTTGAGATGCTGATTTAAAAAAAAAGTTTTAATAAGGAAACCTGTAGAAAGAAATTGGGTCTGTTGAGGGGTTTTTTCCGAATTCAGTTGAGAAACAAATGTCTCAGCAGGATAGTAATATGGATGCCTCTGATCACTATTCAAAAACAAAAATAAAATTATTTTTTTTGCTTCTAATACTTCTGATCTATATTTGAAAATGTAGATAAACTTCTTTTATTTTCTTCCAATATTTTAAAATTTACAGTATATGATTTGAGTGACAATGGATAAATTACACATTTTCACCATAGAGACTAAACTCCACTGCTACTAGCTCAAAGTTCCTTTTATGTAAACCCGATTACCTTGATGGTTTTTTTCTACTAAAAACATATCACCAAGTGTTTTAAGGAGATCGATCTCAATTATATCTTTTTTGTCTTGGCAAGGTTATCTACAAGGTTATCCGCATATCACTTAATTACTGAGTGCTGCAGCGGCAGGAGTTGTATTGATTCACGATAACTTGGGTGTCTTATTTAAATGATTCAAATAATACAGCTCACACTGATTTCGAAAGGAAAAGTTTTCAGAGTTGGTAAAATTCTATGTGAAGTTGAGAAGAACAAGGTAATCGAGAATCTTTCGTTGGTTGGGTTGTACCGCCTACCGACAGATGGTGGAACGATGACTGGTTATCGACATGTTATCTAGGATTCCAGAGAATCGAAATACAACGTGCGATGTTCTCTCTTGCTTTAAAAATATAGGATCAAAAGTTAGGCATACTCTTCAGGGTAACATGGTTTCATTTCTTGTCCCTTTCTTGTGAAGAGAATTGACGGGAAGTACCTGTCAAGCAGAAGAGGAACGGTACAAGTTTGCTCAAAACACCATCGTTTTTACAAGTTGAGACTGAATGTCTCTGAGAGAGACTACCTTCCATGTAATGTGTACTTCCTGGTTATCAGTTTAAACGAAACCAGCAGTAAGTATGGTGGTATATATCAATGCAATTTGTTAAAAGCAAAACGATCTTCTTCAGCATTGATCTGGTAAAACAACAGATAAGTGAAGTGTCACTTGAGAGTCCCTTTTCTCAAACAACAGGTTAACATTTAAACACCAAACTTTAAATCTAAACAATATTTGAATATCAGTATTCTTAAAAACTTAAAAAAAATTAATTCTTTACATAAAATTGATTGAAAAATCACTGCAAATTATTACGTATTGTTATGGATGTTAGTGGAAAGGATTGAATTTAAAAGTACAATGTCAGCAAGAGAGTACTTTTATCAAATACTCTGAATGAGAATGAGTGCACCTGCCGGGTGCAGAGGCCTTAAGACATTCTTAATTTCTTATAATGAATCTTAGATAAAGTTTATTTCATATGAGACCTTATGCGTTTAAACTTTAAAGAATATGACATAAGCTTTTGTAACACTTGAAAAAGATTTCAAGTTTATTTCATTTCTAAGTGTTCTTTAAGTAAAAATGTCACTTTATTAGAACAAATAGATGGATGGTTCAGGATGCTTCTTTTAGAAGAAAATTGGAGGAGGGTAAATGGAAAACGTAATTAGAAAAAAACTTAGAAAACGTAATTACCAAGTATCACAGTTTCCAACTTGTTTGTCCTGTGCACTGAAATGAACAATAGCCTTTCTCAAAATTATGTTGCGTTTTGCTAAATGAAGTTCTGATTCCTTAACTAATTAATTGCTTTGCAGAAGCAATTCCAGTCGCTTGGGATATTTATTCATTGGCAAGTTAACATCACATTTTAAAGAAATCAAATATCGGATAAATTACAATGAAAATGAACTTTGCTTCTTCTACTCCCCTTTAAACAAAATTTACCAAACTTGTTCCATTCAAGTAGTGTGTTCAATGTTGAACAGAATCAAAATAAGAGAGCTTGCTATCAACCCAAACTGGACGTAGGAAATGACCCTTGCTATCGACTAATTGTGTAGTGGTAATCCCTTCCGAGGTGCGAGTTGAAGTTTAATATTTCCTTTCCTTTGTCTGTTTTCAAGTGAAATCCATTTTTTGTGTTCACAAATAGCTTCTAAGCATGTTACTGTAAACAAAAAAATACTTTTTAAATCATAGTTCATTTCATTCAAATTTTTAGTTGTTTGGTTTTTGGTTTTTGTTGGGTTTTTTTAACAATGTACAATATCACTTAAAATAAGCAATAAGGAAAACAGACGAGAGGGCCAACTTTATTTCTGTTAAGTCTTTTTTCATAGAGAGTTGACAGTGCGGTTGGTAAGGGTAGGTACGGTTATTGTGTAGTTGGAGAGTGACCGTCGCTCTCAGGAATATTTACAGTTTCAATTGGAAACTAATAGCGGGTGGGGAAAAGATGAAGAAGGAGAGAAAACAAGTGCCATGGAGGTCGTTTACTGTGAGTCCCTTTTTTTCTTTTGCGTAAGGAGCTCGAAGTAATTATACGTTTTGTACGATCCAGTTGGGATCATCAAAGTAAAAGAAGGCCGAGAAAGTTGTTGCTACCAATAAGGATTGGAGCTGATCAGTGGACACACATTTCAAGTACTTTATTCGTTGTGTAGAATAATTGTATGACTAATTGTATCATTGTATGAACATATTCGTGGTTTATATTCATATTTTAATTGTAGTGAAGTAAGCCCACAGTGTCCACTGTTTCCGTTGTATAAAGAAGTCATTGTACACCCCCCCCCCCCCGATGTACTAGTTTGAATTTTATACCTAGAAGTATGATTTAATATGTTAGCTACCCGCTCCTAGTAGTCTAAGCCCATATTTGTGACTAATAAGTAAAGTAGTAGTTTAATATAGGTTTTGTTAAAGTAGTTTGTATTTCATTGTGTACACAAATCATTGTTCAGACATAAATTGAACCTTAAGTTTAATAGAGTAGTATTACTTGTCTTGTATCTCTTACGTCATTGCTATACGGTATGTCACGAATCCGGCACTTAAGGTAGATTAGAAAATACAGTCCTCTTATGAGTGCATCGGTTCACTGTGTCAGTGGAAGATCCCCGACACTGTTAATGCTGACTTGTCAAAATCAAACCCAACAAGATTACTAAGATTTAAACGAAAACAGTCCTACACCGTTGCTGGCAATGTCAAGCTAAAGAGATTGGGAAAGAATTTAAATGTACTACCAAAAAGATTTCTTGAGAATGTTTGAGCAGTTGAATCAACTGATTTGTGTTTTTCCCTTTGTCCGATTTTATGTGATCACGATGACGTTGAATACTTGCATAATACAGATGATTATTATTTGCGTAAGACAGAAAGTCTTGCCAAACAAATCTTTCAAAATTGTTGGTCTTTGTCAACTTTGATTTTATTTTCCATTACATTTTGTCCGATCCTTCTTTGCGTAACTCATCCCTTTTTGGATGGATAATGATTTTTCAACCCTACGTTTTTAATGCTCTTTTAAGCTGTAATATCTAAACAAAACTTGAAGGTAAGAACAGTTTAATTATTATTTCTATTATAATTTTAATATATATTATAATTTCATTTCTAAATATTATGTAAAAATAAAATAATTAATTAATTAATTATCATCATGCACTTTACTTTTGTTGGAAGTCATGCTGATGGAGCAATTAGTTCGATGCCTATTATTTGACCTTTCCAAGTTTTTTAATGAGTAGGTTCTTTATTTTCCTAACTTGTTCGTAGAAGAAATTCATAGTATTACATGGACAAAGCAGAAAAAACAATATTTGGTCAACCTTTGCTACAGAAAACAAACTTTACTCAAGACATAGCTGACTTTTTTTAAAATCAACACCCAAAATATATTAGTCCGGATAATTGTGTGCATTTTTATTCCAAACATACCTTTGGGTTTTGAAAATTTATAAACAAGTATTTTTCTAAGCAAAAATTGAATGAAGCGGTACAGAAGATTGCTGTGGAAATAGATAGTATTTTCCGGTATGAAATAGGTAATTCTTCCAGTGTAAAACCCCTGTGGAGTACAAAGTATAAGGAAGTGGGGCCCTTTGGTTCCATCGAATAGAGAATTGTTTGAAATACTAGATTTTCCGATTACTATCTAAATCCTCATACGTCCTAGACAGATGAAAGGGCTACATCGTCTCTCAATATGGGGCTCTCCTCGATGATAAGTTAGTGATTTCAGTATCTTTTGTATAAAAGTAATGAGTTGCATTATGCTTTTCCTGCTTTTTTTAAAAATATATTTTAGGATGACAGTAATGGAAACTTGCCATAATCTGCATAGGAGTCTCTCGGCATCCGAGTCCCTGGGACGGTCTGGCCAAGATAAGTTAAAAGACTAGGAGCCTCTGGAGTACCAAGATATGATATTCAGAAAATGAAATATTAGCCTAAAAAGGCCGATACGGCATCTAGGTGGATGGTTGAAGCACCTTGCTCCCCCCCCCCACTTTAATTTCCAGCTTTAGCCAAGTTCCCATTTACAACTGGATTACCCGAGGGACGGTGTTTGGCCAACAAATATGAAGGAAACTTAGTTACCTTAGTTAATTTAGCTGCCTTTAGGTATTAACTATATCTAATAGTTTTATTTAGCCACTCGATAAGTATGTCGTTTGCCGTGGGCACCCCTCCCTTTCTTACACAGCAATACCTATCGATATGATTGTGTGAGAGCAATTTGCTCTTTCTGTCAGGGTTGATAGGTTTTGACTTAATAATAAACCTTTACAAAGGATAGCCACCGGCCATTTTTGTAAGAAGTTTAAAGATGCTTTTAACACGAACAAAGCAAACAGCTGGTTCTCACTATTTCAAAGAAAGTTAACTCAATTGAAAATGAGTGAGTTGTAAGAAGCATTAAAAGATAATTTACAAGTGTGCTTCACTGACGCCCCGAATTCCCAAATCATCCATATCAATTGTGTAACATGCTGATATATAGATTCTCGTGTGATTTGAACATTAATTTACACAATAACGTGATACATACTACAGTTTAATGCTGATAAACAATAATTCTGCCTTGGTATTCTTGTAAAAGGACGACGTTGCAGAGATACTCCAGCTAAAAGGTATGACATTCCATATGCACCATAAGCATAACGGTTTTAAATAGTAATAAATGATTTTCAATAGTTGTCATATTTTCGTAGCAGATAAGATAAATGTTTTAACTATTCAAGTGTGAGTTGTGTATTTGTTTTTGAAACCTTCAATATCACAATTAAATTTTTAGTTTTCTGTTCGTTTTTTTAACTCATAAATGTTTTCAATTACAGAAAAGCTGAACACTCTGGTACAATATATACAACCGTATGTAAAGGTGATTTAAATAAATAAATATTGTATGATATAGACCACTGAGTGAAAAACATGATATATCTCAGAGGTCTTCAATGGTTTAGTTTTTTACTTTTAACTTGTTTGGTCATGAGTTGAAGCCCCTTTATCTCCATGAAGAAATATCCTGATGATGCGTCATCTTCTGAGCACACACACACATACACATATATACATATAACATGTATTAAAAAGCTTAGTAGGGAAGGTAGATTTTCAAAGAACTACCTGAAAGTACTTCGTTTGGCGCTGATGAACAGCATTTCGCTAAAAGTTTAATATTGCGCCAAATACAAGAGGTTTTGCCGCTTGGTTGTTTGAAAACAGGAAGTCATCACTTTATGTAGTTAATTCATACCCAAAGGAATACGACTTAAAATGTGTAAAATTTTGTTAAGGATTGATGTTAAAGTACTCCAGGAGTGTAATCATGTTTAACGACTTAGGCAGCGCTGGTGGGTAGAGGGGTGGGGTTTTCTGGTTGAAAAGACGCCAGATCGGAAAAAGCGGCTGTGGTACGTCACTAACTGATTCAAATGATGAAGTTTTCGGAAAGCGGCTGTGGCAGTTATCAACAACAACTGACCCTGATTAATCAGAAGTCTTGAGTTAAAAATTACAGAATTCTGAATCAAATAAAGAGAGAGATGGTTCAACAGAACTTCAACTCTGGCAGAATATTGGAGTAATTGAATTAGTTCTTCGTTTTTAGATACTGGAAATTGAGTGTATTTTAATAACTCTAATATTTTAATGTTACTGGCAAAAATAATTTCACCTTACGGCAGAATTGAGATTTTGACCAGGGAGATTTTTAAGGAAGAGGGCAAAAAATACCGTAAAAGTAGGAAGAGTCTCGGTTTATTTCGACGGGTTCCTTTCTTAATCAGCTTCAACACTTTAAATTAGCTTGTATGGCTTAGTTCTATAGACAACAATGAAAAAGAAACTTTTTTGAAAGCAATGTTAGGTACTCATAAACAATCGATTCCGGGGAAAGTACAATACCTTCTCTCAGCCCTACACCAGCCGTTAAATACAGAACCAAATAACTTAAAACATCTCTTTTTGTCTCCTGATTTGTTGTTTGTTTTTTTATCGCAAATTTGTTGATAAACTCTATTTTAATTCAATATTCTCAATTTTTAAATTTCTTTAAAATTAAATGCGTGACAATTTTATCACTTCTAAAAAATAAAAAGGAAAAATGACAAACAGCAACCATTCAATTTAACGGCCTTTGTCTTGAGTTTCAAAACTTTGAAGAATTAACCATGTGCACACCTGTCAGAATTAAAATAAATAAGAATTGCCCTTTTTTTTTACCTGCTTAATGATGTTGGTATAAAGAAAGACTGAGATTTCCCATGGTGGATTTTATTGTCTTGAAATAACATGTCTGTAAATAAGCATTGAACATGAAAGCAAGATCAAGCATTCATGATGTGTATTTATCGTCTGCCTGTCAACAGAAAAGGGTGAAGTACCTTGAAGGTTTCTTGACAGAAAATCTTATTTCTCAAACTTTACATGTGCTGCATTAGGGTTGCTGTCAAGGGCGCTCTCTCCTATCAGTGATTCGTTTCGACAAAATGATGATCTTAGCATGCAAAATAATTTTTTTTTGTTAAAAAAGAGAGAATTATTACGAATTTTGTTTGTTTGTTATTTTGCATGTCCAATTTAGACGACGTGGCTTAATTAATGATCAGTGCACTTAAACCGTAACTTAGAGGTTCCAAGTTCGATTCCCCGAGTGGGTGAAAAAAATTCGGAACTTCACAAAAGAAAAAAGAAAGTCTCTCTGAAGGGCACTGTCTGGCCCTGCATTGCTGCGGAAAAAGACGTTTAAAAAAAACAAAAAATGACATTTCTGGGGGGTGACCACTTGGGCGAGGCATTACATAAATCGCTAACATCAGAGGACTCTTTTGATCTTGAATGAACCTACGGTTGCTGAAACCTCTTAACAAGCAGCAAATTCTGAACACTTTAGCTAAGAGATGTCAATTTGTATAGGTTTTTAGATATTTTTAACATTTTGTTAGGTTAGGGGAGTCGCAAACATCTGTGTCGAATACTCCTGTCATGTGCGCATTTGATCGGTCTCAAACGTCTACCCTGGTAAATTGTGGCAAACGGGTAAGTCTTTAAACACCCAACAAATAATATAATGACATCCATCAGAGGGAAAGACGATACACCATTGTGGAAGCACAGAAAACAGTCCATGGGGAAAATTGATAACTTATTCTTTTGATTCGGATCGATCTCAAGTCTCTTTAGCACACCTGGTTATGTACTCTTGTCACGTACGTATTAAAATGCACCTCCAGGGTTTCAGACAAGGAACCTCTGTCAGCATTTTTCTGCATCCCCCGTTACCATCACCAGTGTGATAGAGAGAAAAGAGAAGGTCGATGAAGTTACCTCATGTGCATTCTTTTTTATCCTTGCCCCATCTCATACCAACGGAAAGATTTCTTTTTGGTTGTGAAACGTGAAATATATTTTTTTGTCAGTAACAATCTAATACAATAATTTTATTTCAAATTTATTTTATGTTAATGGTGATTGATGTGTCCAAAGTACAACTAATTTTGAAGCATGGCATAGAATTAAAAAAAAAGATTGGTAGTTTTGGTCTTTGCTACCAGAAAAGAACTTTGGAGGTTGAATACCAGAAGAAAGGGAACGGCTTTGGGCAAATTGTCTCCCAGCCCCCTCCCCCCGCATCTCTGTTAACATGTAGTTTAACTTTACAAATTTTAAAATAAAACCTGCCCAGCACTGGCTCTCGATATCTTCTTTCCAATCCTGCTCCGTTGTTTGGAGTGGCCCTTCACTTTGTCAGGAACAGAGAAAGCGCAATTTTAACTTTTTCTCTTAACGATGTGATCCAGATAATGCAAGCGCAGATGTTTCGTGCCCCATCAGGGTCAAATTTGTTGCCCTCGCCAGCTGTAAAATTACCATTTTGATTTCTTTAAAGTGTTTTGTTAGGAGATCTACTCTATTTCCTATATTTAAGCATCCCGCATGCGATTGCTGCTAAAGTGTTTATCTCTGTGTTGCGCTGAAACAAACCTAGCATTGGTAAGCTAATGTTGGTCACAAAAAATCAATTTGTTGCACAGTTAGTGACCACCAAATTCAATTCGTGCTTACCCTTCACCTGTATACAATATTCAAATACAGCTCAATATGACAACAAGTCGTTAACCCTGCGTTGAAGGTAGCTACGGCTTGCACACCCGGTTTCAAATGTTGTGCTAAAAAGTCATTTGATCCTTTGGAGTTTGTACGATTCAAATTTCTTCATGCCATTTGATGGTTCTTCCATTTGTGGGGTTTTCCTCAACAGATTTCTTGTGTTGCAACAATTACAGTTTTCTCCATGTAAAATATCTAAGATTCGGAATACATTGATAACCAGTCACATAAAAAATGTTTCGTCAATTCAAACCAACGAGGTTCTGTTTTGCAGCAATTACAAGCAGGATTTTAGACCGGTCAATGAGGAAATGTTTCAGTAGGCATTCAAGACAAATGAAATTATTTTTACTATCTCTATTGTAGAGATTCAGCAGAGATGTTTTATTTGAATACCCGTTACAACAGCGTTTCATTGCTCAATTTGCAAGATCAATCATTTCCCTGTTTGATATTTCGTTTTTCATATTTTATTTTGTTTGTGGAGGATTGGGGTGCATGAAGGATTTAAATGACGCCAATTGGTCATTAAAAAGATGTTGTCTTTGATCTTTTTCGCCATGCATAATAAGCCATCCACGGTTGAAAGAGGACAAGAAATCGCCTTGCGGCGAACAGCTCAAGAATGGAGTGTTGTTTGTTCTTTCGTAACTTTCCTGATGAAGAGTGAGAAATAAATCAATGAGCGGCAGAGGGTGGCAGACGGAACGATCATGCCTATCTTTAATTGAATGGAACACATTAGTACTATTTACTATCTACTTTCGACATCTGCTCAAAACTGCTCGCGCAGTGTTAGTTGCTTCAGTTAATAATTCCAAAAGATAAACTCCTGGTTGTTAATTTTGATGGGTCATTGGATTACCCGTCTGAGCCCCAATTGCTGGGGGAAAATGACGTTAAAACTAAAAAAAAAAAATAAAATTAGATTACCCATTCAAAATGACCTTCAGTATGCAATAAACCACTGTTTTTCATTTGAGTGGTGTAAAGAAATTGAGTATCTGGAGTAATTTGCAACACTTCTCGGTTTCTTTGTTTGAAGGTGATCTTTTTTGAATGAGGGTTAAGAGGCCACCACAAGGTATCTGACATGGAACAGAAATCAAAATTTCGAGACATGCTCTCTTAATTGTTACATTAATTTCAAATTTTGCTTGGGAACATTTCAAATATTACCTCTCCCTTTGGTTTTAGGTTTTGTTTGTCTTATGGGAAGTATCACTTCGTGTAGGTGGTTTCATGGTGTGGAAATCTACCCCGTAGCATTAATTAGCACAAAAAATAGTAACAAAATTACTGAAAAAGAATCGGAAAAACCAAAAATTTGAAATTAGAAAAAGTCTGTCCTCCATTTTCCTTTGCTCCTTTGTCTCGATGACTTTGCCTCGCGCTTGCGCAATGGCGTTTTCTGTTCTCTCTCTTCTCTCCCATCGGATGGATGGTTATTTTGTAAAAGTCCCTGTGTGAATTGTTGACGTACCCAATGGCCCCCGCGTTAGTATTGTTTACCAGGGTAGATGGAAGAAAAAGCTCACATTGTATTAACTAGAGGGAAAATAAAGGAATCCTTAATTTTTAAAATAAGTATCTTACACTGAAAATATACGCCAATTCCAAGATTATTTATTTTCATATCTTTTTGAGCACTTTTTATTGTTTTTTCTTCGGGGAAAGGCGTACATTTTAATCTGCACTTAAAATTTGCCTCTGGCACTTAAATTAGCATGGTTTTTGTGCTTTGTTTTCGTGTTTTGTTCAGCTGAGAAACAAATCTGATATGATTAAAAATACCATGGTTTACCTATGGATTCTTTCGAATACAGGTATTGCTTTATTTTAGTGGTACTGCGGTCCTTTTCGGTAGACTTTCTTTCAAACTGAGTATTTTCCATCCAAATTCTCTTCTTCAAAACATCTATGAAACATCTATGAAATCGTATTCTACAAAATGTTTGGTGAAATGTTGATACTAATGACAAGCGATCGCATACGATGATGGAATCATTAATCGAAAAGTACTCATGACCATTAAAGATGGTATCTTACTTTAAAAATGGGATCCCTATCTACTTTACTTCCGTCACCTTCCTAATGTTTGTCGACAATACTTTACTTCCCACTCTTCATATTAGGCCCATAGTTCCAACAGTCATTCGTTCAGTGATACTATTAGGAACCAAGATATATTGTTATTTAAATTGGCACCCAGCCGCTGGTTCCTTTTGTCCAACCGAATGAAGACAGTATCCCATAACATTGCGTATTGTGCAATCTCTACGTGATTAAATCCATCCAGTAAACGGAATCGTTTGCAAACCGTCATCATGCTCACACAGGAATCATTAGACTTACTTACTTAACTTAATTGAGTAATCCTCAATGGATCCTTGCACACTTCTTAGAAACACAATCTTTCCATTTCTTCCTATCCAATGCAAGTCTTTCAGCAGTTAACAGCGGTAACGCAAGATCTTGTCTAATCTGGTCTTTCCAACGCTTTGGAGGCCTACCACGAGACCTCTTACCAGGAAACTCTTCCTTGTAAGCGCGTAGGACGTTGCTTTGAGGACCTCTTCGTACTACATGGCCAAACCAATTTAATCTTCTCTGTTTGATAATGGATCATTAGAGGAGAAAAATTATACCATATTGCGTTCAATGCATTCCCGGTTGAAACATTTTGCTTTCATACGGCATATACGTTCTGTGTGTAGTAAATATCCTCGAGATGCTTGAGCCTTGGCTGATTACCAACCCAAGAGGAAGGGCCTTCCCACGGAGGGTACTGGAGGGGCGATCCGTATGTCTTACATTTTATGGTGTCTTGCGTGCTTTCGGCCCCACTTTTTCTTGATCTGTTGCTTCCTTTCGGGTCTTTCATAAATGGATATCTGTGAAAGACAAAAATGGGCCCACTGTTTACCAGGGGCTCCATCAATGAAAGACCCAGTAAATATCCTTGAGATAAAAATCAAAATGTAAGCAGCCCATCAAGTCTTGTGGTTTTAGTTAGCTCTTTATAAGGAATTTATCACTGCGCCATCCCATAAATAACATAGCCCCTTAGCATTGGTATGATATGATCTACCGCCATCGTGGAATTCGCAGCAAAGGCAACCGATATTTTAACCTTAACAGAGCCTTTGTATCATGTAAAATCTTTTCACTCCAAGGGCAACACAGTATCCAATTGGGTTACAGACACATCCTCCAAGAGCAAACGCAAGCGCCGAGTCTGCAGGCAAAATTTTTTTTATTAATTGCAAAAGGAGAACAAAAGAAATTGACTTGCTTAATAGGAATAAATTGTGAAATAGGTGATTAAATTCAATGAGTTACTGGTACGCGTATCACAGTGTGTGATCACATTGATTCCTTTTATGTGTTTTTCGTTTTCCGACAATACTGTCTTACAAATCTATTTATTCGTTACATAAAATTAATGAGGTAAATTAAGATTATCCTTGTCCCAGGTCACCATGCTACAAAATAAGTTTTTGTCAAAAATGAATCGTGTTTTGTGGTAAGTTCGAATGTACCCATTTATTATCTATTGTCAGACTTAAGCAAGTTTTGGTCATCACCAAGCACAGGAAATCTGCTTTCAGAAAAATACAAAATAACATTGTCAAATTGATTTGTATATCCCAAAGAACATACGCTACTGTACCTCAATTGTCTTTTCAACGCAACGAAATAAAGAAATACAAAGAGATCCACTTATCAGCTTTAATTTACTGAGCAAAGTAACCCATTAGTTATTTCGGTTACATGACTACCGTCAAACTAATTATAAAGTGTGTCGCCTTAATGATTGCTTTACTTCAGTAAGACGAGAATGCATCACTAGAAATAAAACTTACTCAACAGATTGTAAGTGTGCTTATGTTGAAGGTTCGAAAGAGTTGGATTCAGTTTTCATTTGGAATTAAATTTTACTCTTTGTGGATTATATGCATAGCTTGCCTGTGAAGGAGTTACTGAGTTGTTTCTAAACGAAGGAAAGCCTTCAGTCCTTTAACTTTAGATAAGAAACACTCACTAGTACCAGCGTTAGGTGGATTCATCAACGTCAAGAAAACAATTTTGACAATTTTTTTATTTTGAAGCTGCTCGAGTAATTTTTCAACATTTCGGCTGAGCAAACGATCGATGACCTCAGGTAACGTTGGAATTTGGCAATTCGACTGATTTGTCTTTATCTTTAAGTGACGAAAAATGACACTCAACAGGAAGTGGCTTCGTATGCCAATATCAAGGGGTTGTGTTTTCTTGACGGCCATGAAGCTCAGAAGACATGGCGTCTTGAAAAGAACTGTGCTGTTGAAGCCGATGAGTGCCTTTTCACATTAACACTTGCATTGATGAAATTATTCAGAATTCTTGATCACATGAACCTTTTCACTCCCAGGAGAATTGTGAATTCAAATTTTAGGCAACCTCCAGCTAATAACGACAGACAAAGGCCCCAGTTGACAGGACTTGTGGGTGATAACTTTCTGTTTTGTGTATGTGTGAAAAATACGAGGTGATTTTGGAATTGTTCCACTTAATTATCAATGACACTGATGCAATTCACTTCTGAATGGTGAATGGCATTGACACAATAGCATTTCCGAGAATAACAAAAACAGTTTTTGAAACCACCACAACGGACAAGAGGCTGAGCAAAAAGATACAGTTTGATACTTTTGGCTCTTGCTTTACCCACCTACAGAAACATCTTTCTTGCTTATTTTTATTTCAGTTAAGTTAGTGAACGACAAGGAGCGTCATTATTTGATTCTGTGGTAAATAGCACTGACTGCCCTTTTGCAACTATTAATAAAGTGCTGACAAAAAATTGAGCTGTAATGGCAGCCAAGAGCTTTCCATTTGCAACTTAGTTAGTATTGTATTTGATGTTTGAGTTGAATTAAGATGGTCCCAATGAAAATCAAATCTTTCAACTGTTGGTTTTTGAGATTGGGTGTTGTTCGCTATTTCGTTTGACCCCATTGACAGCAACAAGAACATTTGCCATATGATTCCCAATTAAGGTTTTGTGCTTCTGTGTGAAATAACACTTTGACACTGCAAGCCCTTGCAACAAGTTCCACCTGAACTTCAACTTACCCCCTGACGATCGAATCAGGTTTGTAAAAATACTGGGTTTATTACCAAAACGATTTGTTTAGCACGAATAATAAAATGGGCCAGAAAAAAAACTGTATTCGGGTAGAGTGAGTTTATTGTTAACACCTGAAAAACTGCAAGGAGATGCAAGGAGACGCACTCGTTAACATATTGAGAAGACCCATTTGGTGCTGCTAGCGAATTTAGTATTTTTATCAGGGCTCAGCATTAGTTAAGGTACCCCCTAATACCTCGTTTTCTTCACAACATACTGTCTTTTTTTTAACACTACTAGCAACATTTCAAACTGGTTTGACTTTCGAGATTTTATACTTTGACCCCAAAGTTGTACTCGGATTTCTTGCTCTTCTTACCACGGTATTTCTGCAGGTAAAAAGCTGGCAAAGTATATAAGTAACCAAGAATAACGGTGGTCATTTCATGTGTGGTTGACCAGATCTTGTCTTCTTGTGGAGGGAAATGGTTGTCAGTAATATGCCATCGTCTCCATGATGGTCAACACGTTGATTAGTCAAAGACGGCATCTTCTGCTTACACCTTGAGACTGCAATCTGACATCGACACCTGACACACATACCCCTTTCACTGTAACATAAACACACAACAGGCGACAGAAAACATAATTATCAATGCCCGATCTAAAAAGAATGGATATAGTTCTTCACATCCAACACAAGCAAAACACAGAGGAAGGGAGAGGGTGGGTGGGTTAAGGAACTGTCTGTGATGACAAGGACTACCTACTTTGAGGAAGTTTACCACTGAGGAATTGTAATTTTTTTCATGAAAGCTTTCTTTTTATCTCCAGCATCTGTTTAACTACAGGGCAGTGGTATAACTATTTTGAAGCTAGGTAATGTTCATTTAAAAATATGTTCAGTACTGTCCATAGTTGTTACCCCAGATGTGTGGTACTTTGCTTTTTTAATATCCGATTTACGTCAAACAATGAAACAAAAGTGGTCATAATTGGACAGAAAATGACGTGAGCTTGCCATTTTTTAACGTGAAATGTTGGTTTATTCTTCCCACGTGGACACGTTAATTAGCACAGTGTTTTTTCGTGAGGCGTGACTTCTTCCCGGCTTCCAGCCAACCCTCAAGCGAGAATGCTTCTCATTTGACTGAGCCATTGGATGGAAAGTCCAAGAGTAAAATATTGGTAACTGGATGGGTTGCGGAGCACAATTTGAATGAAATAAACTAAATTGGCTTAGTGACTTTATTACAAGTCAGCTGTGAATATGACCGTTGGGCTTTCGGTCCGAGTTCGGGTTGCACCTCAAAAATCAAATACTGCTTGAAAGGTGAAGTGCTCATCTTAAAGGCAAGGCAGATCCAAGGCACAATAATTGAATTTGCACATTGCATCGAAAATTGATTGATGACAATGTTAACTCCTTGTCAGGGATTAACAGAATTAACCACTTAACTATTTCATCCCGCACATATATTTATGAAGGTAGCATTGGTGCATAATTAAATCTAATTTTTTTAAAATTGTTATCCTTCCCCCATGCTTTCTTTTCAGCTATCTTGTTATTTTCACTTTTTGACACAGGACTGCAGCTTGACTATTTGGAAATAAACTAATACCGCTTCGGAGAATCCTTGTGAAAACATTAGTTTCCTTTCATTGCCATCTCAACAGATCACGCAAGTCAAAACCCCGTTGTGTGATATCAGTTTCACCAATATTCATTAAGATTTTAGTATTTGTTACATGTTGGAGAAGAAAGTTGAAGAAATTATGTGCGTTACCAGTGTTGTAATACTTCCAACTGTGTTTTGTATGTGAATGCTTGAAAGTAAAGTTGGTAGGAAACTTGTGAATTAATAATTTAATGACTTGCTGCAAGTCCAGCCAATTCGCAGGTTCTCAATGAAAATTTACCGCTTGAAATCATAACGTTTGTGATTGGTCAATTGTCTACGATGAAATAAGGCTGACTTCAAATAAATCGAATAGCTCATCAAAACTAGTTTCTTTTCATCAGCTGTAACTTACTGCCAAAGGAGTATTTGATCTCCATTCTAACTGCCCAGCAGTTAAATTCTACAAGTGCAGTCCTCAGCTGACTAAACTAGGTAAAGCAAATTTACTTTTTCGTTGCCATTACAATCGCTTTTGTTATTCAACATTTCGTGCTGGCTTGGTGTTGTACTATCAGTGTTTCACTATTAATTGTTCAACTGGTTTGACTTAATACAATCATCTTCTCAGTTCGTTTGCTTGTGAAAACAACAGTGATTTTAACCAAATCACATCACTCAAAGAATTGAACAAGACATCCATTCGGGTGTTGTCATCTTGATAATTCTAACGACTCGACGGGATGTGTAACCCGACTGTTATTTGCAATAATAATTGTGTTGATGCAGACTGGCCTTGTGTCTTGCTGTGTGTTTAAAAAACTGTCTTACGTTTTCTCCACAATTTAGTTTCCGGATATGTCAGGACAGTAGTGATTTCGAAGTAGTACACTGGATGAGTCAATAGAGAGAAGTGTCGTCAGGAATTTCATTTTGGATATTATCTTACAAGGTATGTTGACTTGTGGTCCGTGGAATCTATTCATTCTCAATCGACTTTGCTTAGATTGAATGAAACTGCCCGCTTATCATATGTCCAGATAGTAGTGCAATCGGTGTTGTTTTTCAATATAACCCATTGAAATAATTTGTAGAAAACATATTTTAAAGATTTTTGGTTTTTGTTTTGCCCCCAAGGTCTTGTGTTAAGAGATCAGGCTGGATTCATGGCTGTTAAAATAGGCTACGCTGCACACTACAACGAATCTTTTCTGGATTCAGAGGATTCAAACGATGAGGAACTTGATATAGTTTATATGAAATCGAGAAGTCTTCCAATTATTTCAAGTGAGGACATATGGAAGAAGTTTGAGTTGCCTCCAACCCCTCCAAGATCACCGGTTCAGTCCGTTGGAGAATATGCCAAGGATTGTCTTTGCAGTTTAGAAAATAAACGACCTGACAGTGGAGCTTGCCCGGCATTATCTGCCTGTGCTCTTGCAGACAGATTACAAGAGACGATCGTATCATTTGATTACGACACACTATCATCAGAATCATCATGCGCTGATTCCGTTTTGATGAACCAAATGAATGCATTAAGCAGTCTTCGTTCTAAATTGATACACGATTGTATGTGGAATGGAAGTAACTCGTTAGATCGTAAAATTAAGGAGAAAAAACACTCGCATTTGGAGGATCATATTTACGATACACCCTGTTCATCCCCACCTCCACACGATTATTCTTCAACAGATTGTGTTGATCCTGCGGCCGTTTTTCCTTATTCGCTCACAGATTGTTCATCAGTTAGCCAATCCGACTCTGGTAGGTACATTTTTAACAATTAGTTTTGCCCGAGTAAAGCATTTAGTTGTTGATCAGCGCAATTTCTTAATGTTGCAAATACTTTCAAAGTCCCTTCACCACGTGTTTTGTTTCTCCTAATTGTGGTTTGTTCATGTATGGACTAAAATTGGATGTTGATGATGATGAGTGAGGGTCAAACACTTTAATTCGTACGGTTCTGTTCACTCAATTTTGATTTTGATACTCGTCGTTTTTTTTGTTTGATCGACTTAAATTGGCCAAGATTTAGAAGGGTGTATTTATTTAAGCTTTTTAACTGTTCCTTTTAAAGTCTTTCGTTTGTCTGGGTACACTGGTAACTCTTGTTTAGAAGAATGTCAAGAATTAGACCAATCTTCACACGTCATTTGTTCTGCGTGTTAGTGGTGGAGTACCCCTTAAATATTTAGTGGTTTTGGGGATCATACGGTATAGATGAACTTAACATACAAGGTTGAAAATTGTCTTCGTCCAATTTGTTAGTCATGCTCGGCAGCTTAACTGACATGAGTCAGCAGATACCTCGCGATAACAGGGGGATAAGTGGGTTACTTGTGACATTGTTTTGTTTAACACTTGTTAAATCGAATGGTTAGAGCCAACAACCATTTGCTCAGTCACAGAAAAAAGGTAAAAAAACTGCTTTTCAAATTACATCTTGAGTTATGGTTGCAAATCGCTTTGGCTTTTAGTGCGGGGTTTACCCAATTTCACGTGTCCATATTGAAACCAGGGGGTCGCAGGGTGACTCGTTTTTTATGTCGTGTTTTTTTGTGACGATTTGGTTTGGGTTTTGGAATTTTTTCGGAATCTGGAGACTCGAAGAAGAACAGTTATTCAAGTGCAAGTGAAATTTTAAAAACTACAAGTAATTGGCAGACATTTTAAAAGCAAGTTTTCGAGTCCGGATTTTTAACGTGTTTTTGGATTGTGTAAAGTTTAGAAAACATTTTTGCTGATTTTGTAAAATTAATTTTAGAGGTGCGTATTCAATTTTAAGGGGTTTTTTTCAAACGTTTGGTACCCGACTTTTACAATCCAAACCCGGAATTGAAAATGCACAATCGAGAGTAACGATGAAGATCGTCCGACTTTTGTGTTGTTTGAAAAAGCAATGAAAGTAAAGTGAAACTTAACGTTAACCTTTTGTTAAAAAAAGGACTGGTATGATACCTTACCTCGGGGATTCCAATTTTATTATTTTCTTGAAATGAACAAATTGTATCACAAGAGGCTGATCAAAATATGTTCTTTTTGTTTGTTCTTGTGGTTTAGAAACGTAGACAACAGGTTGAAACCCGATGCAGAAAAAAAATCAGTAACGGTGAAATCTGGCTTAAATGACCACCCTCAGGGGGAAAAACGCTACATACTGATTAATCTAGGGATTTTTCTGAATGCTTGACTTCAAAAGTGTGAAACCAGAAACCCGTTTAAAACGAGAGTACAATAACACAAGGAGAACACACAAAGTAGAAATAGGCTCTCTTCGTCGATTCTACAAATTTCTTGTCCTGTTTCTTTGATTGATCTTGAGTTCGTATTTTTGTGGGTTTTTCCCCAAAGCTGATTTGCTAACGCGTGCCCCTTCTCCCGGCGCGCAACTGTTGATATCAGAAATTAATTTTTTTAGCTTTGCCTTTCTGCTTTATTTATTAGATGAAGAAATTGACGTGGTCACTGTGGATAAACCGACACTGAAGCGATCAGCATCGGAAGGTCAGGTTATCTTCGATGGCGTAAGTGAAATCCCGCCCTTAAAACGAACCCGCAGCAGCCCATCACCAGAATTTACCGAATTCAAGCCCAGTAAAGTGCTCTGCCAGATGAAGAAGACGAAAAAACTTGAGCGACGTCAGACTGAAGACCTTGACCCCGAGCAACGACGGGCTACACACAATGTTTTGGAACGGAAAAGGCGAAACGACCTGAAGTCAAGTTTTTTGACGTTGCGCAACTCTGTGCCATCATTGCGAAGCCAAGACAAAACACCAAAAGTTACAATTTTACGGAAAGCATCCGAATATGTTCAGGAGTTGAAGGATGATGAAACGCAACTTTTAAAGGAAAAGGAACAATTAAACAAAGAGCAGAGAGATCTCCTCGAGAAATTTGTTACGCTTTCGAAAACCGCACCGAAAGACGTAAAAACAAAATTAAATTTAAGTTGATATTTTCAGATACAAGCTAAAGCACCAGAATGATTTCTGACCCCATTTTCCAGATATTGTTATTTTAGGGTTTGGATTGGCCCACAAGTTTTTTTTTCTGTTTACAATTTGCTTAGGGTTTTTTTATTAATTCGCGTGATAGCATTGTCAATCATCCAAAACAAGTTCTTGTCCTGTTGGGGGTCGATATATACCAAATTTAGGATTTCGGAAGATAGAAGTGTTTCATTTGCATCAGACTTTTTTCCCTTAACTATGTTGCAGGCTATTTTTTCCCCTTGCGATTACCTGTTCTGTTGCAAGTGTGTTTATGGAGGAAGTTAGGAAACAAGCGTAACCATGCCCTTCGAACAAGAAAAATGTTTGAAGTATTTATTAGATTTGCCAAACCATCGCAGAATAGTGTTAATATCACATTAAAAAATGAAACGGGAAACTCCTTGTATATTGTTGTCAATTCCAACTTCGCGAGCCGTGGAATCCAGTTGACCGGTCTTTTTCTATTTGAAACTGCAAAAATGCGTATCGATGGAATGGTAAGGTAGCAATTTTAGGTTAGGGGTTGTGTTTCTTGGTGATAAACCAGTTTTTCTCAAAGAACCTTAAATTTCAGTAATTTAGGTTATTCTTCAAGGTACAATATTCCTATTTTTAAACAATGTTTATTTCAGCAAAAGTTGAATTGACTGATTTTCTCGTATTGTAAATCTATTTTCCCAGTGTAAATAGTATTTTTATAAATGTAAGTGAACAGCATCCACTACCACTAGTCACTATTCTTGTTGTTGAACAGATAAAGGAACAGCATTGAACAAAGGGAATAAAAACGTATTCAGACAGGGGCTGGTGGGTGGGCGAAATCGATTACTGCAGAACTCGATACCCGCTTTGCATTCGCCACGCGGTAAGAAGGTTAATTCTATTTTTCAAGATTGGATAAGTAATTTTAGTGGCGGCCACCGTCACTAAAATGGGTGGGGGGTGTTGTGGTCGAGGGTGGTGGTGTGCTATGAACCCAATTAGTGCTAGAGCTAACTTATTTTTTGTATAAAGTGAATATGTATTAAATTGTCATTATTGTCAAGGTAGTTTTTTCAGTTACGTTTGGTTTGTACCTCACCACCTTCTACCACTTTTACAGAGGGTACGGAACTTATCTGGAGCTCTGTAAAAAAACCCTGTGGAATCTCGACCAAGGGCACAAAGTGCTTTTGAGGGAGAAATCAGAGTGTGGTGTGCTCAGTGCAAGAAAGGAAATGAAAGTGTTTCAATCCTCATTAGTTGCTCTGTTTGTCTAAAGGCTGTGCTGTTCCTTTTATTCAGTTGTTGTTAGGCGACATTCTCTGATGTACATTGTTATAATTAAGTTGAACTCTGTAAAGGAAACATACGTGATCAAAATGATTTGGACGGTTGAATTATCTGCTTTTTCTTATTTCTGTGTGCAGTACAGAAACGCGGGTCTTGCGATGCTTGTTCACCCCTAACCCCTCCCGACAGACAGGTAATACAAAAAAACAGTGGCCTTTCCCCCGCCATTCTTATCTTTATCTTTCTGCGCTGTTAAACCCCAAAACACAAACAATGTTATTTGAGGACTCGGTCACATCTTGTTCTTTGCAGAAATATGCCGGCGTCTCTTTACATCACGTGCAGATAAGAAACACGAACCACTTGAGGTTGGGATATGTTGCAAAGTCTGTAAGTTGACGTTCAAGTAAGAAATGCCAAAATTAGATTGGTCGAGTCTTGAAGGATTCCTTCATGACCCAGTTAGGGTACAATTATCATTCACCGGGTGGGATGTAAAATTATATTCAAAGTTGTTATTGAACACCGGGGCCAACGTCAAGAACGATTGTTGAGCGAGAAAATATGTGTTAAGCCACAAGAATGTGTCGCATAATCCCCGTTTAAATGAAAGAAAATTAAGTTGGTGGGCGTTTTTGACAACTTCTGAAGGTGTGTGTGTTCTGATTGGTATGTAGATTGGTTCAGATTCACATAAGAATTTTTTTGGACAAAATTGCGTAAATTTAGAATTTTGTAACCTGACTGGGTTCACCTTCAGCTTGACTTTGGTGAATTGACTCCACACGTGTTAATGACCCATTTTGTGGAAAGTAATATCTGAACGATACAAATATCGACTCGTTTTCTCTTCCAAAGCAACAAACCCACATGGTTCTACGACAGACTTAAGCCTCGAAGCCACTTACATCAGACGGGCAACCGGATCAAGTAGTTGTTTCATAAGAATTTTTATGAATGTATTCCTCCCCCCCCCCACACACACATACACACCTCTCGGATAACTGTTACTCTGCCTTTAAAGTGCTTCCCACTACCATGAGTTTTAAATGTCTTCAGTCTCAGGTCAAGTCCTATTTTTTTACCTAACTTGCCTCTGTCGTAACATTTTTGGTGCTCTTTACAATCCCGCACACGTATTTGGCTCAATGACTTTATGGTTCTTTTTCATTAAGAAAGAAGCTCCACGGTTTTGCCACACTTTTCTCGAACGAAGATAACCTGAGGTACCCTCATTGATAACAATACGTCTGGTGTTGATCATAATTTTTAAACGGAAGTGAACGAGGTCAGTGTCGTGAATGTTACCCATGGAGTTCTCGCTGCCGATGATGACGTCAAAAACAAATGACAACCCAGCAAAATCACGTGAAAATGAACAGTGGCACCCAATCTGGTGAAAAAATGTGTTGCTTTTCAAGGGTTCCTGGTTTACTCACTGTGACTGACTTTCAAATTTTCAATAAGTAAAGTTTAATAACTTTACTTATTGAAAATTTGAAAGTCAGTCACAGTGAGTTATTAATTATTAATATTAATATTAATGTTATATTATTAATATTAATATTATTAATAATATAATTAATTATATTAATTAATATATATAATTATATATATAATATATATATATAATAATATAAATATAATTAATATATTAATTATTAATTAATGGGATTGTTAATCATTTTTTTATCATGATGCGTTTGTTTCGACTTGCACCACTTACTCCAGTTGTATTCTGGTGGCAGTGGGGGGTGGGGTGGGTGGTTAAGGTATATTACTTTCCTGGTCGTTTGCTGAAACGTAATACCATTTGCACGGCAATGGCTAACTACTCATTTGAGGCATTTTTACCGAATCCCAATCTTTGAAACTTTATTTGACGTTCGACCTGCCTTAAATCTTTTAAGCATTTTTTTTCTTGAATGACCTCTTAATCGCCATTCCCTTCCATCATTGTTCAGTTCAGTGTTATTTAAACTCCTTTATTGTTCTTGGGACGTTTAATTCGTGTTGTTAAGGCCAAATCCAGTCAAGACCCTTTTTACACATAGGTGTTCACTTCGCCCCAATGGCATAGGATCCTAAAATTTAGTGTTCCTTGTGTGTTTGAGTGAGACAGTTGTGAAAGTAAGTCGATTTATCTCCACCTTTACTCCTCCAAATCCCCTCCATTTTTATATTTCTATCTTCCCCACCTACAAGTACTTCCTTATGTTTCAATTCTTTTTAGACTTCTGATTCCATTGTAAGTTTTTAGTTGTTTTCATCTGTCTTTTGCTTCTTCCATTTGGTGAGGATCGAAAAGAGTACATTTTATTAAACTTTTTATGAGCTTTTTACCACAAAATTACATCGATGTTCAGTTATTGTATTACATTGTTTTAGTCTTTTGGAGAACATTAGGGGGGGGGGGTCCTCATAAAGTCTCTATTCACTGTAGATTTTGTACCGGAATCGCACCCTGAATCAAATCTACAGACGAATTCTGTTCGTATTCTTTTTGGGGGTATACCAGGTGTGTCTCAAACTGTCTCAAATTTTGGTCAATAGGACCTGGCCGTCTTCAGTTAGCTTTTTGAATGAATACAGACGTGCGAGTATTCACTAGTGTTCTGTTGCTTAATCTTTACTTGCATCACTTGACATCCATATCCCGTGATTACTATCTGTCATCATTGTAAACGCGCTTACACACACACACACACACACACACACACACACACACTATATATATATATATATATATACTCATATATATATGTACTTTTTTTATTTATTTATTAGCTGCTGGACCCCTTTCTATATATAGATTAAAATATGTGATTAGCAAAAGGGAAAGTCAATAGAGAAAACAGTTTGGTTTGGTTACAACTGGAAGGTTCAAACAGAAGTTAGAATTTCTTTACAAACACAAAATCCAGCGTTGAACATTGATTTAAAATTAAGTGATAACCTAGTACAGTAAAAAGGTTTGGAGAACACAAGTACTGTACTTCGTTTAAGTTTAAGTCGATTCTCTGGTATTGTTTTTTATTTCTTTCAGTTATTTCAGTGGTTATTCTCTTTGTCTTTTACTTCCAGTGTTGATACTTTCCTTGGTTTCTCTCAACAAAAAAGCTCGACGAGCTTTTGAACTCTTCATTTGTTTCGTTTCGTTAAATTTGTAGCTTTTGTGCTTCACATCATTTGATTTGCTTGTTGCTTTTGATAGAATTTGGCGTTGCTGGTCTTTTAAAAAGATCAATTTGGGAGGTCCTCAAGTTCCCGCCAAGACAGATATACCTCATAAATTTTAAAACGTCATCAAACGGTTATTCTTTACTTGTTACACTGCGTCTGATGAACAACACTTATCCTACCTTTTCTGAAACAAACTCATCAATCGGAATGACCTTCATAACTTTTTTCACGAAAATAATGCATTGATGTCATAACCGTTGACTCAAAATTCGATCGAACTTTGGTTCTTGCGTCCATGGAACTTCTTTTCCTCCATCAGACAATCGAAATCGGGCGAATCCCTCGAGACAGTGAATCTCTTTCTTCTTCAGCATACATCCAGACACCTTCAGGACATATTATTCAGGAAAGATCAATCTAACAGGACGAATTCAAACTCATACATTCATTTTACAATAGCTCCAGACAACGGTACTTATTTACATCATGGTTTTACGAACTCACCCTGTCCCAAACCCAAAATAATCATTTGTATTTTCATCTTTAAAGACTCAAAAACAACCGACATCTTCCTTATTATAAAGATTATATACATGTAAATACATATGTATATACAAACATATATATATATATATATATGATTATTGATGTTTCGGTACAGTATTAACACACAGAGACAGACTCTGAATCCAATTTTATTAAATGTGCTATAGAAAGTCGAAAATTGACATGAAATACCTATTTTAGCTCTTCAACATGGTCAATTTTTCTGTTATTTCTGTTTATTGTTTGCAATTTATTGGGATAAACTTGTTTTGTGTCCGATTATACATGTTTATATTTTTGTTTATAAAAGAACACCAAAATATGAGCCATGTTTTCCTGGGTGTTTCAAAAAGTTCACTTCTTTAAACAATTTAAACTTTAAAAACAATTTGTGAACCATCTTCAGGTAAAAAAGTGAAATGCGAAAGTAATTGAGTAGCCTGTCAAAATGAATACATCGTTCTATTATACAAATACCAAGTATTTTCCTGTTAGTCTGAAGATTCGTTAAAACATTTCATTTCGAGCCTTAATGTATTCTTAAGTATTTTTATGTCATTTTTTCTGAGTATCAGGTTAGATAACAGTAGATAAAAATTACAAAATATGGTTAGAGTGTATATAGCAAAATTGATGGTGCCACCAAGTCGTTAGGTAGGAAAGGAAATAGTATCAAGTGTAGAAATGAGTTTGAAATGAGTTTGAATTAGAGAATTAGAACGATCCAGTTGGACAATTAATATGATACGTTCTTGTTGAGGATGAGGTATATCCTTATTTTATTTTAAAATATTAAATCATTTCAGGTTTCATTTTCATATTAATTAGATCCTTATTTAAAAAGTGTGTATAACACTGGGGAACAATTTTTCAGTAAGTTTGAGTTGCATTGGATATTTCAACTGATTCTGAAGGTGTTTTGGGCGCTGATTTCCAATCTGAAATTAGTTTTTCTCCACAAGCTGTAATTTGTATCCAATTTGAGGTTAACGAAATTGTACAAATGTGAACATGCGTAAACCATGTATACGCATTTTCACGTCCATATATATATATAGATAGATAGCTTCTAATATTTTGACTATTCTTCTTTTGTTCCAGTTCAAACATGGCTTCCATAATGAGACATCATTGCAGAAGCAAGTCTGCTGCCTTCTGCTACATATGTGGATGCTATACTCTCAGTCGTCAGAGACGTAACATATCCTCGTTCGTCAAGCGTGCCTACAAGGTATATTTTGAAGTTCATCTTGTTGATCAAGACAAGCAATGGGCTCCTCATGTTGTGTGCCACAATTGTGAGGAAATGCTTCCAGACTGGACCAAAGGAAAACGCAAAGGTCTCTCTTTCAGAGATCCAATGATTTGGCGTGACCCCACCAACCATGTTACTGACTGTTATTTCTTCATGGTAAACACAATGGGTATTGGGAAAGAAACAGACATAAGATTACGTATCCGAACATTCCCTCGGCTATTCGGCCTGCTCCTTCTTCTTCCGCGATCGCGTGTTGTTATGTTAAAACGACGACCGACATTGAGATAGTAACACTATTGTTTGGCAGCGTCATCAGTTTTCGGTTCAAATCACTAACTTCATTTTGGTAAAGATTGGATAAAAATTAAGTGTGACCAAGAGACCAGATTTGGCTCACATTTACCTATCAACTTTAAGTTGTATTAAAAATTCAACATTTTTGCTGATACCTGTCTTTACGGGTGGTAAGAGGTAAAGATCCGAGATGTAAACTCTCGGATATTTATTTCAAGGAGGTTCAGGGGCTGGTTCTGAGTCAAATTGCCTATTTTAAAAAAATGTGTTTTTGAGCTGAAGGGGAGGGACATCTATTTTTAATTAATAATCTAAAGGTGTTTAAATGAGACATTAAATTTAATCAGGTATTTGAATAAAAAGTAACCATTTTGGCTCAAACAGGGTGTCTGCCGCAACAAAGAGCGACGTCATTTCTTAGGGTCTCATTTTCCCACGAGGTTAGGTCACAGCTTGTCACCTTCGACAGACTGAGGCCTTTACGTTTCGAGTCACCAGTAACAAAAAAAGCCATGTGTAACAAAAGGTCAACAAAAGGAGTCACAACGGTTCCTGTCCTCGGGCTCCCATTTCAAGTCTCGAATGAGGCTGTCAACGAGACAATGATTCTCCATACCTAACAGAGAGAGAAGGAAAGAAGGGTGACAGTGGGATATCCACAGGAGATCGTGTTGTTGTCTCTTAGGAAAGCGATACTAAACGTTTTTTACATTCGTTTGACCCACGCCACTTTATCCTCTCCCAAAAGTGAGATTATTACGAACCTTCAAAGAAAAAATGACTAAGCTACTGTAACATCTGCAGCTTCATAATGTAGGGCTGCAGTAAGTTTTTTCCCGATTCCACCTATTCAAGCAGTAAAGATGGAAGAAAAAGTAAAAGAGGAAAAGCAATCCGAGGAACCAATCCCGTCTGCTGTACCCAAACCGATATAGAACTCAACCAAAACCCCTTACTCCTGAACACGAGCCACAGCTTTCACTATCTTAGAAGAAGCTTCTACACCTACGTCCAACATCCGATTTCTCTCTGTGTCTCCCATTTCCAACCCCCGTTACCACTACTTGAAAAAAGTATTCTTAAGGAAGAAAAGAGAATGAAAAAAGGTTACGAGAGAAGATGGTTGGACCTCCAAGGCAGACGTCATCAGTGCAGAAAAACAAAACTCTGTGTTGTATATTCTGGCCCTCTCATGGGGAGATTAGCTCTATAATATTCCCCACAGAAAGATTAAAAACTAAGTAGTGAACACTCCTAAAATGCGCTCTCTTGATGTCTATAGCATTCATGATCCCATCGAGAGGAAATGGCTTACTCCATTGAAGCAAGATCTTGTTTACCTACAAGATGGACACGTTTCTAACCAGAAAGAGGCAAACCAATAATTTTGCGACATCGGCTTTTGGTCCTTATGATCATCAACAAAATAGTCTCGCCAGCTAGTGACAATTAAATCTTGAGTACAAAATTCTCATTGAAACATTGACAATCTGGTTTCAACCTCAGCTGCAATAAAATAATACTTGATGACAAGACATGCAACCTTTCAGGTCGTTTTATTTCCGTCAAGTTAAAGCGCATTCAAGGCTGCATGTTACACTCTGTCCAGAGAAATACGCTTCTCGCCCTACTAAAGGTTTATCTTGTCCAGGTCAGCTTGAGGGTGTAACCTTCGATAGATGTTTAGTAACTTCTTTGTTTTTCTGTCCAGTTATTGTAATTCAAAATGTGTCCAATCCAATCTTCCTGCACTGTGTCTAGTTTATGGTTTAATGACATTCCCAGCGCTTAGTCGTGATTTTAGTAAATTATGTGCTCTTTTAGCATAATCTTTTTTTAGCTTATCTATCACTTCTTTGTGCTTTTTATTATCAAATTTGAGAACTCCCAGGTACTTATTATATTCTTCTTAGTCATCTAGCGAACTTTTCTTCTTCCTGTATGCTTATTCAATTCCTTCTCTCAAATTATTGTACATTTTTCGATTGTGAAGTCCATTCCTCTGTCTTTACTGAACACCTGGGCAGTCTGGATAAGAGTGTCTTACACCTTTTGGTGTTTTGCATAGACCTACAGATAGTCAATGTAAAATAAATGATCCACTTTTGCCTTGTTCTTTCCAAAATGGCAGCCATCTTTCTTGTAATCAAGCAGCTTTGACATCGGAAGCAATACTAGAATGGATAAAATAAGTGAACAACTGTCACTTTGGAAAATGCTTCTTTTGACAATTTCTTCTCCTTATTGTGTACCTTCTGTGATCAATTCTGTCCTCCAATGTTTCATGGACTTATGAATAAATTCCATCACATTCTGCATGATGGTATACAAATTTAGATATTCCAACAACCAAGAATATGGGACCATAGCGAAAGCTTTTTAATAGTCTATCCATGCAAAACACGAATTGGTCATTCTGTTCTTCCAGTTTTTCATTTTCATATTATTATTATTATCATCATCATTATTATTATTATTATTATCATTGCTATTTACTATGAACACCAATTAGAGTTTTAGTTCCAGATCTCAGCCACTTCATACGAGTCAGAGGCGTTGCACTTTCCTCAGATTGTGTTTGCTTCCCAAAATGATGATGATTATTATCTTTATATTTTTATCGTTGATATCGATCTTGCTTCGATTTTTATCACTATGGCTGCAGGAAGGCATTCGATTGGACAGCCAAAGTCTTCGCATTTATCATGGTTGAAAGTACCCACATAACGTCCTCATCTAATGAGACAATATTGAGGGCTCCAGAGAAGTACTTTGGTAAAAAAATTAATAAATGTTTAGGTCCCCAGGAATTTCTGCTCATCTTAACTGTCTTTCTCGGATGATGGTCATGATTAGAGAGCGGATTTTTATGGTGTTTATTTTTGCATTTTATGTCACATAAAATATGGTGCTAAAAAGTAAAAATATGGTGCTATAGGTAACAAAATATGGTGTTTATTTTTTGTGGATAGGCAATAAGAAATAAGCTAAAACAAAATTTTTCTGCAAAGCATTTACTTTCTCAAGCAAGAAATACAACATATAACAGCAAATACAATCATGAGACCATGACATTGTATGTATACATAATATTTCACCTCCACTATATATAACTGTAGTCAATCACTTGCTTCTCCTAACCCAAGCTATGTACAGTTTTGAGCATCACAAAATGTTTGTCTTTTGGCCGACAAAAGTAAGAATATGTACTCACAAAATATTGCATTGTCAATAATCATCAAACTCGTTTTTATAGTCCATTCTCGAGTAGAGAACTAGTAGATGTTTTAGATGCTCAGGAGTCAAGTTGTGCCGTCGATCTGATAGTATATTTTTTAAGATAGAAAACGATCTTTCTACATCACATGAGGTGNATCAATCCATCCACTTCCGGGAAGATTTCTCGAATTGTCTCAGCCACCCTGTGTGTACCGTGTGCAAGACATGTCAAGTGAACTAGTTTTGGGAACAGTATTTTTAGTCCTTTAATTGACTTACACATATAGGGTGCGGCATCAGTTAGTGCTAGCTGTACTCTATCGTTAAAAAGCTTACCTTCCCAGAGTAAATTCAATGAATCCACAATGAATTTGGCTACTGTTTCATGATTTGTGGAGGACAGAACTTCGCTGTTCAATAGATATGCTGTACCAGCCTCCCTCTCGTTTGCTGTCAGGGGTCCTATTATAAAGTTGGCTACGGCTTCCATTCTAGCGTTTGTTGTCTCATCCACGCTGAACCATACATTGTTCTCCCCAACGGCTTTTCGAATGCTCGCTACTTTCTTTTCGTAAAGTGGAGCTACGTAGTTTTTCTTAGAGTAGATTCATCTGGAATATTTTGCTTCGTGTACTTCGAAAGAAAATTACGGAGCACTTCGTTTTTCAGCTTCGTCAGTGGAATATTAGCTGCTACAAAAGCAGCGCACAACTCGGAAGCGAATTCGTTATTCCTGGAAGATGTTGATGTCCCTGTTTGACTGACTAAAGTTTGCTGCGCCTTCGAATTATCCTGGAGTGCATGCTGGTGTTTGGCCGAAGCTATATGCTGTGTAACTTGGTCTCGTCTCTCTGCACTTACAGCTTTGCAACATAATTTACAAAACAACACGCTTCCATCCGATCGAAAAATATCCGAACCAAATGAAGAAACAAAATGAGTTAGTCGAGCTGATTTGGTTTGCTTAACTTTAGGCATGGTCAATGATTTGCTGGTCTACAATAATCAAAATTTGACAAGACGTGTTCAGATTGCTTTACTCAACGGAAGTTCGAATGTATAATGCTATTTCGTACAATCGCCACCTCGGTTCTGTAACCCTGCGGTTTGGAGGAATGGATTTAGCATGTATCTGTGTAGGTATCGATTCAGTAAAATACTTTTTTAAGGCGCGAATCCCTAGATTGCGTGAATCGCTAGGATTTCCATGGATTATAGGCCTACATGTTACATGTATATCTTGAAGCTGTTTAGCACCATTGAGAGCTATGATTATGAAGGTTTGAGATAATTTTCAGTTAAAAGATTGAAAAAAACTGCCTGACTGTCAAGCAATCATTGGAGCTATCATTGCATCATAATCCGGTCTTGGTTTCTAGGCCAACATCCCACATTCGAAGTGTAGGCCTATACAAACAAATTAATTTTATTGTCATTAAGACTGTCATTATAGACTCATTAATTATAATTATCGACCACTCCAAGTGCAATTAGCACATCGTACGTCCATCCATTCTATACAGATGTCGACTCATCTCATTTACTGTAACTCGAGTGTACTTAGGGAACGGAAAAGTGAGCAATAAAGCCGACTTTTTGGTCGGCTCTTCAATAATGTTCTTTCTCCAACTTTTCTGCCTTTTTATTCCATGCAAAACGATACAAAATGCATAAAAATTGTAAAAAAATACTATATTTGGCCTGAAAATGGCAAAATATGTTATTAACATATTTTTTTATGGTGCTAACGTCAAAATATGGTAAAATATGTTATTAACATAAAATTTTATGTTACTAACATAAAATCCGCTCTCTATTAATGACATTTAGTATAATAAAGAAACTCCTATTTAGTTGAAACAACTCAATTTTCTTCATTCTACATTTAATGAGTTAAAAACCCAACCATAACGAGCATACACAGAAAAGAAAATAAGACGACAATTTCATATCNATTTCCATGGATTATAGGCCTACATGTTACATGTATATCTTGAAGCTGTTTAGCACCATTGAGAGCTATGATTATGAAGGTTTGAGATAATTTTCAGTTAAAAGATTGAAAAAAACTGCCTGACTGTCAAGCAATCATTGGAGCTATCATTGCATCATAATCCGGTCTTGGTTTCTAGCCAACATCCCACATTCGAAGTGTAGGCCTATACAAACAAATTAATTTTATTGTCATTAAGACTGTCATTATAGACTCATTAATTATAATTATCGACCACTCCAAGTGCAATTAGCACATCGTACGTCCATCCATTCTATACAGATGTCGACTCATCTCATTTACTGTAACTCGAGTGTATTTAGGGAACGGAAAAGTGAGCAATCAAGCCGACTTTTTGGTCGGCTCTTCAATAATGTTCTTTCTCCAACTTTTCTGCCTTTTTATTCCATGCAAAACGATACAAAATGCATAAAAATTGTAAAAAAATACTATATTTGGCCTGAAAATGGCAAAATATGTTATTAACATATTTTTTTATGGTGCTAACGTCAAAATATGGTAAAATATGTTATTAACATAAAATTTTATGTTACTAACATAAAATCCGCTCTCTAGTCATGATAGTTGATAGAGAGTCACTAAGGCCCTGTTTAGGTGGGTGCATTAATTACCGCTCTGAAATGAAGGTGTAATTTCAGTTTCCTCATCAATTTTTTGGTCCATTTCCACGTGAATAAACCACAGAATAAAACGGTTTCAGAAGTGGATCGAAAAACATTTTTGCTACTTTGAATACTTTGATTAACAATATTCCATCTCAACATAGGATGTGCATTATTAACTACTTTTTGAGATTTAAAACACCTTTACAATACTCGCACCTATGCTAAAGGTTCTTAGAACAATTTCAGTGACACTTACTATCTCAACCAAATTTGCTCACCCAAATTTACTTCAACCATATTGCATTCACGTACTTTGAGAGATATGGACGCCCATGTGGACAGATTTGGTGCAATGTAGAATTTCGTTGTACATTTAAAAAAAATTTATATAAAGCTTCTTACTCAGTTCTCTCGTTCTAGCGCATACAAAATCAAGGTGAAGTAATGGAGTCTCTGTGGCTGTTTCAAAACATTGAAGAGTTCCCCTTTATCTCAAGTATCATTGGCTATTTCGTAGTTGTATTAACGACATTATCCTTTACTGGGATTTTCATTCATGGTACCCCTGGTAAAGAGTGAGCCCATTTGTGTCTTTCACAGATTCCATATGTGAAAACCCGAAAGAAGTTTTTTTTATAGTTTTAACGTCATTTCCTCCCAGTAATTGAGGCTCAGACAGTGCCCTTCAGAGGAACTTTGTTTCGGCAGAGAGAAATTCCTTGGTTGGATGCTCTTCCTGACGCCAAGCAATGGCTTTATCTTTTGTAAAGTTCCAAATTCTTTTCACCCGCACAAGGAATCGAACCCGGAACTTCTTGGTTACGGTACAATTGCACTAACCATTAAGCCACGGCTCCTCAAAGATCCGAAAAGAAGTAAGAGAACAATAAAAGCGAGGCAGAAAGCACGCAATACAGCGTAAAATACAATACATATTGATCGCCCTCAAGGACCCTCAGTGGTAACGTCCTTCCTCTTGGGTTGATCAAGAACCAGAGCTCAAGCATCAAGACAACCTGTCCTGCATGGTTGATCCCTCTACGTGAAGACCCGCCCAAAAGAGGGACAAGAGCTCCACATCTGATCTTAGCCAAAGGGCCGAGAAGCGTTATCCCATATTACTACCAACTGAAAATTCCATAACTGTGTGGTGACTGAAATTAAAAGCCTTAGCAGCTGTACAAGGGAGCTTTCTGAGCAAAAATTCAAATTTTGAAAGCTTCTTGTGACCTTGATGTGCAAAGTTATGAAATTCACAAAGTCAAGATCAATGGCATCCCAGTTAAGACTAGAAAAAAAAGGATTTCCTAATTCATTCATAGAATGACATATTTTAATTGTCCTGCTGGTGAGCGAAGCGAGCCAGCAGGCCGATGTTCTACCAAACTTAGGACATAGCTGACTGTTTGACTCGCAAAAATCTATGTTCTATCCCATACCTCAATCACAAGGGGTTAAGGGTTGAGTAGGCAGTAAAATTGGTCGCGCGAATTTGTTTCTCAAGAAATTTTCATGAAATTTTGGGTTGGTATCGCTAATGCAATTATTTGATATTTGTAAATTGACTGGGAAATTGTTTTAATTACCGAATAATTAAGAGATTATTTTCGTATTATCATGAATTCAGGAGAGCAAGAACAGAGCCATTCAAAGCTGTATCACATTTCCAAAATTTAGATGTAGAAAACATATTGTGGTGGAAATGTGGGAGGCGGTGGGCCAGATAATACCAAAAGGAGTATTTTTCCCCGTTTAATATGGGGGAAGGGAAGCAAGGACCTGGAGTGAGCCAGCAGGACACTACCCTCCTACTAATATCCCACAAACGTACTAGTAAAAATGGAACAATGTTAGTGGGAGGGTCGTCTATTCCTTGTACCATTAAAGAAGATCAATAGTTGTTTTTTTCTGATGATAACTACATGTCAAGAAAAGCCCATTCGGAAGCGCCATGAAACTTGTTTCTAAAATCAGATGAAATAATGCCTCATATTATGTACAATCGTGCTTTTTTGTAGATTTTGCTAAAAGTATGTGTTGATGTTCTTGTTTGATTGACCACAACCGTGCAGCCCTGCCACATATTTTCAATGAATAATTTAATTAAGCATTTGAGACAAGAACTCGAAACCATTACATGTTGACATGGAAACCTGCACCCTTGGTATTGTTTTGTTAAGGTGTTTTCAAGAGGATGTCAAGCCACTGACAAAAATACCAGGCGATTGTTCATAAAATTAACAAAGAAAACAAACAAATAAAAACAAATAAAGGTTGAATACGTTGAGAAAAAATGTTCTAAAAATGCTAATCAACCGAGGTGCTAATTTAACTTGAGAGTCAAAAGTTTGGCAGCATGCCAAAGTTTGCATGAAGTGAAGGCGAGTTCTCTGCGTGACTTGAGATTCGGCTTTCTTTTCTCAACGCCCATGATTCTCAAACACCAGCAATTACATGTGGATGATACAGAGTTACCCACGTGCCCAGCAGGAAAGGCCATCGAGAAATACAAACACGGAAGAAATTACAAAGCTTTTCAGCAGAAGCCTTACAGGCTGTCCCACTTTTTAACTGTTTTCCAGGGAACTTATCGCTGATGACCGATCAGAAGATTAAAGAAGTTAAGTCATGTTTTTAGAATTTCCTGGAGTAATTTTGACTGAGTAAGAAGACCACCAGACATACCAACAGTTTAATATACTCCGATTATTCAAATAAATGAAATTGACAATTGCCAGCTGTTTTAATTTATTGGTAAGAATTTTGCTTCCTCAAGCTACTTTTTCCCGCATATTGTTAATATTCAGTTTAGTGTGGTATTTTAGTGGCGACGGTCGGTATGCCTTCCACGCATGGATGTCACCGATGTGAAAATGCGATCTTAATATGTGACGATGTTCAAACTCAACAAAATGTACCGCATTGCGAGATGATATCGATCAGATGCGATGTTGAACAGTCCCGTAGCCACGGAAAGCGATGGAGGGCTTAGGTCCAAAAATTTACTTTACCCCCACCTCCAAGTATTTTTAAGAAAAACAGAAATGTATCCCCAAACTTCTGTGATTCGTTGAGTTTTTTACCCACTTGAATTCTATGGAGACCTGGCATGAAGGCTGTTTATTTTCAAATGTTCCCAATTTTCTTTAGGTTCTGAGCTTCAATGCTAACAACTTTTACTCTTACAAATGCTTGCTTTTATAGTTATTTACCCTTTGAGGGTAGATTACTGCAAAAATAAGCATATATATTTTGTTTGGGCCAATTGGTACAGTTGTAACAGAAATATTTGTACAGGAAAAATTCTTACGGCGATTTAGGTCGACAAAAGAATGTTGGGGCGAGAGCTGAGGTTGCTAACAATAAACAAGACTATGCCCAACTGAAGTCCAAGTGATGATTGCAGAATAAAAATCCAAGCAGTCGGACAAAATGGGGCCCTAAATATAGCAGGCGACATCCAGAAATAACCTCTTATTAACTAAGATAAAAGATCTACAATTCACCAGCAAGTGTATTTGTCCGATATTTTGCTGAACGTGATATTTTGTGGCAATGGAGACAAAGATAGGTCGACCGAGATGAGAACATCACATGATGTGGTAGCTAGACAGGCCCAAATCAACTACACCGTGCTAACTTGTGTGCAGAAACTCGAAATGCACAAACGCATGTTGCCAAGCAAAGCATGGTTCATGTGATCATTAACCTGAAACCATTTATTGATAGTCTAAATAAAACATTTGCTGATTCTATATTTGATAATGATCATAGGGTATGAAACTGGTAAATACTACCAATATCAGTTACAAACCGGGTGATCAGGGTAAAATATTACACGAGCTGTAGGAGCTTGATTATGCATTTTTCAAAATGAAATATAATAACGATTAAGGAAGGGATCAAAAGTTAAAGAAAAACAAACTTTTTAAGTATTTCTTGAGCAAAAAAGATACAATTATTATTTGAATAAATCTTTTTTGACTTAAACAACTTTGGACCTTGTGGCTGTAAATGCACGTTGAGTGAAACTTGGTTCTACTGGTATTTTTCCATATCACTTCCTTATTTGCGTTTGGTGTAGGAGACCAAGTGCAAAGATTTTTCTCGCAAAGTTGTATGCTTTCTTTGAATAAAACTGCAATGTAAGGGCAAAAGCTTTTAATTCAGGCGAGAAACTTAAGCCTTGCTTTCTCCAGATGCTATGCGTTTTATACGTTCCAATGTCACCCCAGAATATGATTGTTTTAATATTTTCTCACCATTTGCATGGATGAATTGGTGTTTTCTTAGACTCTGCCACTGATTCCACTCTGATTTTCATATACCATATGTCAGTTCCTGTTCTTGTCTTGTGATTGCGCTTGCCCAGACCTCTTTGAACTAAACTACAATTATTGGTTGCTTTTGAAGTAACATCAGACTTCCGATCAGAAAGTGCGTTTCTCTTTTTTGCATACCTAGTGCACAAAATGAAACTGATAGTGAGATTTATATATGGTCAGACATCACTTTTGTCTGACTTCTGGAGTCATCAGACACAGAATATGTTACTTGTATTCATGTGTTAATGATAGATATAACTCATGTTATTCCTCGTTGATAAATCTTAAACGACACTAAACAAAGAAAAACAAATTGAGATGGTACTCAAGGACTAATAAAATTTTGGTTTTGTCCTTAATGCGTTATTTGGCTATGTTGGTGGCAGCTTCTTACTCCCTTAATCATGTTTGAATTTGATCTAATTTAAGAAAAAATTGTGAATGAACTGTGAAGACAGTCTATGATAAAAGCGCAACTAGTATGTCTTTTAGTTTTGTATGCAGAGAGTGGTGTGGTGAAGCAAAAACTCCCATCCACCGGGTCCCCAGGTTGTGGATCGGGTAACGGCCTCTAGATATAGAGGTCAGCTGCGAATACACTGAATAAACAGTCCCGGACAAAATCACGGGTTGCCCTTTGGCAAGGCATAGTACCCGTCAGTTACCCCGCTTGGGATACTGGCAAAGAAATCCTGTAGCGTCTGTGCAACATCTGTCGGCTATAGGTCAGGGAGCCTCTGCGTCTGAGGAAGTTTCCCGGGAAGTTTACCTGTGGATCAATTGTGGTGGCGTCCATAGATGTCTATCAGCCATTGAAAGATTCAAATGACTAATGTTCCAATATTACATTCATCCCGCATCGCTCGTCGTGCGGTCAAACAAGGAGCGTGTCCTGCAAATTTCCAGGCGCGGTATGCAGTCGAAAAATCCACGTCCGTGCCAAAACCTACTCACTTATTGAAAGCAAAG
>RDPX01000285.1:341773-364598 GCA_003991215.1 Morbakka virulenta | reverse complement strand
CCATGACCTAGGCCATGGATGGCTTCTCATTACATCCTCCGCGTTGAAAAACAGCATGAATGCGACTATTGGAGGTGTGGGAATACTCCTTAGCCCTAAAGCTAAGAAAGCACAAAACAATATAGAATCAATCTCCCGCGTATCATCATCGCTACCTTCAACGGAAATCCTAAGACCTCGGTGATATGCTGTTATAGTCCAACTAATGTCTCTAACGATGATGAAATCGAAAATTTCTACAACGACCTATCAACGCTGACTCGTCAAACCACCAAGCATAATTTTACTGTGATAGCGGGAGACTTGAATGCTAAACTTGGACGAGACGATGGCTCCAAACAATCATTGCATAAGACAACAAATAGAAATGGGAAATGGCCCAGCGACTTCCTTACAGAAAATATGATGCTCTCCCTTAACATGATCTACCAAAAGCGTAATGGTAAGAAATGGACTTTTACATACCCGAATGGTGAAAAAGCTCAAATAGACTTCATCTTGATAAAAGGAAAATGGAAGAACTGTTCCTTGAACTGCGAGCCCTTCTCCACATTTTCGACCGTCAGCTCAAATCATAGACCTGTTTTAGCTAAAATCAGACTCAGCCTAAGAGCAAACAACCTGAAATCTCTAAAAAGGCCTCGATACGATTGGACATCCCTGAAAAACCAAACTATTTCCAGCCATTTTCAAAATCAAACTGTCCAACAGATACCAACAAATACAAGACGAAAGCAATGATACTGATGTGAACTCCTCATACCAAAACTTTGAAAACGCATGTTCTCTCGCTGCTGAAGAAACAATGCCTTTAAAAACAAAGGCAAGGCGGAGAATCCCATGGGAATCAGCAGAAGTAATTGCCAAACGTCAAAATCTAAAACTTGCTCTACAAAAAAGAATTGAAAACCCTTCAAGACAAAATCGTTATCACTGTCGAACAGCTCAAATAGAACTGAAACGTACTTATGAGAATGAACAAAAGGATTGCGTAAAGTCTAAAATAGATCTGATCGACTCTTCTGCGATCAACTGACAAGCAGCCCTAGCTTGAATGAGATACCCGGCCGCAAAAGCAGTAGGAATGCAAAATTAAAAGCTGAAAATCAGGCAGAGCGAATTGAAAAATGGAAGACTCACTTTCAAAATCTGCTTGGATAAGAACCATCGATCACAGAAAATGAAACCACTAGGATAGTAGAACACGAACTTGGAATAAAGAAAGGACCCTTCTCTCTTGAAGAACTTAAAACTGCAATCTGCGGAATAAAACGAGGAAAAGCGTGTGGTTTAGACAATATCCCCGCTGAAGTTTGGCTAACAGATGATTTTGACAATTATTATACTTCTGCAACAGTATTTACCACCAAAATCACATCACAAGATGGACAGAGGGTTGCATATTGTCTTTCCCGAAGAAAGGAGATTTAGGTCTAACCAGTAATTATAGAGGAATAACTTTCATCGCACTTTCTGCAAAAATTTACAACCTTTTAATTCTCAATCGAATTCGCCCCGAGCTCGAAAAGTACCTGCGCAAGAACCAAAATGGCTTTCGACAGGGACGCTCTACAACGGGACAAATCCTCACAGTTGACGCTTAATTGAAGGTGTAAAAGCTAAAAACTTGAAAGCAGTACTCACATTCGTAGACTTCTCAAAGGCTTTCGATTCGATACATCGACGAAGATTGAAAGAAATCATACTTGCCAATGGTGTTCCTGAAGATACCACCTCCGCTATCATGATGCTCTACGAAAATTCTAAATCAATGGTGAGGTCACCTGATGGCGACACAGACTTCTTCGACATAGCCGCTGGTGTCCTACAGGGCGACACCCTGGCTCCTTTTTTATTTATATTATGTCTAGACTATGCGCTAAGACCTTCTGCTGATATCAATAACAATCTCGGCTTTACTCTGTATAATCGAAGAAGCTCACGATATTCTGCACATAAAATCACTGATGTAGACTATGCCGATGATCTGGCTCTTCTATCCGATACTATTGACGATGCCATCCAACTTCTACACCATGTGGAATCTGCTGCTAGTGAAATAGGGCTTTACATCAATACTCGCAACACGGAGTTCATCTGCTTCAACCAAAATGGCCAGATTACCTCAAAAAGTGGCCACGTCATAAAGCAAGTTGATGAATTCTTTTACCTAGGCAGCAATATCCATTCTGCTGAAAAGGACATTGCAATCCGCAAAGCAAAGGCATGGAAGGCTCCTGATGGCCTACAAATAATATGGAAGTCGTCTCTACCAACTATTCAGAAGAGAAATCTGTTTAAGGCTGTCGTAGAGTCTGTCCTAACTTACGGATCATCTACATGGACACCGACAAGAGCGCAGGAAGCCTCATTGGATGTGACATACACATGACTATTACGAGCAGCGCTAAATATCTCCTGGGAAAAACGCGTGACTAATAAGCAACTATATGTTCATCTTCAACCACTTTCTGTAGTAAGACGCGAGAGAAGACTAAAACTAGCTGGTCATGTATGGAGGGCGAAAGGCGAACTGGCCAGTGATTTATTATTTTGGAAGCCGAAACACGGTAGATCTTCAGTCGGAAGACCACGACGTCAATTTACTGACTCACTTGTTGAAGATACTGGGCTACGATTGGAAGACATTCATGGTGCGATGGAAGATCGTCAAAGCTGGAAGGAACGTGTCAGAAGAATCCGAGATACAAACTCGACCTGATGATGATGATGATGATGCAGAGAGAACCGTATTTTATTTGCAAATTGACAACAAATTGGAAAGTAATGATACAATCATCATCATTATCATCATCATGAATAATACAATGAGCAAGCATTACGCATTAACCATGTACTCTTTAAGACCTCATTGTAGAGAAGGGCTAGACTTCTATTGCCATAAAACCCTAACCATTTCATATTTTTAACATTCTCCAAATATGATTTTTGTCCAAAAGTATTATTATCATAAAAAATCCGACAGACTAGGACAAAAATTTCAGACGGTCTGAATCGTTTTACCATATCTTAATTTTGTTAGTCACACTGTCAAGGACCACACACATAGCATGTTTTTTTAAGTTGGAACATATCAAAAAATAAATAATAGTCAAACCTCTCAAACACACCCAATCTAACCATTAAATAAAAATTACTTATTTCACTTTATAACCACCCTAAAATGCATGGGAACAGGTATCACATGTTGATGTGCAATCTGCCCAAGCTGGGGAAATCATCCTTCTTCATCTGTTCAGAGCACCATCTTTTTTTCGATCCTCTCCCCTCTAGATCACCCTTATTGTCACTCATCAAGCGTCTGCGAGACCTGCTTCAAGAATGGTGACCTTCAATTTCTGTCTTTCATTCTTCTTTTGGTTTGCTGTCATCAGGCATTCTCAGTCAGTGTCCAAACCAACAATGTCTACAGTATGCTTTCCATTCTGAATTTTATTCCAATTTCTTCGCCTTTTATTCCATCTGACAGTGTCACTCCTTTTATGCACTACTGGATCTCCTTTTTTCCTGTATCCAAAAGAAAGAAAAGAAAAGCTGTGTTCATCAAGTGTTTACTTGGAGTCACGTCTCCTGTCATTTTGACTTGTTGAATTTTTAAAGAAAAATATAAGATAGAGGATAAAAATAATTTTCTGGAATTCTATTCGCATGTAAACCTGGATATCATTTCTACTATATCTGACTTGTTGCAGTAGTGTGAAGGCTATAGGACTTGAGACACTTGACCTAAAAGGCAGATTTAAATCAGATCCTACCAAAAGTCCTTTTTTCTTCTTTTTTTATGTTAAAAAAAGCAATTTTTTTAAATGAAAATTAACAAATCCATACTTTTTGTTCTCTCACTTCCAAAGCAAAAAAATACCCCCACCCAGTTACATGGTTAAACCAGTCAAATTAATAAGTTTTATTACAATTAAAATAACTAATCATTAATTTGACTGGTCTAACCACTTAATTGGGGTTGTTTTAATTTGCTGAAAGAGAAGCATTTTTTTTTCACAAAAACCTTCCGTAAGTTCAGATATGGACCTTTCCACTCTTGTTAATTTTGCTTGACTTGCTTCAGAATTTCAGAAAAGACGGAAGTCCTGTGGAATGGTTTAAACGAAATTTTCTTTAAGGATTCGCGATGTCTGTATTTAAGTTTGTCATTTTGAGGAAGTGTTTACTTCTGTTTCCAAACCTGCACATGCGTTGGTCTCGTTTTGTAGTGTGGTGGTAAACAACTCCACCTTTCAAGCAGTAAAGCAGATTCTGTTTCATACCAAAAGGGATATTCTTTTAACTATGCATTCTTGATTTTTTTTTCTCCATTTGAATATCTTCTTAGCGCTTTTTGTCTTAGTTTCTCCCGAAAGTAAATACACCGTTTGAGGACACAAAACGGTGGTTGTTTGGACCGTTTTGTGTCACTGCACGGTGGTCTCCTTACACACTATTCTTCAGAATATTTTTTTACCTTGAACTTCATATCACTTACTAGTATATCACTTTCAGAGCTTTAAAATGTCAGTTCTGACGAGATACTTCCATTCAAGTCAACTACATGTATTAACTTCCTCCTATTTTGAGTGTTACGCGCGACAAGAGTGGTCCCAAATGCGAGTCACTTTTGACACCCATTTACGGGGGTTTCTCTTCTCTTTGAGGTGTAAATGGGCAAGGAAGCTCATATTTCATCATGTGTGAATTCTTATCACTTTACAGAAAACACGTCAACAAGCAGTCATGGTACGCCTGCTTGTTGAACACGTTCCATGAGAGTACGTTTCAGGTAAATTGGATCCATGACTATTTTTGCAAAATCTGATACATCTTTTACAAATATTATTTTTAAACTTTGCTGTGTTGACTTTTTTTTTAATGGTGGAATGAATGAAAATGCAGGAATTCTTGGAGAATCAACTTTGCATCATTCGTTTTGGGAAGACCGTATCTAAAAGTTTGCCATTTTGTTTTGATCGAAACCATTCTCCTTGCTTGATAAGGTTTTAAATTTTAGATTAGTTAGAGCTCGAATAATCGCTTAATCACTAGGCCTTCTTGCCTAATATTTGTGACCCAGGTGACCTCTTACCTTAACATCTGAAAGTAAATTCAAATATTTTATTCCATTCATTCTCCCCCAGTTGGTTTTCATTTTATGGATTTTAAGAGCCTTATGTAATTTGCTTATTAAGAATATTTTGACTTGACTTGAGTAAATTTGTATGGGCGCTGCTTTTCTTATTGGTGTTGATGAGTTCCATGTCAGTCGTTTCCACTATATCCTGTATTGGAGTTTCCTCATGGCAGTGTATAGACTGGAGTTGGTCTATACTGTGATGCCTTCACTCAATGTCCTCAATGGCCTGCTACGCTTAATGTTGTCTTCGACCGTGTCAGTCACTGCTGTCGTGATAAGGTGATCGTTAGTCATGCGGCAGATGTACCCAAAGATGGCAAGTTTTCCTGACATGATTGTCGGTTTCAGGCTTTCATTTACAGGCATCTAACGGAGAATAGCATCATTTATGATGCAGTCGAACAATCTGATGTAAAAGTCAATAGCAGCGAAGTTGAAAGACTCCTGGCCTGTGCCATCCTAAGACTCTAAGAGTCCATGTTTCGCATCCATACAGGAGGACGCTAACTACACAAGAGAGAAGGATTGATGTCTTAGCTATCATTGGAATGTCCTTACTGGTCCATATCTTCCCAAAAGGATAAGTCCACCAGAAGCCTGGTGTCAGTGGTGCTCTTGCCATCCATCGTAATAAGACTTTCAAGGTAGTCAAAATGCTTTAATCTCTCAACCACCTTTTGGTGAAATGTGATTTCGTCATTGTCTTCCTTGTAGTTTGCTTTATGCCATCACATTGGTCTTGGCGGCATAAGAGGAGCCGTGGCTTAATGGTTAGTGCACTGCACAGTAACCAAGAGTTCCGGGTTCGATTCCCCGAGCTGTCGAGGAGAATCGAACCCGAAGCCAAGAGTTCCGGGTTCGATTCCCCGAGCTGTCGAGGAGAATCGAACCCGAAGCCATTGGTTGGCGTCAGGAAGGACATCCGGCCAAAAAATTCCTCACTGCCAAATCAAAGTCCCTGTGAAGGGCACCGTCTGAGCCCCAATTGCTGGGGACAAATGACGTCAAAACTAAAAAAAAAAAAAAAAAAAAAAAAGNTAAGACTTTCAAGGTAGTCAAAATGCTTTAATCTCTCAACCACCGTTTGGTGAAATGTGATTTCGTCATTGTCTTCCTTGTAGTTTGCTTTATGCCATCACATTGGTCTTGGCGGCATAAGAGGAGCCGTGGCTTAATGGTTAGTGCACTGCACAGTAACCAAGAGTTCCGGGTTCGATTCCCCGAGCTGTCGAGGAGAATCGAACCCGAAGCCATTGGTTGGCGTCAGGAAGGGCATCCGGCCAAAAAATTCCTCACTGCCAAATCAAAGTCCCTGTGAAGGGCACCGTCTGAGCCCCAAAAATTGGTCTTGGCGGCATAAATCTCAAGGCTACAAACTCCGCCTCATGAGTAACTAGATCAAGTATAACTTACTGGAGCTATTTGTTCGGCTTTAGTAAATGGACCATATTAACATATTTTTAACTTTCAATCTGCTTCTTTCTGCCATGTTTACTGTTTGGGTAGAAAAGAAGATAAAACCCAGAACAAATAGGAATTTTAGGGGTTAATGTTTCGAGGGTACAACAAATTAGCCAATTTCATTTTTAAAAATTTATAAAAGTGTATATGGAAAAAAAGGCTTGGCGAGGTTCGATTAAGATTTTCTTGATCTACGTCCCATCTGGAGTTGATTTTGATTTCTGCATACATACACATTGGCCATCCTGTTACCGTGCCTCGCTATCACGACCACCATGTAGACAACCACATTTCCATTATGCGGAATGTTTTTCCTCAGTTTCCATTTAATCTGATCTCACTAACGCAACCCACTCGCTATTCAGAATGCAAAGAGTTCCTTAGCTTTTTGAAACTTCGGTCCCTGGTAACATGACCGCAATACACAATCATGCCTGCCTCAAAGATCAGAGATCGGAAGCCGGTTGCTTTTTGACATCCTTTGGAGGTGTCAAACAGTTAAAATACAGAAGGAAATAGAAAGTTTAAGCAAGCAAGTTCAGGCTTTTTCCTTTTTAGTAGCTGTATAAAACGCCCAGGGTATTCGCCATGGATGGTATCACACAGCTACATCCTCAAGGTAAAACAGGAACCTCAACACCGAAGAGAAACCCCAAGAGAGCTCACTATCAGGGAACAAAAGCCTCAGAAAGATCTTGCCGCACTGAATTATAGGACTAAAAGTGAAGATTTATGGCTGTGGTGTGTTTTTCCTGCCTGAAAAGGGAAAAACAGCGAAGCTGTGCCTTTCAACACATATCAAGGTGCGAAATTAGCAACGCATAACCCAAAAATACAATAGCAAGTATTGTTTGTAACTTTTGTGTGTACGAAAAAAAAGACCGACATTCAGTTATTGGTTGAAGTTAGGCGGACAAAGACTGATCGTTGGTCTTGTTCTTTTCATTTTTTAAGCATATTTACGAATTAGAGAAAGGACTTAATACTACTCAAGTCTTCCTAAACTACCCAGAATGGTAACAAATGAGCTAAAACGATCGTTCGTCATTTTTGCAACCACTTTCGACAGTACTTTTAGTAAAGTCTTAGCTAAAAAGAAGTTTGTCGTGTCATTTTACATTTTGCCCCAAATTAATGAAAGGACAGTATGTTTAAAACTTGCAAAGGAGGTTCATGTAACTTCATTGACTTCAACTAAAATTTAAAGATAGTAAGGAGTCAATAGGGAAAAACCTGTCTTTGATATGCCCAATACCACTATGAAAGGAGTGGGTTTTTTATTACTATTTTAAGCAATGAAACGAAACCTGTCAGGTCACAAAGAACAAACAGGAAGATAAAGAGAAGCTGCAACTGTTAAAAGAGCAGAGTTCCAACCCAACTTGTCAGACTTTCACTTATTGCGTATGCGTCTTCCCTTCCTATTTTCTCTTTCTTCTTCTAGTTTTTTACTTTCCTTGTTTTCCCCCTCCTTTTTCCTAGTTTTCTTCAAATTTACCTGAAATTCACCTCACCTAAGCAATGCCGTAACAATATGCTTGTGAATGGACATGGGCGCCGTCATCAAAAACCTTTCCATAAACGACCAACTGATGTGATGCATGCATTTTTATTATTGTCCAACGACGTTTACTACGACACAAAATCAGCTAAAATTATAATTGATAAAATCGTCAACAAATGTCTAATAATTTAAGAAATGTATAATCCACAAATGTATAAGAAACTTTAAAACTCTGATAAATGTCAAACTGTGACAAACCAACCATGTGAGATTGTTTCTTTCTTGGCCTCTCCTTGTCTTGACAAACAATTTTATAAATTCATAAACTATAATTTGCCTACGAACATCTCCCCTTCAGTAGTTTTGTAGTTGTACTATAGTAGATATTTGGAAGACATCAGTAAAAGAATTTATCAAACACATTTGTTGTTTTCAGTCAAAATTAACAATCTTTTCACACTCTCTTTTAACAAACTTCTGCAAATAAGCATTTCTCGCATTTGCATGCAGCTTATCAAAACATTAATCGGTTTCAGATTTTTAATATTTTTCGCTTAATTTTACAACTGTCTCCCTAGTAGGTTAAAAAAAATCTCTTTCTAACTTTCATTTTGTTATTATTGATTTTAGAGAACGTTCTCTCAACTACTGTGCTCTGTGGTAGTGACCTGATTTCCTACATGAACATGACCAGCTTCTTGTGTTCCGGCAGGGTTATTACTTTACAAAAATCGAGAACGCTTACGTTTTCCACCGACCTTTCTCCACTATGTCGGTGACCAGCAACGATCTTCACCGACGATATATATGCTGTAGAGTGCTTTATCCCTTTAAACTGGAATTGTGTCTTGCCAGGAATTCTGGCAAGATATAAGCCCCGTTTAACATGTGTGGCATGGCTTTAAAATGTTATGAGGCCAACACTGGATACCAATCGCGTCATTATACAGAGTGTTGAAATTTTTTGTAACTCTTTTGGCCGTTCGGTGAATTCATAAAATAACTGTATGGGTCGGTCATGAACAAGTTGTTCTACCTTCTTTTAAAAAGAGCCCATCTTCTAGTCCCTTCTTCCACTCGTATCAGAGTGTATAAATAGGTCACTGGTTAAATCTATTCTCGATGGAGCAAGCGAACATGGACGCAAAATTTTCTTTATTTCTATGTTTGTCACTTAATCGCACAAAGTTGAATAGCCCCGTCCGCTCTTTATCTTTTCAACAAAACAACTCCTGGGCAATGGTCACGAGACATTCAGTTATCTTACATATTTCTTTGGTAGCGTTGGAATGAATGCCATTGATTGCCTTTAAGTCGTTTACAAGGAAATGTAACGTTTCATTTTAGTGATCCAGAGCGTTAAACGATAAGGTTCATCCTGGCTATCAAAGCTATGGTGTTGAGTTCAGTTTTGGTCGGCGAATATGTCCCTGTTAAAAAAAATAGTTTTTACTGGTTGACTTGTTTGAACAGTGTTAATTCAGTGCACGTGTTGAGAAGACTCCGTATGTCCAACTACTTTGGTTTCCCAACGGCCAGCTTCTTGTTGCAAACATAGCACTGTGCTTTTCCATTTTGGTTCTTTTGACAATGACCACATATCACGAGCTCTTCCTTCTTCTTTTATTCCTTTCGATATTTCTAAGTTCTGTACTTTGTTTTAGACTCACTTGGATCAAATTGTCCCCTTTTTCTTATTCCTTCTGCACTTTCTGAGAGCCGATTAAGTTGTTTCTGAATCCGAATTCTGGTGCTATTTCTTCAAAATAAAGCTCATAGGTAATTGTTTCAGCAAAGTGTCAGAAAGTGTGGGCTTGACCAGATATGCCAACCATTCCGGATTTTGCGGAAATAATCATTTTTTAAATGCTAAATTCCACATTCCGATTGATCGTCGAAAAGTTGCCGAGATTCGAAAATTTGTTTGGTATATTTTTACCTTTATACCGACAGAAAGACCGCTGAAATATTTATGTGTGGAATGATTCCAGTTCCAGGTTGATATTTGACTGGTTTTACATTTGGCATATTAAATATTGCAACTTTTCTTGTTGAATGATGTGATGTGTGATAACCAGTCTAGCCACGCTGTAGTCTATCTTCATTCTTTTAAAACATTGTTGCATTATATTGTGAATGAATTTACGGATTTCATTTTATTGTATCCTATGTTGCTGTTAAATTATGCATTGTTTTTTGGTGAAACAAAACCAAGAACGTTTGTTGGTCATTGATTTAATAATATTGAAGTATTAAAGATAGAGTGCAAACAAAAATTTCACCCACTTTGTCATGTTCTCTGTGCTGACAAAGAAATTCTTGTACTAATGTCAGTGCTTCATTATGGCTGCACCGTCTTCAAAGAAACAAAGAGTTTGACAAAAATTCAGGGAAGTACATTAAAAACATGGGAAGTAGTAGGTGTACAAGAAAAAAGAACACGAATTCACAGTTTTTCACTTAGCTTTTTATTCCTTCCTTGCGTCTGTTCAACTTGACAACAACAACACGACAATAATGTGCGAGTGCTCTTAAAAACATCCTTACAACGTGCAAAGTACAAAGTCCCATGCATACACGTGACCCTCATCTGAACATGATCAATAAACGTGGTCCATAGGCATCCCCTGAGTTGTCCCCTAGTAATAATTATCACAGTAGGTACTTTGAAATTAGGACATTATTATCATTGCACTTTGTGTAAAACATTTTTTAAGATTTCATACGGCAGGAAAATCGAGTACAGGAGACATATTAACAGAAAAAAAACATGCAGACTTTGCTAAGGTAAAATCAAAGAATGTTTCTGTTTTAAACTTTTTTAGTCAGAAAACTGACTTTGCAGTTATTCGAGCAGAAACGTACTTCACATGGTCTTTAGTAAAGTACAGTTTGCTGAAAGCATGACCAGACCATACTGGGCCTTTTTAAGAAAGATGTTCGCAGACTCAAAGATTGCAGCCAAATACATTTGTGCGCGAACCAAATAAACAGTTATTAGTCAAACAGTGGGAACAGAAACAATAGCAAATATTGTCAAGACCTTAAATGGGCCGTCTTAACTTTCCACTGATGAAAGCAATGATATTCAGTCTCAACTGTATTCTATAACTATGAAGTATTTGAATGGAGAATAAGTTTAGATGGTGTTAGCTGTCCTTTCAGTACCATTATGTACAAAATCTTGCACTGGAGAAAAAAACTTCAAACTGATTGACAGTAAGCTTTTCAAAAGAGGTATTTCCTGGCCCAGCTGTATTGTTGTGGAAAGGAAAGCAAAGGATAATCAAAATTGATGGAACAGAATGCCAACAGTGGCAGTAACCTGAAAATTGGCAAAGCAAAATTTGTGAAAAAGACCGCAAAATCTGACACAGACCTGAGAAGGGGCAGTGACAGTCGTCTTTCAAATTTCTGTGATTCACTGACTAAAGTGTACTTTTGCTTTGTAAAGATAGTAATCCTGTTTTGACAAAAATAATATCCCCCCTTTCAGAGGGATGAGCCAAGCATTCACATTCTCAAAAGAGAGCTTGTATCTCTGCAGACAGAGTTGTTTGTGGAATTTGTGACACCAGTGTGAAATACTATGCCAAAAGTTACTAGGAATGTGACTGAGGTTTTCGTTAGGCAGGTGACAAGAAAAGCAATGCCTTCTGTGTCGGATAATGTCAGCCATCAGAAAAAAGAAACGTTCAAGTCAGTCAGGAAACACTATTGCAATGCTTGTGGCTATATTCTGGTCAAATTTCCCTTGAAACCCGCTTTGGTTCCAATGCTGAGCTTGCTAATGTTGGTCCGAGAAAACCTCTCTCTTTTTCCGCAACAGAATTCTCCACCACAAAATATCCTGACCTGTTAGTTGATGACACTGAACACAAAAAACTGCAGCTACAGTTCATGCAGAATTGCCAATAGAAAGAAGAATGGACAAAGTGTGGCATGATATTGGAAACATTATGGCTTGTGATGGCAACCCAAAATTTGGTTTTCTCGCCAAAATGATGAAAGTGATGTTAGTTATTCCACATAGCAGTCCAAACACAGAGAGAATTTTCAGTCATGCTAGAAAGGCCAGGACAGACTTTCGCCCAAACATGTCTGATGAATAGCTTTTAGCATTGTTAGGGGGGGGGGGGTTCGCATGTTGTCAGAGAGCAGGCTTTGTCACAAAGAATTTCTTGGGCGGTTTGTTAAAAAAAGGCAAAATGAGCATCATGCCAGATTTTGCAGCATAACTAACACGATTTTTCCCCTCAAATCAAGACTTGAGAGGTGAGTTTTCTTAAGCTAATTGTTCAACACCATGATCACGACCATGAACAGAGCGTGCTGCCGTCCAATCTCCTCATGGTCATGTTCACAAATTTTATAAACGTCCTTGGTCACAGCCATCGATCTTGAGAAAAAAGACCCCAAACTGGCGAACGGGAGCTACCTTGAATTATATATACCTTAGATGTTGAATATTACTGATGAAGAAACAGGGGGAGATCTGTCAGTCGTCAGAGAATTAAACAGAGTAAGTTCCACAGGAGATGAATAGTCCATCTACCGTGGAAAAAGTTTGAAAAGTTGTTTTATTGTTTTGGACTGCTTTGTCTAATGGTCGATGAAAAGAACAAGACAATACGCAATAAGCTTGAAGGAACAATACCAAACAAAGTTATAGAAACAATAATTGACCCATTTTATCTCGGCAAGAAAACTATCCGTGTCAATTATTGGTATTAAATACGTGAAAACATCGTGAAAAGGCATATTCAACTCCACGTTCACAACTGAAGATCTTACACACGTTCCAAGGAAAAATGAATAAAAATGGTGGTGAACAGTATAACCCCGTGGTTGGCTTTGTTCATGGCCACAGCTGGACCCAGGTCTTAACCAAAAATTTTAAACACATTGGCCATGAACAATTAAGACCACGGTCTTGATCAAAGGTGGTGAAAACTCACCTATGGGTTCGCATCTCTGCCTCAANACAATACCAAACAAAGTTATAGAAATGGTGGATGTCATACCGTTTTATATGTAAACAGTAATTGACCCATTTTATCTCAGCAAGAAAACTATCCGTGTCAATTATTGGTATTAAATACGTGAAAACATCGTGAAAAGGCATATTCAACTCCACGTTCACAACTGAAGATCTTACACACGTTCCAAGGAAAGATGAATAAAAATGGTGGTGAACAGTATAACCCCGTGGTTGGCTTTGTTCATGGCCACAGCTGGACCCAGGTCTTAACCAAAAATTTTAAACACATTGGCCATGAACAATTAAGACCACGGTCTTGATCAAAGGTGGTGAAAACTCACCTATGGGTTCGCATCTCTGCCTCAATGTAAAACCAGGTGCTTCTGCGTCCTGTATACTGCATGTCGTCGATTCCAAGTTGCGCCTATAGTTCTTTTGATGCACTACATGGTACTGCTGAGATCAAGGAAGGGTAAAGACGAAAGAGGCTTACATTATTTGGTCCAAGGCGATCACACCTCGATTGAGACCTGCAAATATCAAAACGCAGCGCACTTTACACTAAGAGACATGTTTGTAAAGTGTCGAATTCAAGTGTTTGTCACTTCATATAATCGTATCCGTTTTAGACCCTTCTTTCAATATCCCCTTAAGTGTTGTCGATTTTTCGCTCCGTATTGCATCTTTCACGTAGGTTTCTCCTCCTGCAAACAAAGTCCCTCTTTCTGCTACGTCACAGGAGGTCTCCTACGTGTGGGAACGCTGCTTAGCAGAGACATTTTCATTTCTTGTTATATTGGAAAGAGCAGGTTAAAATGGCAGAACCGTTGCATTTATAAGAACCCGTCATGGTATTAATTGGTGATTAAGTAAACATATTTTCTCGTTACCATCGCTAACGTTGGAAAGGTAACTATTAGCGTAAACTATATTGTACGCACATCCTCTTAATGTAAAGCTGTAATATAAAGCTGATTTGTTACAACTTACTGATCTGTTGAATAAGCTACCAATGCGTTTTAATTGGTTGTAGAGAAGAACTGCCGTCTCGGGTAGAGTTATGATTATTGAGGTAAATACAACTGTTATTGAAGCTTTATTTCTCCGGTTTAATTAGTTCGACTCTTCGAATCAGTTTAGATTGGTGAAAGCTACCATGTGTGATTTAGAATTTTTTGATCTTCGGAGACCTTTAAGAGAACTTTTTGGTTTTTTTGTTGCTCGAGCCGTAAATTTTTGGGGAGCTGAAAAACCAAAAATGATTCGAAGATTAGTTTCAACTGAAGTACATGTGGACCAAGACCAAAATAGTTTTGCCACCTTTACTTTTCCCCTTTTTGTGAAGTAATAAAACCTTACAGTACCCGCACCACAAAGGGGCAGAGGCATCTCCCTTTTTTATACCGACCAAAAGATTTTCATTGGGACAAATTTTCATATGGATAAACCTGTGGGTTTATTAAACACACTTGTGCTTTGTTGTTGCTGACACCATTCTAGTAGAACAAAATCATCAAAAACTTTATTCCTAAACCAACGAGGTTTAGGAATAAAATCCAAATTTCCTTAATCCGCTTGGCCGGCTTCAGTTTAAAATTGATGGCTCTGATCTTGCTTTTAAATGTTGCAGACACTTTAATGGTTATTGACTTAAATAAGGTAGTTTCTTAGTTTTTGTTGCAATTATAACGCAGCAATATGGATTCGAACTCTTCCAATTTCGAAAGTGAATTTGAAAATACTTGTTTAATACATCATATGTTAAAGTTTTATGAGAATATTTTACCGTTGTTCATATGAAAATTTCTAAGAATATACTCAAGTTTCTATGAGAATAAAACTGAATGCTTAGTGATTTGTATCTAGATTGTTTTCTGTTACACTGTAGTTGGCAGCTTCTCGGCTCATTATTCTGAACACATCCATGATGATTACAGTATTTCTCCCTCCTTACCTAATAAAATTCCGTTAAGTATCTTCCACTGCGAAAAATAAGTTGGTATGACTCAAGGAAGAGGCGTTCTGCCTTAGTTGTGAGAGGAATCAAAACGCACCCATTAAGTCACTAAAATGAATTCAAATGACTAGATTTCAGGGAGATTAACGTTTATTATTGATTTCCCAGCGATATTTCGTGAAACATTTTTCTAATTGCTTTGTACTTCCAATATTTTTACTCTTCAAAGTGTGGTTTACAGCATTTAGTTATGGCCCAACAGCTTATGGCCAAAGAAGCCACCAATACTTTAGGGAAACGAGTTACAGAAAGGACGCCAGGCTTTGAGCTAACCTCACTATTATTTTGTAGAAGACCTTGTGTATGGACTTGTTCATGTCTTTTTTTAATGTTTCAAGATCATCCAAAAGGACCATCAGAACTTCTTCACAAGTGCAATCATTGTGAAAGGAGGCATTCACAACATTGTGAAATCATTGTGAAAGGAGGCATTCAGCCGGTAATATGTGTTCGTTTATTTGCCCCCAAATTGACAAATACTAATCCTTCAAGAATTTACTGTAAGGACTTTGTGTGATTAATCTGTTGATGTTACAAAGGGGATATAATAATTGTATTAATTACAAAGAAAAACTTGTTGAATACCTTCATCACCCTTTGTCTGCCGGAAAATGCTAACGAGGGTTTTGCAATTAAGACTGGAAGAAAGTCTAACAAAAGGCAAATCAATGTTCAAAGAAGAAGAACCCATCCATGTCTGGGAGAAGGGTGTTGCATGTCCAGCTGCGAGGTAGACGGGGGGACCAAAGCGGGGGCATTTGAAGGTAAATGCTGAGAAACATGAATGATATTAAATGGGTAGGGAAAGATATCGGAGGCTGCACAAAGTGGAGAGAGCTGATCCACTGTCGCGATCTGCGCTTAAAACAGCCTAGAGAAAATGAATATTTCTCGGGGAGAAAATATTTGTTTTTGTGAGTACGAAACAAATTACCTGCGTGGCACTCGTCACACCATTGAATTATTATATTCGTAAACGTATCTGCAAAACTTACAGCAATTCTAAGATTACTCCGACATGTGAAATTCTAATTGAAGAAGGATTGGAAGTAATAACTATCATAAACTAGGGGAAAGTTTACCAATCCACTGTTTCCTAACTCATCTGATACTGTTGCAGGAAATAATACCTATATGTTGAATATAAATCTCATATAAAGAAATTTTTTCTACTACATATGGGTATACTATACTCCACCCAACCCTTCAAATACTCAAGTTTAATTCAAAGCACACGATAATATGAAAAAATTTCATCAAAATCAGAGAATTTCCATCAATTCCTTATTACAACTTTCATATCTCAAAAGTTAAAACATAGCTCCAATAGCTTATTTTGTAAGGTAGATCGAAACGAAAACTGTAGAATTTGTGGGCATCTTTTTACTCTATTGTTCCTCCAGAACACATTGGCATCTGAAGAGTTTGACAACTTGGTAACAATGCGCCAATTGTGTCCTTTATTTAAATCTATTGTTGACGGTATGCCTCTGTAATTTCGGCACCCCCTATACCCATACCACTATATTTGTTAGCTATAATCGACGGTCAAGTTTAATTATGTGCTCTTTTGAAAATTAATAGGCGGTGTCACACTGACCGATTGTACATTGCGTCATCAGAGACACTTTGTTAGTCCTGTTGTTAATGGCGTGAATTTTTTCCTTCGTTATTCTTACAGTTTCCGTAATAGTCCTATTTATTACGGGAACTGTTATCTTTGACTTGTGGGCCTAGTTGACGTCAAACTTAAAAGAATAAATATTTGGAGTTTGTTGTAACACTTAATAGTACTGGATGCAATCGCAGTCTTGCAAACTTTTATTTCATTACGATGTTAACATCATTGTTAAGATAATCTGAAAATGATGCTCTCGCCTTCTCGGATACTGTTAGTGAGCAAGAAATGAATTTGCTATTTAACCTGGCCACTCATCCAAGTGGTATTTTATTTGAGTGTTATTTACCCAATTAAAAACAGCTGCTGTTAGGCATTACCATTAACTCTTGTTCTCGTTTCTTTTCAAATTCGTAGTAATTTTTAGACCAGTTTCTCTGTGATCTCCCTCTTTTTCTCCCTCTGATTCCCTGCTTCATGGTGGAATTTTTAGCCCCACCTGGACGCATTCGAAACCTCATGCAGGTGTATTGACAAATGGTAGGAAGATAAAACAGATAAGAATACCACTATCTGACCCATGTGTCAAGTCTATTAAGCACGAAAGCACGAGTTACGAGTCAAGTCGTTGTTTGAAAAGCAACGAGAAAATTAACAAGACAATCATTTGACTGTCATTGCTTGTTTTATTGTGGGAAACATCTTTAGTTCAACAGGTTTTTTTCTTGACTACCATTGAATACCTGAATACCATTTTCTGTCTGAACAGATAACCGCACATCAGTACTGCAACAACCACTACCAACACTATCATCACTGCCAACATAATTACTGTCTCCACCACCGCCACGACAACCACTAGGCCCACCATTACAACCACTAATATAATTTCTACCACCACTATTACAACCACTACGTCCACCATCACTATTATTATCACCACAACCATCATCATTTTCATTATCACTGTCATTATCATTATCATAATCCTCTATTAGGGGCGAGTAATTTTTTTTTGATCAACTGAAAAAGTTAGCGATTTTGAGGTTGTTTGATGTTGAGTATATTGTAGATGTTCTCCTTACAGGACTAAAAAGTATCTGTATTTGTCTCCAATTTTTTAAAATTACTTTTTCTACATCAACCATGAATCTTATTTCATGGGAAACCAGTGTAAAAAACCAGTTCTTTTTTCGATACCTCTTTTTTGTTCCTCATAACAACTCGATGCCTCTTACCAAGAACGTCCGCAATGTGCCTAATTGCTTCAGTGGCCTGACAACTGAAGACATGATAAAAATCCGACATCAAATAAATCCTCTTGTTCATTCCTTTTGACAGATACTAAATCGGGGGGGGGGTATGCTAAAAATCGAAACCCTCAGAAATATCCAGTGTTTGTAGGTTATCTTACTGGGATTATAATTTTACGCATACTCCCTACCCACTCTTGTCCTTCGTATTTTATGTGACAATTTAGCGATAGAGAAAAGTGTTTTTAAGGTTTGGGATTGTAATAGTCATCAAAAATAAATAATTAAATTGGGTGGGTAATATGAAATAGAAAACACAGAAGACAAGTATATTGTATGTTTACCTGTTACACCATGGTAACCCAAAATGAGAGTGTTTGTTTCCTGAAAGAGACAAATAGTTTTTAGGCCCATGTCTCACTTTCTCATCCCTTTGATGGTGGTCCCCCAAAACAACATAGCCTGTAGTTAGTACAGGGCTGCAAGATACAGTGACACGTAATTTGAAACGATGTTGCCTGATTAAAATCAAGTTTGGAATTTAGCTCTCAATTTTCAAAACAGGCCCATTTAACAAATGTTTTGGCTCTGGTGGCCCCCAAAGTATTCAGATCGGAAAAAACCCATAGTGTATGTTCAGTGCAAAGCTGTAAAGTACCATGCCATCATATATGGGCACTCTACGTTGCCTGATCAGTGTTCTTCTTTTCAGCTGTAGGTCTTTACCTTCAGGAACAGGGCGACATGACCCTCTCTTGTTTAACCCTCCAGTGTGTAGCCTTTTACTAATCCCACTTTATTAATCTATTTATTTCAGATCCATTGAAATTGATTTGCAAGACTCTGCTGATTCAACTTTTAGCCCCTATATTTCTGTGTCAATTTGGAAATGTATCACCTCTTTGTATACCAAAAAAATGTCATCATTATTATTATTATCATAGAATTATCGCACACTGATAAGATGTCATTTCATTCAGTGGTAATGTCTCCTTGATATTGGTGACAGCAAGTCTCCTCAATTTTCAAGGACTTTTCTCAGGATTCGTGCGGATTGCAAGATTACAATCTTCTGCATCTCTTCAATTCTGGTCTCAATTCCCAGCTCTTCTACTCTTCTTTTGATGTCTTTTGGTGGTGTTCCTAACGCCCCGATGACTATGGGTACTACTTTCACCTTCATGTTCCATATTTTCTGGAGTTCTCTCTTTAAATCCTGGTATTTCTCAACTTTCTCTTTCTCCTTCTGCTCTATACGGGTATCATATGGGATGGCAAAGTCAACGATGATGCAGTTGTTGTCCTCCTTCTTGATCAAAATTAAATCTGGCCTTCTAGCTTCAATTACATGATCGGTCTGTATGGTAAAGTCCCACAGTACCTTGCAAGTATCATTTTCAATCACACTTTCCGGCTTATGGTTGTACCACTTCTCGCTTACATGTACCCCAAATTTCCTGCATATGTCCCAGTGGATTCTTCTCCCAACCCAATCATGTCTATTCTTGTATTCTTTCTGCGCCATTTTGCTGCATTCGCTGATGAGATGATTAATAGTTTCATCAACCTTGCCGCACATTCTACATCTACTGTCCTCCTGTGTTTTGTCGATTTTGGCTTTGATAAGGTTCGTCCTAATAGCTTGCTCTTGAGCTGCTAGGATGAGAGTCTCGGTCTCCCTCTTAATGCCACTATTTTTTAACCATTTCCACCTTTCCTCTCCAGCAATCTCCTCAGTTTGTCTAATAAATTGGCCATGTAGGACTTTTTCCTTCCAGTTTTTCTTGCGCTCTTTTGCTCTTTGATCTTTATATTGTTTCACTGTTTCCTTCACTTCCATGTCCGATCTTCTAGCTGCACTCAAAAGTTGTTCCTTGTTCTCCTGTACGTATCTCTCTAGTCCAATTTTTGATGTTTCTATCGTGTCTTCAACGCTTAAAAGTCCTCGACCACCTTCATTTCGTGAAATATACAGCCGGTCTACATTGCTTTTTGGGTGGAGTGCTTTGTGCATCGTCATTAGTTTTCTAGTACTCCTATCTAACCCTTGAACCTCTTCTTTCCTCCAGTCTAGAAAGGGAGCTGAGTATCTTACCACTGAGACAGCCCATGTATTAATTGCTTTAATGATGTTATTTCCATTTAATTTTGTCTCTAACACTTTCCTCACTCTTCGTTTATACTCTTTACTGACCCTTTCTTTCATCTCAGACGTCTTTATATCATCTAACTCTTGAACACCTAGGTACTTGTAGCTTTCGTATTCTTTTAGATTCTTGATCATTTTGTCATCTGGCAAAGTAATGCCATCAGACTCAACAATCTTTCCTCTCTTTGTGACAAGTGATGCACACTTTTCGAGGCCAAATTCCATTCCTATGTCTGAGCTGTAAATTCTGACTGTCTGTATCAATGATTCTAGGTCTTTTTGGGTCTTTCCGTACAACTTGAGATCGTCCATATACAGTAAATGGTTGATCTTAACCTTACTTGATGAAAACTCATACCCATGTGCTGCTTTTCTCAACATGCTTGTAAGTGGGATCATTGATATGACAAACAACAAAGGTGATAAGGCATCCCCTTGAAAGATCCCTCTCTTTATTCTTACTTCCCCTAATGTTTCATCTTTGCACATCAATTCTACTCTCCATGATTTCATTGTCTCGCTTAGCAGATTTCGAATATTTTGGTTTACTTTCAGGGCTGCTAGGCATTCCATTAACCAAGAGTGTGGGATCATATCATACGCCTTCCGATAATCCACCCATGCCATTGACAAATTTTTTCTTCGTTGTTTTACTTCTTTCAGAATCATTTTATCTATATATAGTAGATCTCCTGTTCCTTTTGACTTTCTCCTACATCCTTTCTGCTCTTCAGGTAATAATTCTTGTCCCTCTAGGTATCTGTATATTTCGTCAGAGAATATGCCTGTAAGTAATTTCCACGCAAGAGGTAGGCATGTTATGGGCCGGTAATTGCTTGCAACTGTACCTTTGGATTTATCTTTTTGTATAAGCACTGTCCTTCCCTTTGTCATCCACAATGGTGTTTTACCTTCCTCTAAGCATTTTCTTAGACTTGATGCAAGCTGCGTGTGCATGCTTCTGAATTTCTTTAGCCAGAATCCTTGGACCCCATCTGGTCCTGGTGCCTTCCAATTGGGAAATTTTCTTAGGATTTTCTTAATCGTGTTTTCTGTGATGTGAATCTCCTCTTGACCAACAACTTCTTTAACCTCTTCATTATTATCATTATTATTATCATCATTACTATTATCATTATTATTATTATCATTATTAATATTATCATCATTATTATTATCATTATTATTATCATTATTATTATTATCATTATTGTTATTATTATTATTATTTTAGACAACCGGTAACAACAAGTGGCATGATTTCATCAACTTGTTTTGTTTTCTTTAACCAATCACAGAAGGTCGCTGGCTTTCTCGTTCCATTCTCTTTCCTACCCTGATAAAAACTTCCTATGGTGGTGTTTTTTACTCAGGTGTCCTGGTCCAGTCGAGTGCCAACCGAGAAGATTTTGAACCAAATTCAAGATTATTTATAGCGATATTGAAAAAAACGTGTTGTAAGACCTGCGACTGTAATAGCAAGCAAAAAATCTAAGAGGACAAAGTTTGCTGAATCTTAAGTGTAGGGAAAAATTGGTGCATTTTGCCTCCCACGTATTATCATTCTTTGCTCTTTACTTCTCTCCTTTTAGGTATTTTGTTATCTCATCTATGAGAGTTGGGACAGTACAACTTTTTCTTTTATCTCAGCGATGAACAAAATTCTGTATGGATTCCAATTACCATAAAGTCTAAAAGGTAATTGGAATCCATACAGAATTTTGTTTATCGTTCCAATTACCATAAAGTCTTCAGTCTTCCCTTTTTGTTTCCTCGTTACTATAGGCTCATTATCTTTTCCCTTATATTGCTTACCTCTCTTCTTGGGCAACTGAGAGGAAAACTAAAATGGTATTAAAAGTTTTGGTTTTCACTGCTTACCCAAATTTTTGTAACCACGCCCTACAGGTTGGCAAAAACCCCACTCCCCTAAGATTATCTAAAAATACAATTACACACTCTTAAAATAAAGTTGAAAGAGAAAACTTTAAAATTTTAATATTGCCGGGCTCTGGTGGCCACACCTCAAGGCCAAAAGTATTGACAATTCATCCTGAATAGCACCGGGTTTGTTTTACAAGACCTAGTTTTCTTCCGTCAAACTGACAGTTAATCAGAGTTTTTTAACAGGTTTTATAATAGTTATTATTTTGTTTTACCATTTTGGAGTAAACTGTGAGGCATTTTGCTTTAATTTAGATGCATATCTATTTTCAGTGGAACCCCGTTTTTAACTTTTTGAGAAAAAAAGCAGAAGTTTTACATTAACGTTGATATACACGCTTTCGTTTTTATAAGAACCAGTAAAATCCGACTTGAGCCTCGCTGTTCTTATTTTTTTATCGATTTTCAGCCTTATTTGTTCTTATTTTGTTCTTAAGAAATATCTTGTATAAGAACAAAATTTCAACTTCCAGGCTCATTGTTCTTATTTATTATTCGGGGGAAATCAAAATTTCCGTGCCGGTGCGGCGGTCTGGTACAGGCTAGTCTTATACGGTGTTTTACACTTTGTTTTCATCTAACAAAAAATATTTGTTCTTATTAAACCAAATCTGGTGAGCCTGAGTTTGTTCTTAAAATCTTTTTGTATTGCAAGCTGAGCCTCAGCTTGTTCTTAGTATGTTCTTATTTTTGGGCCAAATTTCAGCCTCATGTTCTTATAAAATTGTTCTTATAAAAACAAAAGCGTGTAT
>RDPX01000285.1:264416-338619 GCA_003991215.1 Morbakka virulenta | reverse complement strand
TATAACGCAGCATTCGACACTCTGTGTCTCCAATTATGTCTCCAAATTTTTCTTAATTGCTTTCTATGGAATGCATTCATTGAATCCTCCTCCTTCTTTGTCATTCCCCAGGTACCAGAGTTATACGTTAATACAGGTTTGACTAGCACATTATATAATTTTAAACGCTTCTTGATATGTAATTTACTATTACACTAAGTAATATTAAATTCTTTGACATGCAAATACCACCTAATGCTGAATTAAAAACGGTTATCAAATGTAATAAAGGAAGTTCTGCCGAAATCGGTACTCATAGAGTGGTCTTCAGCCAGAATTAATTAGTTAGCAAAAGGTAGGAGGAGTGAGTCGTTAAAATTAGACAAATAAGATTGTTGACCTGTCTATATTTTTCATTCACAGCTACTAAATAACACTGACTAGGCAAGTTATTCTAATTTCATGTCAAACCTCCCTCAAGGTCTTCTTCATAAGCAATAGTTATTCGTTTAAGGCTGGCTTTATCAAACTCCTAAAAAGTAATCCGCTATATTTTTTTGTCACAAATCAGTGGCAACAATTAACATGTAAGTAATCAATATTAAAACTGTTGTGTTTTTTTTAGAGCAAGGGTAAGGGTAATAGTCAAACACTGATCAGTTATGACATTGATGCATCTCGCCCTTTTGGCTAAGATCAAGTGTACGCGCTCTTTCTCCTCCTTGTTTGGCTTCAGAGATGGGGTTCATGCATTCATGACGGAATAGTCTGGCATAATTGGATTGGACCCCAGCAGAGGGGCTTCAATCGAAGTATGTCAGATCTCTGATGCATTTCTTTCAATTTCTGTTGTCAATAATTTTAATTATCTCTCGGTTTTCTACCTCACAAAATGCCTGATACGTCTGAGTTTCTAATAGTCGTTATCTCATTTAAATCACATACACAGGAACCATATTGAAGCATTTCCTCTTTCTATCCTTCATTCTCTGCATTTCCTTCTTTCATTCAAATTGAGATGAATGCATGAAAGTTCTTGAAAAATGTGTTGTTGTGTTTATTCATATGTACATTATTTGTCGAGAACCTCCCTGCTTTTGTTATGTCGTTGTTTGATTTTTGCCTCAACTGCAACTGGACTTACTTTTTGATTCGAAAAAAAAAGAAGTATAAAAACATCAATAAAAATAAGAGAGACAATAATTTGCATTTGACAGTTGGTATCTGTCCCTGTTTTTTTCTGGGTTTTTATGCGGAGGGGGGGGGGGCGTCTCTTATTTTCTCTGGGTTTTTTCTGATTGTTTTCTCAGGTGTTTTAAGTCATAATGGATGTATATGTACAGATAATGAAATATATATGTGGGAAATAGCTATAAACATACTTCTTCAACTTTGACTGCAGTGGGAGCTGAAACTATTGAAGGCGAATGTCCTCCAATCCATTGCACAATGCTTACCCAACATTTCCCCCTTGGTCTCAAACTTTATTCGGAAAAAAAGCATTTAATTTGATAAAGAAATTTTTAAAATTATTAATTTCTTAAGTTTGTCACTGAGAAACCCGGAAGGAAATTTAATGAGTTTAACTTTAGACCTTGTCTGAGAGTCAATTTTTACCCCAACTGATTACCAACAATTTATATACAAAGCTGATTTCTATTGACAAAACAGCATCAATATCAAGGTGAGGTCTCTTGTTTGTGGTGTGTCATCGGTACAGCCACCAGAAGGAAACGAATGTGTCATTACAGGGTTGGATAGGTGTAACACACCAACCCAAATTATTTCAAAAGGTTGATTTTCAAATTTCTCGAAATCCTTTCCAGAGAAATCCGGGAGCAGGAGTTGCAGTTTCATTGATTTGAAATTTTAGGCTGCACCTTATTATGTTAAGAAAGAGAAATGGTACTAATTTACAGTCATGATGTGTGGTACTTTAAAGAGTTGTATCACACTGTTTGAGTATCTTTTGTAGTATTGCTAATTTGAGGACTTTGAACATTGATTACACTGGTCTGCGACAGTTTGCCGGATGACATAATTGATATATATATTTTTTAAATATTTTTTTTTAGTTTTAACGTCATTTTCCCCCAGCAATTGGGGCTCAGACGGTGCCCTTCAGAGAGACTTTTGATTTGGCAGTGAGGAATTTCTTGGCCGGATGCCCTTCCTGACGCCAACCAATGGCTTTTCTTTTTCTTTGTAAAGTTCCAAATTCTCCTCGACAGCTCAGGGAATCGAACCCGGAACTCTTGGTTACTGTGCAACTGCACTAACCATTAAGCCACGGCTCCTCTGGATGACATAATTATATACGTCTTATATAACTTTGATACGCTGATCACGAATATGTAGTCAGATTTTTCCAATCACGTCTCTTTTTTTTTAACAGCAAAATTTTTTTAAAAAAAGTTTTCGCAACTATTGCCAGAATGAGACACCCACTCTTACCAGTAAAAAAATATTGACAGCACTAAATCTGTTCCTGTTCAATTACGTGCTGTGTAAATTATCACAACGTTTACTGCAATGGACAATAGAGGTCACTGCCGTGCAGACACAAATATCAAAGCTGAAACCAGCTTGAATGTATTCCGTCATTCGTGAGGCATCTCATTCTGTAACTCGATCTGACTTGGGCCGATATCATCGAATTATACACTGGGCTATTTGTGGGTTCTTATGTCGATTAGAGTGTGGTAATACGAACCCAACTTGTACTTTGTAATCCAACAGCCCCTGAGTTCAAATTTATTGAACATATCACCCAGGCCAATAGTTCTTAATGCTGGCTCCGACAATTTCAGTAGAACTGACGCTCTGCTATCAACAACCATGAACAGAAAATGCAAAAATAATCCTGATAGATTTTGCTACATTTGTGGTCAAGTTATGTTCAGTGGACAAGCCTGCACAATTTTAACCTTTGTAAAGAAAAGCTACCATGCATATTTCGGGATNGCTATTTGTGGGTTCTTATGTCGATTAGAGTGTGGTAATACGAACCCAACTTGTACTTTGTAATCCAACAGCCCCTGAGTTCAAATTTATTGAACATATCACCCAGGCCAATAGTTCTTAATGCTGGCTCCGACAATTTCAGTAGAACTGACGCTCTGCTATCAACAACCATGAACAGAAAATGCAAAAATAATCCTGATAGATTTTGCTACATTTGTGGTCAAGTTATGTTCAGTGGACAAGCCTGCACAATTTTAACCTTTGTAAAGAAAAGCTACCATGCATATTTCGGGATCAAACTTGGAGACCAAGACAAAGATTTTGCCTCTCACCTTGCCTGCAAAACGTGTGTGGAAGCTCTGAGGCATTGGGCTAATAGAAAACAAAGCAGTCTTCCATTTGGAATACCGATGATCTGGAGGGAAGGTATAGATCACGTCACTGACTGCTACTTCTGTATGACCAACATCACCGGTGGGTCGGTCTCAATGTTCGGTTTCTCGTTTCGTATGCACCAGGGACACTGTTTTTATGCTAGTAAAATCTGAAATTATGCTAGTAAAAGCAAATTATGCGAGTAAATCCTTGTTGTATATGCATGTGAAAATTAAGTCAAAATGACAAAGAGTCAATTTTACGCAGTAATTCTTCACGAAACTACAAAGTAGAAGTAAAATGTCTATGAAAATACTGCATAAATGAAATCTGCATATTGATTGCTGTTCCGAAAATCACCAACTATAAGCATAAATTTAATGCTAGTGGACAAAATGCATGCTGTTTTATGCTAATAGCACAAAATTAAGCTTTTTTATGCTTTTATGCTACTAGGGTAAAATTATGCCTTTTTATGCTAGTAGCATAAACGCAGTGTCCTTGGTATGCACACAGATCAAAGAAAGGAACAAGAAAGCAAGGAACTTCACAGCAATGCTCTGTCTCTCTGAGGTCTTGAAGGCTTTTTCACCTTCCAATGAGGCAATAGTTAAGTGTAGCCTCAAGTGTAACAATAAACTCATTTAAATAAAGAAGTGAAGATATTTACAAATTCTATTTAATTACTTTTAGGCTTCACTAAGAAGACCAAAGGTCGTATCATATACCCAGACGTCCGATCTGCCATGAAACCTCAATCTCACGATGCCAATACTCTGGTTCCTACCCCTCTGGCTGATGTGGAAGAGTGGTCGCTAGAGGAAGAGAAATCCAGTGAATGCACTGGTGAGAGTTACCAAGAGTCATAGAAGCCCCACCCTGATGCATTGCATCCCAGACCACTAACACAAGAAGAGCTCAATGATCTAGTGAGGGACTTGGCTCCCTCCAAAGAACCCTCTCAGCTTCTAGGATCGCGATTATGGGAAAACAATCTCCTTCACCCCGATACCACTTTCTTCTGGTATCGGGTTGAAGAACGCGACAAGAACTTTTGGGCCTTCTTTACTAACAATCTGGATAGGCGTTTGGTCTATTGCAACAATATTCCGGGACTAGTTTCAGCATTAGGGCTGGAATATGATGCCAGTGACTGGAGATTATTCATCAATTCCTCACGCACAAGTTTAAAGGCTATGTTGCTTCACAATGGAAACAAAGTGGCATCTGTCCCCGTAGCACACTCCGTGCACTTGTTGGAAAGCTACAAGACCGTGCAGACCTTGCTTTCCGCAATCAAATACGATCTACATAGCTGGAAAATCTGCGGAAACCTAAAGGTAGGGGTAATCGGAACACGGCTGTCAGTGATTTGCAAACATAACTTTTTTAATTAATGATTTCCGTTTTATTTGTCCATTGCAACCTGTGTGCTTATTATATTTTTTATCATTTCAGGTACTCTCGATCCTTTTAGGACAACAAGGCGGATACACCAAATATCCATGCTTTATTTGTCTCTGGGACAGTCGGGCTGATAGCCAGCACTACGCTAGGCAAGAGTGGCCACAGAGAGGAATGCTGGAACCGGGCTCAAGAAACATCGTCGAGAAAGCTCTTGTCAACCCCAAAAATGTATTGGTTCCACCGCTTCAAATAAAACTAGGCCTCAAGAAAAACTTTGTAAAAGCTCTTCCGAAAGACGGCAAGGCAATCGCTTTTTTAAAGGAGAAATTTCCTTCTCTCAGTATAGTAAAAATTGAAGCTGGTGTGTTTGATGGCTCACAGATAAGAGAACTTATCAAGGACAAAGACTTTGACAAGAGTTTATGCAGAGATCAGTTGAATGCTTGGCTAGCCTTCAAGTCCATTATCACGAATTTTCTCGGGAATCACAGAAGCACACAATATGTCTCTGTAGTCGAAGATCTTCTCTCCAGCCACCAGGCTATTGGAGCTCGCATGTCCATCAAAATGCACGTTTTAAGCTCGCATCTGGACTACTTCCCAAGCAACTGTGGCGACTACAGCGAGGAACAAGGCGAGCGCTTTCATCAAGACATTCGAGTGATGGAGGAGCGATACCAAGGACGCTGGGACGTTTCTATGCTCGCTGATTACTGTTGGTGTCTCAAGAGGGATATTCCTCAAGCCCGGCACTCCAGAAAATCCTGGAAGAGGCCATTCTGGCATGCGTGATTAACTTGATCATTCGTTGGACCTCTATTTTGTTGACGTTGTGTGTTTTGTAATTTCCCAAATCTTTAAAAATACTAAATCGTCACATAAATATATAATTCACAAAATGCGAATTTCATGTGTATTTGAATTTTTTTAGAAATGTTGTGAAACAAAATCTGTACGTGATGGAGAAAAACCGATTGCATTTGAATTCAGCGTGTCAGAAAGATACAAAATCAGTCCAAAAAGACTCATCCGGCGAGATTTTTTTTAAACGCAGAACTGTGTTAGCAATTAAAAGTATACTCATGTTGGTCGAAAGCTTTTCTGATGGCATTAAGCTTAACGAAGAGGCCAGGAAAACACATGGAAGTTTTCATCAATATCGAAAATAAATGAACCTAATAATATTTGAGATATTCATTCAAGTTTAGTACCACGAATCTTTAATTTAATATTCATCTCATAATTTTATTTGGTGCGCAAATAATCCTTGGTTTGTGGGCATCAACATTCACAATTTCGCTATGTCCTTTGTAAGTTATATTCTTAAAACGTATGGCTCAAAAACAGTAAGCTGCTTTTGAGAAATAGATCTCATTGTCAAGCTGAAAAATGAAAAATGAAACCTAAAATTGTGTTTGTTTTTCAAATGTTTCATTTCACTTGTAAGGATATCAACATTGTTATAACATGAAAATAACAAACAATAAAAACCAACATTCAGGAAAGACAGCTTATTTGTCCATCAGAGGATTTCAGTTACTTTAGTGCTAAAAGGACGTCATAATTTCCTTACCCGAAAATAATACAACGGTAATCAACCTATCATCAAGCTAACTTGCACTGACAAGACAGCAATATCTAACTGCTGTTGGTGAACTAAAGTACTGTATTGTTTCTTTCTCTCACAAAGGCTTAATCTTGTTTGATATGTCAGTGTCGAAAAATGAGTTTTTAAGCCATTTTATTTGGTGTGCTCCTCTCTCTCTCTCTCTCTCTCTCTCTCTCTCTCTCTCTCTCTCTCTCTCTCTCTCTCTCTCTCTGTCGCTCTCCATCTGTCTGTCTGTTTGTCTGTCTCTCTCTCTCTCTTTCCCAATTGTACCTCCAAAAAAACATGTACAATCTCAATAGTCTACTACTTTAATGACTCAATAACATACTGAGCATTTTTAACCAAGGAAAAATTAGTTGGAAACATTGTTTGGTCTAAACTACATGTGAATTAGCTTCTGTGGGGTTGATGTGAATCAGATTTACCAAGGGAGCTTAAAGAGGTACCTTCTCCGCCAGTTCATTTTTCCGAATTTCAAACTTTCAAAACCAATGTTCCACATGAGAGTATCACCGTACACAGAACCTAATCAACATCAATTAAGGAAAAAAATAATGGTAAATGTGAGGTTGTTTAGCAAGGTCAATGCAATGGACTTTGAGGTCGAAAAGTGTTCAACATTGGTAATGAAGAGAAGAAAAGGAATCAAACCATATGGAATTAAAATGTCAGATGGTACAGTTATAAAATCACTGAAAGAAGGTGAGGGCTACAAGTATTTAGGTATATTGCAGGCAGAAAAAGTGCAGGTAGAAGAGATGAGAGGTAAAGTGTGCCGTGTATATAAGAGAAGAGTGAAAAAGATACTAGAGGTAATATCATCAAGGGTATTAATGCGTGGTATATTCCTGTATTGGGATACTCAGCTGCTTTCCTAAAGTGGAAAGAGGTCAAACTCCAAGAGATGGTTTCAAGAAGAAGGAAGCTCTTAACTATGCACCAGGGACTTCACCCAGGACGTAATGCTGATGGATTATACATACCCAGAATAGAAGGTGGAAGAAGACTCATGAGCATTGAAGATACTGTTAATCTTTCCTTAATTGTCCTAAAAAGATATGTCGAAGACAGCAAGCAGACACTGTTAGTTGCAGTTAGAGGTGATGCTGAGAATAAGGATGCTGAGAATAAGGATGTGGAAACAGAAAGTTAGTTTAAGAGAAGGAACAGAAAAGAAGGGAACACCAACTGGAAAAAGAAAATTTTGCATGGCCAGTCCATCAGACAAACTGAGGATGTAGCGGATAAATATCTATGGTTGTGGCTCAAAGAAGGAGGACAGAAGAGAGAAACCAAAACCCTCATTATGGCACCACAAGAACAGGCAGTGAGAACAAATTTAGTGAAAGAATAAAACCAAAAAGACTCAACAAGATAGTAAATGTAGGATGTGTGGTAAAGCAGATGAAACCATCAATTACATCTCGAGTGAATGTAGTAAAATGCCACAAATGGAGTACAAACGCAGGAATGATTGGGTAAGTAAAAGATACATTGGGAGGTATGCAGGAAAAATGGCCTTGAAACCTAAGAAAAATGGTATGAACATTAACCCCAAGCAGTATGCGAAAACCAAAGGCATAATATCTTATGGGACTTTTCAGTACAAACAGACCATTTTGTTGAAGCAAGAAGATCTGAAATGAATATAGTGGACAAGAAAAACAACAATTGCCAAATTGAAGACCTTCCTGTTCCATACGATTTCAGGATTGATGAAAAAGAAAGAGAAAAATGTTGAAATATCAAGACTTAAAAAAGGAATTGAAAAAACTGTGGAACAAAACAAGTGAAAATAATCCCAGTTATAATTAGAGCAGTAGAAACAACACCAAAACCTTTGACAAAAAGACTGAAGGAGATTGGGGTAGCTACCAGAATGACAGAATTCCAAAAGTTAGTTGAGTTGCTACACTCTGCCAGAATCCTCCGAGGAGTGCTTGACATTTGAGGAAACTTGTTGTTACCAAAACTCAAAAGCATGAATCCATTGATCGATTTAAAAAACACAACAACATTATTTGAAATCAGTTTGTAAGAGAGAGGTAATAATAATAATAATAATAATGATAATGATAATAACGATTTATTTGAAATTTACATGATTTATTTATTATTCTTAAACAAAACATCATTTACATATTTCATTTGCATCCTCTCTTGCAATAATACTCGTAAAGACTCGTAACAACACAACAGACCGCAGCCGCCTTCCTCGACAAAATCAGACGAGATGTAGACAAAGGAAACCTTTTGGAAGCAATATTCGTCAACCTCACCAAAGCTTTTGATTCTTTCAGCCGCTCAGAACTACTAAAAAACCTTTCTGCGTATAGAATCGAGAACGATGAACATATGTGGCTCACAGACTATTTATTTGATCAAAATATAACATTGGTACATGGAGACTGCCTCTCAAACCATCTAACTCTATTCACTGGTGTGCCTTAATGATCTGTACTAGGGCACTGCTATTTTTAATCCACTTTAACGATGTCGTTAACTGTATACGAAATGTAAAAATTGTTAAGTATGCAGACGACAAGGTTTTGTTTCCCGGAAAATCTATAACGAAATTGAACAGGAACAGTCGGAAGACGTGGACTGCCTTGCCGACTGGTTCGAGGGATCACCTTCTGAATTCGGTTCTCACTTTTGGCAAGCTCAGCGATAGTTCGCTGTTTTCTTCGGTGTATTTATCCTGAAAAGTTTGATAGTAGTCGGTGAACTGATCCCACATTTCTTCAGCAAGGCATTTACGGACAAAGTAGCGTAGGTTTGGCTTAGTGACATTTTCCAGCCATGATAGGTTAACGGTAACATTGATGTTGTTGGCGATGATTTTCGAAACACGATTTGAAAAAGTTTTTAAAGTTTTCTTCTTTGTTGCAGTTAAACGTGACTTGAGCACACTGCACTAGGTAACGGCTGATGTCACCATTGATTTTTATATGACTTTTTCTGCTTTCTCATCAATCTGGTATCTTAAATTTCCAAGTATTGCGAGTCTGCTTGTAGCCTTTAACGTTATCAAAATAAGAATTTAGGCTAAGAGTGCTCTTAATGTGGATTGCCAGATATTTATATTTAGTGATGACATTTATCAGGGTTTCTCTGTATGTTATGTTAAGGAAATCATAAAATCTGGCGAGTTTTTGTCGTGCTCCAAAATTCATAGCTTCCGACTTTTTTACGTTCATGATTAGGGTTTTTTTGTTGAAGTGATCATATTATATAAATATTCGTTATAAATAAATAAATAAATGAATAAATAAATAATAATAAATAAATAAGAATAAATAAATAAGTAAGAATAAATAAATAAAGAAATAAGACGTTTGCAGCAGTTTTCGGGAGCCAGGACCCAATGACACCTGCATTGCTGCTACCACAATAATCTGAATTGTGTAGAAGAAAACCATGACACAACTCCCAAGACCATTGACAAGTGCTCCACTGATCAGCCACCAATTCTTCATAGCAAAATAAAACGAGCCTTTATTGTGGCTTAGAGGTGTTGTTAGAACTTACTGTTGGTTTGAAACAAACCTATAAGAAAAGTTCTGATCGTAAAGCTAAACGTTACAAACAGTTACGTATGAAACTATCATGATGGAACGAGATTTATGATGTTAATTTGAGCCCTGGTGCAAATTGGTCTGATAGATAGTGACAGCTTAGTTGCAACTAAACTAAAAAACTATGATCCAACTAATGAGACCATGAATTTTTCAATGGACAGAACAATAAACGTGTGTATAAGTAAAACCTACTACGTTTTTTTGTGTGTGTAAAAAACAATGGAAAAGGAAAGAGAAAGAGAAGGTAGAAGCTTAAATTCAAAAATTTAGTGCAGTCCATTATGCTTTGGCAATTTCAGGTTTCCCCTTGTTCTTTTCTTCCGTCGCTCTCAGGTTCTGATATGAATGTACTTTACAGAATAACCAGTGAATTTGATATGCCTTCCTATTATTTTTCGCCGCAGTAGGAGCTAATATTTCTTTTTTTATTGTTAGATTTTAAACAACAAGGTCTCGGCTCTAAAAACCATTTATGGATGGAAAAGGGAACCTGTGTGATGAGACAACAGAGTTGTTTGACGGTGAAGGCAGTGTGTATACATGGTTGAAAAAAATCCAAGTGGTAGTGAAACTGACGCAAACATTTAAAACTTTTCATCGCTTTGTACCTGGAAGGTGATCCGTTAGCCTTATTTAAATCTTCAGATGAACGAGCAGACCTATTTTATCAAATCATTGACCTCAAGAATCTACCATGACTACTATCTGATAAGCCATAATTAAATAGTTACCTACGTATTATCATCAAGAGTTACTGTGTTAGGAGCTGAAGTGTGCAACCATACCTTGTCATGTGACTCATGGGAAAAAGACTGGACATCATTCAACTTCTTTAGGTGGTTTCTGACCTTTACAATAAGCACTGAGTAAAAAGAAAATTGGGTTGATCTTCTCCGTTATCTTAAATAAGCTCACTACAACTTGCTCCACTTATGGCATAGATTGTTTGTTATTGTCAGTATTAAAATAAGTGTTTTTGCTTTTTCTTTGCTTATCATTTAAACATTTTCGCGTTGTCCCTAATTTCTTCCATCTTTTGTATAGTCTACAAGACCAATGTCACACTAGCACATCAACCATAACTTAGGAATGACATAACCAGCTGTATTGAAAGCTATATTGAAACAATAACCAGTTGTTTGCAATCAATGTACATTGATATTCTGTGAGTGTCGTTTGCGACAATGCTATGCTACATTCCCGTCTTTTAATTATTTCCAATGTTCGTCAAGTGTTCTGGTTTTGCAGTGGCAGCTGTTACATTCCGTTATTGGGAGGCCAAGTAATAAGTGAAATATACCGCACTATTTTGAAAAGACATGTGACCTGGACATCCATTTTTACAACATAAATATTTCAATTTTGAGCCAGTTTTCAACCTTAATTTTTCCATTTGTAGCTTCTCGTAAAAAAGGTGGATAACATTACAGAGTCAAATATCTCCCTTTTACAAACATGTACAATTTATGCTTAGAACGTAATATATTAGAAAATTTTATCGAAGTAAAAAAATTCTAAGTAATTTTTACAATTAAAATGGATAAGGATGAGGAATTCAAACAGTTTTTTTCAGAGGTAGGGGTAGGGTGGGGTGGGGTGAGGTTAGAGTTTACCTTGCTTTTGAGTTAACATTTTTGAGAAGAATCGTCCCTAAAGATTTACAACAGAATTCATTCTTGTAAAATTCAAATAGAGTCCTCAAATATGAGTAAAGCCTGCTCTTTCAAAACTCCACATATGTACCCTCTACTCACAAAAAAGCTCAAAGAGTAAAGATTCATAACACATATTATTCTCACGACGATATGCCAGTTCCAGATAAACTAGGATTTATATAAACTGAAGTAATCTTGTTGCCAAATTTGCTTATGGAATTGGCGACATCAACGTGAAATTGTTAACTCCGGATTCTAACACCTTGCAACAATTTAGAGAAATAGGGAGAATTTGTCTGTTATATAACAAACCCTACGTAAAATGGTATGAAAAAAGAATAGAAGAACATTTTATAATGTATAATTTACCTTCAAACGACAGGAAAGTGGTTTCTGTTTCTTTGTGCTGCATCATGCTAAGGAGACCACGGTTCCATACTATGTGTTGCTTGTTGCAAATCTTCAACAGAAACACTTAGCAGTAGATATTGGTAAAACACAATCCTTAACTTATTTTATCCGCATTTCTTTCCCATAAGTGAGATCCGTTGCCTTTTGCTAACTAAAGGAACTATAAAGTTTTCTGCAGTATACTGAAACATAGTTTCATGGAATGCCTTGGCAGCAAAAATGAACCTGGACAATGGGACAAACATCGAATGCCCTCCCAAAACAGGACGCTCAGCTTACCAAGGTTTTTGCTGAAAAATTGCCGGAACGAACACGATACACCGCACGAAATGAGGCAGGACCTGATAAGGCAAGTGAAGTATTCAAAGATAAATTTTGACTTATCAGCTTTCAACTCTTCAGAGACAGAAAGAAGTATGGACATTGATAGGAGAAAATCATAATTGTGTCGCAAAGGCATAGTTTTGATGGCAGTGTTGATTCCTTACATCTTATAGTGGCCCAGAACATGGGTAACAGGTCCCGCTTACCTATTGGCAAAAGGAGCCACTTGTTTAGTGCTTTTGATACTCTTTTCTGTGGTAATGACATGCAAAAAAAATACTGAAATCAAGTTGTCCTGGTTTCGTTAATTCACATTGACAATGCAGAAACTATTTTCACAAAAAGCCGACACATTCCCACAAGGTATGTCACAATGACCTGTCTGCGGATAACTTGTCAAACGTGCTTTCGCAGCCAGTGGTCTTGCATTATAAGAAGAGCGCTCTGATTCTCACATTTCTTTGCATTACGTCTGTCATGCCTGGGGAGGAAAATTACACCAAACAAAACGTTATCTTTAAAAAGAAACTGACAAACGTTTACGTAAAAGAATTACCAAGGGCTCGACTGAGTCAGTTTCTAACCAAAGAACGGGTTCACAGTTACCCATGCCTAGTGCGGGTGTAAAATTGACATTATTTTAGTTGTGTTGATTCCCTGTGGGCTCGTTCACTTAAAAAATTATTGTACCATTTTGAACAACTATTGCACTTAAGACTTTTAAGCAGTTAGCGAAACACGCATCACACAATAACAATTACATACGTTGTATGTAATACTACATTGCTTCACTTTCTTAATTATTATAACAACCAAAACACATTCATGACACACTTGACTTTAATTTTTTAACTTTAGTCAAGTGTGTGATGGAAGTATATTCATAATTCAACCATTCCTGAAACTCTGAAGTCAGCCCCAATCACCAAAGGTTTGGCATGTTTCTTTAACTAAGAGAAGGGTGTTTTGCAGGTACCAAAGTAACTTTAGAACTATATGAGGTACACACTTTAAGGCTGCCAACTTCATAGTTAGCTTAAAAGCTTTCAGCAAAGAGCTTTATTCTTGTTTTCCTGTAATTTACATAAACCGTAGGAGGTTATAGTAGCAGTTACATCGCAATTATTTGTTGTTTTTTTTCAAATTTGCATTCACTTTTGCATTAAGATTAATAGAAGCAAATATTCTGAACAATAGCTTGAAAATTCTAGCCCCTGAAAGACGTCACTGGTCCACTGGTATCCTCAGACAAAAGCTTGCTATCTATATTTCTTCATATGGGAAAAGAGTTGGTAAAAGCGCAGATACCCCTCATTTCCAGGGTGTAAGAAATGGAAGTGGTTATTATATGACTACTTCGACTGAGTCTGTCTCTAAAAAGCTTGCAGTTATTATGCATTGCAAGAAATTGTTTCTTCAAAGATTCTAAAAGGTTTTTATACGTCCCTCATTGGAGTTCCCAGTTTGCCATTATTGTCTTGAGGTTTATGCCATCGACCTTTTTGCTATCCTAATAATGGATAGGGTCTTTGTGGATATAGGCTTGAGTTGACATCCTCTTACCAGTAATCTTCTCTTCACAGATGTTGTTTCAAAGCAAGACCAGGTCGATATTGTTTGACCCATAAAGAATCAATTTTTGACTTTCCAAATGAAAGTAGGGATTTATATATTATCAACTATTTTTTCGCAAGCCTGCCAACTTTCAAAATTTCTTTACCTCGTTTAAGCCCTTCTGCGATCTTCGTAGGGTTTTGTCTAACATCACAACACCAGTAGCTTCCACATAAACACTAAAGTACTACTTGTTTCTTTTACATTTTTTCTCCTTCCTTGGTGGGGTAAACTAAAAGCCCCTTGCAAGCGACAATTACCCTTTTTCATTTCAAAGGTAAAGGTATTTTAAAAGAAACCCAACAAGAACCCTGTCTACTTGACCCCGGTAGCGAAAATTTTGGGATTCTAGTGGTGCCAGTCGTCGGTTGTCAAACTGTTAGCTAGCTGGGCCATGATCACAGTTTCTTAAAGAAACTGCCAACCCTTGTCCCTTTCTTTCCATTCCAAAATGCCCCCTGGAGGGAAAAGAGTCACTTCCACACTCCAAAGCGGCCTCTTTAAGAATCTCACATTCGTTATTACTCATTTCTCTTAAAGGTACATCTCGCTCCTGACCATCGTGTCCAACAAAAAGCTGATATATTAATCCTGCTTTTCACAGTCCTCTTCCATATCGTACTCCTGAATAGGAGTACAGCCTTCTTTTCCATATTGGTTCATTTTTCATTCATAGTTTTGTGAAATTCTTTTAGCTCAACAATGTACTCTTTTATCCACCTTCTCTAACAATAAGTTTAATAAGATACAAAAATTTGTTACTAATCTTATCATGATTAAAAGAAGGATCAATCTTGCCCCCAGTACTTCCAAATAGAGATGATAACCTATGTCTATAAATCAAAAGAGAATATCTTAAATCCTCTTCCAATTCATCATAAAAATATGTGTAAAGAATAAATCTTTCAACTTCGCTGGTTCTGGATCGAAATTTACAGAATTTCTCCGAGAAAAAGACATCAAATAATTTTCCTTCTATTTCATCCTCAAAACTTGATAATCCCAAAAACTTCAACAAAACCACACGATACATGTGAATCATCGAGGAACTACGTATTACAAATATCCAATCAAGATCGAGCATCAAAACGAATCTGACCAATCAGGTCTTGACAAATAGGCGTAGAAAGCTTATGCAAATACAAATGAGAAAAACAACATTCCTATTTAAGTGAATAAGTTCCGTGTCTCTACACGATTACGAGGTTAATACGTAATAGCATAAATTATAATAATAAACGTGCGCGNATTTACAGAATTTCTCCGAGAAAAAGACATCAAATAATTTTCCTTCTATTTCATCCTCAAAACTTGATAATCCCAAAAACTTCAACAAAACCACACGATACATGTGAATCATCGAGGAACTACGTATTACAAATATCCAATCAAGATCGAGCATCAAAACGAATCTGACCAATCAGGTCTTGACAAATAGGCGTAGAAAGCTTATGCAAATACAAATGAGAAAAACAACATTCCTATTTAAGTGAATAAGTTCCGTGTCTCTACACGATTACGAGGTTAATACGTAATAGCATAAATTATAATAATAAACGTGCGCGTGGGTGTAACAACAATATGTTGCTGGTATGTTATTCAATGGGTTTTCTACCTCAGCCAGCATAGAAAGTTCATCTTGAGTCAGCTTTTAATTCCCTTCAATTATTCTAATGTATCGCTTAACAGACCACCCCCTTTATCCCAAAGTAACCGCCCCACCATAGAGGAAAAACCCCAATTGCTCAATTTTATTGTCTTGATTTGTAAATTTCTTGAAACGTTGGATCCCTGACAACCTTTTTAAACAATCTTGATGCTACATTAAATATTTCGCCATTGTTTGAATTCATCAATCCAGGCTGAGCAAATCTGGTGCCAATCTTTCTCATGCCAATGGGTTGTAGGATGCATATTCTCAGCTGGTGTAAGGTGAAAATCCCAAGTGGTACAGAATACAAATAAGTCATTATACATTGTACATTTTATTTATTGCGGGCATATTTAAACAGTGACCCAGCTAATTGTACAACCACATCATATAGTGGCCTACACTCATTTACCCTAAATCAAGATAATATCTATATAATAGTTACCAGTACTTTCATAGTTCTTTAAAAGGTCATAAACTAGAAACTTTTTCGATAACTACACTCCAACCTCCCAAAACGGCAGTGCGGCAGGAGGACAGAAAATTTATTTTCTTGATCTGACCCCATAGAACAATTTAAGGGTTTTTTTCACCCCTGCTATTGTGATCAAGTTGTTGGGTTTCTAGTGGCTTTTTTATTTTGTATTTGAGTCTCTCATATTCTGTTGATTTTCCCAAGTTTCTAGACATTTTGTAAACCAGAAACTGATGACAGAGGATGGGAAGACAACCGCAGGACCTGAAACTCCCCAACATGTCCTCTTTTATTACATCCATATAGCGTCTCCTTGGTCTTCCTCTCTTCCTCCTCCCTGGCAGATTCATGTCTGTCATTCTCTTCCCGATATAGTTCTCTCCCCTTCTTCAGTTTTACTTGGTGTAAAAACATTTTTCCGGGGATGGACCACTCATGTTTCATGCTTGGGGTATTGCAGATTTAAGTAAGCTCCATTCTGTGAATGAGCAGTTCCTTCCATTCCAACTTTCTTAAGGGCATAACGAAATGCGGTTAATTGGCCGTTATCAACCACTGGTAACGCTCAAGTGATATTGATGTGTTTGGAAATAAATTTAATCTGATACCATATAAATATAAATAATATAAATACGTTGGCAAACTGGATTAAGCTGAACTTAATCAAATCAACCACAGAATAGAATTTCATGTCATATTCAAAATGTTTACTTTTTTAACGTAAACTGAACTACTTAGTTGAAAAAGTGGTAAATTACGACGCTATTCCTGGATTAGAAAACCAATGAATTCATACTAACAGAGAGAAAGACCTGTTAGTGGCAAAGTATGAACCTTTTGCGGACAATGGAAACAGCTGAAAAAGGCTATGCACATTTTAAGATTTGAGAGCAGATTATTTTCACATTGATAAGGCAATTTCACCCAGGGTCCCTTTGAAACGAGTGAAACAAACACGTCAGAAACTTTGCACGAGTGTTTAATTGAAAACTGGTAGCCTCGAATCTGCCCCCCAAAATTAACATCACTTTGCCGCACTGTAACTTCTGTTCCACTGAAACATCGTTTTGAAATAAGAAAAGGAAGACAAATGGACTTAGAATTTGATGCAATATCTCTTCGGGAGCTTTGGTATACACGAGGATTACTTTTTCGTCTAGTCTAAAAAATTTCCGCATGTTGTGATTTTCACTTATCCCTCTAACGATTATCAGTGCAAGAACTCTTTCTGAAACTCGGGCATAGTTTGGTATTTACGATTGCAATCTGTTTTTGACGTCATTTTTTGTTTGCAAGCTGGAATTTGGAATGTTCGTTTGTCAGTTCTCACCATCAGGTTTAACGTTTTTGTCTGCATCCTGGTATTGTAACTTGTATCGTTCTTTAAGTCTCTCTAACTTGGCTTCCATTACTTGGTTATTTGCAGCGCTTCTATTCTCAATGGCCTGTCAAATACTTTTTGTTATCCACTCCTTCTTTCTTCTCAATCTTTTTCTCAAACATTCTTCACTAGTTTGCAGGATTTTTTAACTTCCTTTCACTTGGTGTTGATGCCCTGTGATACTGACTGCGGGAGCTCTTTCACGTCTGGCAGTGCCAGTAACTTGTTCTTCAGCGTCAGTACAAAACCACTTTTTATTTTTGGGTCCGTCAGTTTCTCTGCATCACTCTTCACCTTCCCCTTTTTCTCAGGTTCACCTTCACAACTATTACTTCAAGATGGTGTTCACTGCCAAAATCAATTTCATTCTAACCTGAACAACATGAAGTAATCTGCTCCAAGTACTACTAATCATGAAATAGCTTGTCTGGTTCCTGTTTTCACAATTTTGCAATCTCCTTTGATTGTCATTTAGGATACCAGAATCTTCCTATGTTATTGTCCTAGTTAGGTTGGTCATCTCCCAGTGTTGCATTCACGTTCCCCGTCACTATTTTCATCACTTTCAATTACACGTGTTTATGTAAAATTATTTATCGAAAAAATTCTGAAAATAATTTTTTAAAGGATGATACTAAGGGTCTTAATTTGATACTGCCTTTTTCAAAAAAGATCGGTTTCTTCTGTAACCATGTCATCGAGAAAATGGAAAACTAGAGGAATCTTCGTTGTGTCACTATTAAATGGCTTGTTTTGCTCAGGATAGGCGCCGGTAAGGGCAAGATTGGATAAATTTGTTCCCAATGATCTCCAGAATTAATTCCTGATTCGTGTACGTTGGAGGTAAAAAATGAGGGGAGGGGACATATACATTGTAATTTGACTGATGAAGTAATAATATGTTATGAAATATTTCAAGAAATTCCATTTTTTGTTCACGGCATTGTTTTTTGTATGAAATATATATATATATATATATATATATAGTTATGTCTCAGAAACTCTGTGCTGCACTGATGAACCCACAAAGGGCGAAACAGTACTGTATGTAGCTTGAGTATATATATATATATATATATATATATATATATATATATATATATATATGTGTGTATGTATAAATATTTGTATATTTATATTTGTGTTTTGTGTATTTGTATCAAAAGGGGGTCAATGCATTTAGCAGAGCAATATACATAAAGTAAAACTTATCTTTCGTGTTTTACCTTATGTATGTATATTTATATGTATAAATGTATATTCAAAGAAAACCTAAAGAAACTACGAATAGACCTTAAAAACTGGAATAGGCTAGCCTTGGTAAGAGCGACTTGGAGAAGGCACGTCAAGACAGGTTGAGCATTGTTTGAAAATTGTCGCCTTGAACATGAACGGTTAAAGTGTAGATTGCGCAAAGGCTGGGAGAACAACATCGATGAAAAAGCACAAAGATCTGGAAGTGTGACAAATGTGATCAAAAGCTGGCTTTGTCAATCATTTGAAGTCCCATGTCAGATCAATGCCACTTTCTAACCTCCCTCCAAGGCCACACAGTCTGTCATGTGTGATGTGTGGCAAGGTTTACAAATCAGCGCCTGGTCTCAAAAGACACATGGCTGTACACAGACACCAAATTTCACATAGTGATACCATCAACCCATTGGAAGCTTCTTCTTTCATCTGTCACCTATGTTTCAAGCATTGCAGATCAGAGGCTGGTCTCCAGAGTCACTTACGAGGTTACGCAAGGAAAGACAAATTTTACTGGCAGCAGCTGAAGTCATAGACGGCAATCATCTGTCAATAAGGAGCAATCACCATTTATGTATATATATGTAAATATATTTGTGTATTATTGTGTATTCGTATCAAAAAGTGCTCAATGTATATAGCAGAGCAATATAAGATAAGATAAAACATGAAAAATAAGAACTGTGATTGCAACTAATAGTGTCACGTGAAACTATCAGTTGCAATTACAGTTCTTATTTTTCGTGTTTTATCTTATCTTATGTATATATATATGTATATATATGTATATATATGTATATATATGTATATATATATATATATGTATATATATATATATATATATAGTTAAATCTCAAAATACAACAGATCTTAGAACTATGATTAAAAATATGAATATATATATATATATATATATATATATATATATATATATCTAGGATGAAATAGCAATGTTACTGTAAAATATCACTCTCTAAAATTATAAAACCATATCATACACACAAATTTGTCCAGTCCTAGAGAGCAGGTGTCAAATGAATACAGAGCCAACAAATATATTTACATAGCCCTTATGTTTACAAAAACTATAGATAAACATGACAAATAAACACAGAAGCAAAATTAGAAAATATGAAAATGAAAATATTTCATATTTAGTATCAATATATAAACAATGTGTGTGTGTGATAAAGCAGCGAAAACGTTGATTCAGCCGATTCTACAATGCATTAATTCAACTAAAATACCAATCAGTCATTTTAGTCTTTTGCTTGGTAAAGCAGATTCCTGAATAGGTTCATTCGCCGTGACGTGATGATGCCTTGTTTTCCACTGGCAGTCTGGATATGCTTTAAAGTCTGTTGCTTGGTGTTATGCTTTTTGTTCTTTTTCTAGTAGACTTACTTCAGAGCGAAAAATTTAAACTTTTCATGTAACAATCTTGTATCACTCCATGACATGATATAATCAGGAGTTAGCGTTTTATCTTTTCACCAGCTGTATTGTGGTAAAGATCTTTGTGCCAACCCTCATCTTATGATGATACATTCATGATTGAGGGGAAAAATACACGAATATACACAATTCCCTGTTTTTCACTGTCAAAATTTTAAAGCAATTATTATTTACTTGGCTCTTGCTTTGTACCATAGGGTTTGCATATTGAACCACGAATCTCTTCCTTTGTCGTCCGTCAAATTTTGTCATTATTTACTCTACGTACCTTTTCGCCACCTGACAATAATTCTGCCGTAAGTAATAGCTGAGATGCTTCACTTACTTTGCCGTTTTCTGTGATCCATTTGTTTCCGAATTCAGCCAATCCTTCATTCAGGGAAAATGTACAGACCACACCAACCTTTTTTTGCTTAAATTTCACCGGTACTAAATCCTGACCTGCTCTGTTTTTGAATATTTCTATTTGTCACCCAATCCAATATTTAGGATCAAATCTCTCCAGTTGTGCACTCTCTGTCGCATATGATTGTCCAATTGATCTCAGCTCATACATTATTTGACATCTCAGCTCATATTCAATTTCAGCCTGTATTCAATTTATACCTTATGCCTTATTATTTTTCACTCTACAAATTGCTGCCTTGAAGAGGCACTTCAATATTCCATTAGTCATTCACAAGGTGTTGGCATTTTTTTGATTTTTGAAATGAAAGACACAAATAACCTTTCACTTCTTAACCTTGACTCAACCTTTTTCAACAATTCTTTTACCCTAAGCACGCTTTGAACCCATTTTAGCGCAGAACATTACTTTTCTTTTTTTATTTTTTTTTTATTTTTTTAAATCTTGAATTTGCAGAGTTCGTTCCCCTTCTATCTGGAACAACATGTACAAACTCAATAGTATGCCACTTATAACGGAGAAACAGTTTGGGCGCAGTACTTCCTGGGACGAAGCAGGGGTTCGAGCCGCGAACCTTTTGCTTGTTGATTTCTTGATTTAACCCGTCGCCCACTACTCCACTTGCATTAAAGTCTCCCATCACAATCAACATATTATGGTTCCAAACCATACCTGTGGTCATTTCTAACTCTAAACAAAAATTGTTTCGGATAATTCTGTTGGAATTATTTGTTGACAGACAGTTTTGTAAACTGTACGTTTTGCATGTAGTGACTCGAATCGGACCCAATTTATTTTATCTAAGACATGTTGTTAATTTGTAACACTCCTTCTTGCATCTACACTATTAATTGATTACAACGTTGCTTTTTTATGTTGCTCGCCCCCATTCCCCTAAAATAATAACTAAGCTGTCATCTGAGCTCAGGTGCTCATCGTCTTTCTACCTCGTCTCACTAACACCAATCAAGCCCTGATATTTTCACTTCACCTCTTTCCTGATCCAAAATTTCTCCTCCATTCATGATTCTAATACTGTAGTTTCCAAATTCAGTTTCGGGGGCCATCCTGCAGTTGATACCTTACAGTTTGATTCATTGCAATTAATCACAGGGATTATTTCAATTCGCATTTTTCGCAGCTTGTCATAGAATCGTTTTGCACTTGTATTCTTAGTTTCTGTAGCATGTGTTCTTTTGAAAGTAATTAGAATAGTTGCCAAACGCACAACCTCGTGTCAGAATTTTTTAGCTGTATCTGGCGTGCTGTGATAACTTGGTTCTGCTCTCCCCTTACCCCGACATAGTCAAGTTTACAAAGACGCTGTTATCTTAGCAAGGCAAAGCACTACTGCCTCGTTGTCAAACCATGTTTGTGTTATTTCATTACCTTGAGGATGTGGGTTTGACTCTGAGAACAAGAAGTTATATTTGTCTGGAGGTTTTGTGCACACTTGAAGTACACCTAACACTTCACCTTGACCATTAAAAATAATGTTATTAGGAATGCGAAATCGATCATTTAATTACTCAAAGGAAGAATATACAAAGGGTTTCATTGTTCATTCAAATTTGTCTTTGCACCAGTCAGTGGTGCTTATTGGTCTAGAAAATGTATACCTATTGATGACAAATTATTGTGAGATATAGCCCTGTGTAGGTGTATATGATGTACATCTTAATTATGTGTCTGCATAACGGATTGGTTCGAAGAGATCGTAACCCTTTTGTAGTTCTTTGTAGTTGGTACTCCTTTATTGACGCCTTTCCAACTTTCCAAAGTGGATCTTATGGTGTTGTTTTATTTTTATTTTTTACCTATATATATATATATATATGTATATATATATATATATATATATATATATATATATCCATTTCAAGTTGTAAACGTTTTCCTGCAGGTACAGTAGTGGCCGAATGGTTTTGTCAATAGATTACCATGCTGGAGGTTTTGCGGTTCGAACCCCGGCTTCGTCTCTGCAGTACTGCGCCCACTGTTTCTTTGTTGAAATTGGCATTTGTACACGTTTTCGGAGGTAAACCGGGGAGAGAGAAATCAATGAAGTTTAAAGATCGAAAAAAGTACAAAAGAAATAAAATTTAAATAAGATAAGCAACCCTTTGGCACTAAAGAGGCTTCAAAGCTTTCACGGGGTGAAAGAGCTGGAAAACATCACTATGCTGTTTCAATTCATAAATTTTGAGTGATAAAGTTGCAAGTAGTACAAAATATTTTAGTGAGAAACCAACCAATAATGTGATTTGTTTCTTTGCTTTTTCTTCATTATAATATATGTGTGTGTGTACTTGTGTGTGCGTGTGTGTGCGTGTGTACTTGTGCGTGCGTGTGTGTGCGTGTGTGTGTGACATGTATATTATGTGTGTGTTGAAATTGATCAAATGGCAGATACGAAATTACGAAAAGTCATTAAAGAACTTTACTGGGCAAAGTGGCCAACTAATTCCTAGAAGTAATAAAAATCTATTAATAACTAAAATTTAGCCTGCATTAGTCTGTAGACAATTATTTAATTGGAATCTGTGGTGTCAATTTTTGCTACATTTGATTAAGAATGTGAAAAGATTGAACCTATAAAAGTGTATCTAGCTTTTATTGGAAAGGGGCACATTTTTCAAAATTATCTATACTTAAAAGAAATTGGAAAATGGTCTGTTCTGCTTTACACAGTTTAGCCCCACAACAGGTTTTTCTACTACTCAGAGACCAAATCCAGCAGAACAAATTTGATATTCTGGTTAAAAAAATATATAAAGGACTTCTGATGATGAAAAACAACCAGTAACTGTCATACGTCGACATAAAACAATAGACAGCAAACAATAATCATGTTCACATGGTGCGTTTGTATTTGAAGAACTAGCTATTTCGCAGTTAAGTGGATTTTATTAGAAGACATAACGCAAACTTTACTTCGAAAAACACTTCTCTTCTCTTTTTAATATAATGATCATTATAGTTTACACTTGATAATGTGAGCTTGCCTTACGAAAAGCTTCGTGTATATAATTTAAATAAATAAATGTGTTTTTAATTAAATAATATGATATATGGCTATTGAATATCTACAGTTCTTTTCTTATTGCTGAAAGGCTAGGTTGTTTTACCATCATGCTTAATATACTTTTCGTCTTTTTATTTCTGCTTCGAGTTTCTCATGACAGTAGCATTACATCTCTTTATCATCTCATTCATCATAATACCGTACTTACTATTACACAATGCACGTAGATTATATATATATATATATATATATATATATACATATACACCTGTATTTAAAGGTTTTACTCCTTGTTGCAGGTCTTTGTTCCAATATTGAGAACTAACTAACCTTTCCCATAGAAATACGGGCATTGTTTTACTGTGACATAACATACTAGAAGATTTATTACTTTCTTACGTATTGTTTGAAGAAGCACCTTCCAGTCAATAGAATCAGTCATCACTTAATGCCATATTAAGGCATAAAGTCACTTATATTCTCAATGAATACTAATGGTATTGGGTTTAGTTTTTCATCTTTAACAGAAATTATTAGTAATGAATGATTTCGTTCGTTTATTTAAAAAAATCAAATCCTTCGGCAACATTAAAATGTACCAAGCAGTGAAGTCTTTTTTTTCTCTTTCCATGAAGAAATAAGGTCACTTTCACAAACCAATATTTTTACCTATTTACCTCTGATCTAAAGTTCTTATTAAATTAAGCTTCTGGATATTTTTTCAATGCAGTATTTTTGTACTACTTTATGTTTTGGTCTTTCTCAGAAAAATACAAAGTTCCTCGCGCTTTAAAAATAACAATACAAAATTGGTTTGCTGCAAAATCGGTGAAAGTACGCGCTTTCCGCTCTTTCATAACTTAAAAGAACTACCCCACCACAAACTTTTTTTTGTTTTGTCTTAAAAAGTATATATTGGTGAGATGACCCGAGACAGTGAAGACAGCAGATACAAGTCAGATGTGTACTTTATGCAAGAGTCATGATATTTTAATATGGTGCCTATTTGGTAATCTTGCCTGTGGTGAAAGAAAAGACCTAGAAATACCTTGAAAAGTTCTCATATCTAAAGTATTTAAAGTCCTCTGGGCACGTCAAAGATATTATTTACATTAGGCCACTAGGATTTTATATGACCTGGTTAATAGCAGACATGGAGATTAAGTTATGCGATGTCTGATCGTCTCATTTTAAACATGATTAGATGAAACAGAGCAGGCTACATATAATATGGGCCAACATATTGAAGATTCAACCTCTTTACATCTTTTTTATTGACAGGGCAAGTGATACAGCTTTAATTTTATACTGATGTTAATTATTTCTTAAGCAAACTGATTCCCAGGGTTTAGCAGAGGAGGGTCAGAATAGCATTGATTTCAAGTGTACAACAAATATTCAGCCCCTTTCTCTATTACTTGTGTGATCAGATGTTTCAAGACGTTAGATAATACGACAAGTATAAAGGGATAGTAAGTAGTGCTTCATTTAACAGGTAAACACAAACTCTGTGTTAAATAATGTATTGAATAACTTCAATGAATGCAGATCGGTTATCTTTTACACGATTTCACGCCAAGACATTTAATATTTTTGGAATAGGAAATTGTAATTATCAACTGGAAATCTAACCTTTTGTAGAGAGGCAAGTATATCACGCACCACTGTCCCTTCGATGAGCTACCAGCATTACTAGCTTTCTGATATTTTGAAAGAAAAATGAGCGTAAAAGTTAACAAAGTATTTTAAAAAATTAAAAAAAAGATATGCTAAGACACAAAACAACATTAAATAGAGTTTTAAACAGCTAGAAAATTATATATATAGAAATATGTATATATATCATTAATTAATACATAATCATATTTTTTTCTATGTTCGCCTATTTTGTTAAATGATATGAAGGTCTCTTTCATTTTATTTATATTTTTTACATCTAAATTAATTGTCCACAGGGTATTTCTTCGTTTCTTCATTTTATCACCTATTTCCTAAAGCTTTGTCTATCTTCCACTTTTACAGTAAGAAGTCTTCCAATTCATTAACTACTTGTGTTTCTCGCTATTTTCCATTGTATATCATTGCTTTAATACCATTGCTACCTTATGACTACTTTCATAAAAAGATCATTTTCCTCTCTCCTATAATATTCTTACAGCCAATTTTAGAAAATATTTCAGAACTGCCTTTCATTTTTTGTCATCAAATTTCTTTCTCTTCCAAATATCTCCAATAATAATGAAAAATGGGTCTATTAGAACCCTTATTTACCTCTCCAAATTTTCCAAATAAAGCAGCTTCAAAAAAAATCCCATAATATTTGAAACGTGACCCTTCTTTTACAATGGACCAGTTACTTGAACATTCCAGGTGACGATAAAACCAGAACAGTAGAAAAACTGTGTTTTCAAGACTTCTTGGAGGACCCTCCCATTTTTTGATCTCCCCTTATTGTTATCAGAACAATGAAAAACAAGACCGCTGAACACTTTGTCTCTGTTCAAGAGAAAAAGAAAAAAGTAAGAGACAGGGAGAAAGAAAAAGAATAAGGCATCAAGAGAAGCAACAAAGAAAACAGTTTTTGAAAAGAAATGAGTATCAGAGAGAAAAACAATCTTCAGAGTTGGACTACTTGGCTTTTAAAGGTTTTTGATATGTGTTTTCTTGTTCACTTCAATCGACAAGTGTATTTGATGGGAGACAGACAGTGGACCATATTCTGACCTGCGAAAGCACCGGTCTTCAGGGGGACTTAAAATCTGTGAATGATGAGGTCAGACAATAACTGCTGTGTACAAATTTGTCATTATAGCCCTTACAAGCATTATTAAACAGTCATACGTATTGTTCATATGTATTTATATATATATATATATATATATATAAATCCAGTATAGTATACAAAATAACTAGACAAATTTAGCAGTTACTACTAGTTTCATGTTTTCTTAACAATCTTCAAACTGCAGTTTGAAGATTGTTAAGAAAACATGAAACTAGTAGTAACTGCTAAATTTGTCTAGTTATTTTGTATACTATACTGGATTTATAAACGCTCTGGAAACATTGAGCACTCTTAGTGAATATTGGTATACTTTACTAATATTTCTATATATATATATATCTAAATATTTGTATTAACAAATGCATATGAAATGTCATCAACAACAGTGCTCTACCACATTAAAACGTAGGAGTTATCATATAATCAGCTGTATGAGTAAGAAAAACTCATGACATGAAACTCTGAGTACAGTTAAGTTAGAGTTTTTCTTACTCATGCATCTGATTATATATATTTGTATATATATATATATATATATATATATATTTGTATAGATATATATATTTGTATAGACATATTTGTATAGATATATATTTGTATATATATATATTTGTATATATATTTTTGTATATATACATACTTATCTCAATCCCAGTCTGTTCTCCGTATTACATAATTATTGTTGCTGTACCAGGAGATTGTACGGCACATGATAAGGAACAGGAAAACATTGAAAAATATCAAAACCAGAAAATTTAATTAAAAGGGCTTTGGTCACAGAAGGGTGTTCGTGTTGTACCAACTGTGTGTTTGAGCTTCAGGGTGCTTAAACAAAAATTTCAAGAAATGGTGGATGACGTGATAGATAATTTAATGAGTTAGACATAGGTATAGTACAAAAAGACGGCCTTTTTATGAACAGCTAGGATTCTTAGGAAAGTTTTACATATGTTAGGAGAAAGAAACCTCTTGGCCTTTGGCTGCTAGTTATGGCTAGCCCAAGTGGAATAAAGTGGTATTAAGAACAGCCTGTGCAAATGCTATCAACTAAGATAATAATACTGGCATTACTATTAGTTTTACTTTTAATACTGACACTAAACCAACCTGATTGTTCTGGTACTACGTACTACTGTTAGTTTTACAATTGCCTTTATTACTACTATTATTTTTATCTATTCTACTCATAGTTTTCCTGTTATAACAGCTTTTTCTACTACAATTAATAGCAACACTGTCGCTCTTGTACTATCACTGCAACGTCTGTCCAAACTCTGAGGTCCCTAAGTAATTTTAAAAATCAATGACAATGTTATCGGAAGAGGAATTTGTTCAACCAATTCAGGAAAACATGTTTCTATTGCGCTACTAAGTTGTGCTATTGACAAAAAGAAGTGTTGTTCTAAAGGTGTACAAACATAGAAAGATACAATGTTTAGACAGAAGGTGTATCAGGAAAAGCAGAGACAAATAACCTCCTATATAAAGTGAGGAATGGTTTTAAAACACTTGATAAGCTGTCAACACATTAACTGAAAATAATTGAAACTGTAGTACGTAGCTTAGATTAAGCTATAGTCAAGCAACGTATAAAATACCAAAAAATTTCAGAAGAAATCGGAGGAATTGGCATTGACAAAAAAAATTTTAACCTGAAACAATCAAGTTTTGGGAAAATGAAACAATGGTTATAGGTAGCAAGAAAAGAATGTCAGGAATGAAATAAGAAGATTCATTAGACATGCTATCAGAGATGCAAGAGTGAAAAAGCCCAATGATCAACCCATTCAGTACTGGAGAAGGATAATTTTCTAAGGGATGCTATTCCCGCTCGAGTCTCCATTGAATTTGGTCTCTCGTCCCTAAATATTTCTAACCCTCAGGAACCTATTAGAAACTTAGCACCAAAAGTTCAGGTTGCAGAGCAGGTCAGCATGAAAGCTACAACCAAAAGTTGAAACTATTTCGGTGCAACGAATATTTTCCACTCAAATTATAAATATAAAAAGAACTGCAAAGCCTAATTGAGAGTAAAGAGACCGTTTAAACAACCCAGAATATAAAGAGATGAAAAACAATAATTGTTTAAACCAGATGCCAACGTAATAAAGATTAAGCAGGTGCTTCCTATATACTACAACTTTAATTCATCCTTTTTCTCCAGTGTATGCTAAATGGAATCAAGTTTGCAAGGGCGTTATTGAAACTCGACTCTATGTTCTTTGCGGTGATTTCAGCTTTTTGAATGATAAAGTTGAACATGCTGCACCAGTGGAGATTTACCTCTGATCAATCTACCATGACAAGAGGAAACAATCAACTTCTCGCTTGTTAAGCTGTAATCTTTGACATACTGGTTAAATAATTCTTAATTGTTGTGATTCCACTTTAAGATTTGGATTTCTAGACCAAGTCGTAACCTTACTACTAAGTCGTGTAATCTCTCTTTACACTGGTAGCCTGAAATTGAATAGTTGTGAGTTTAGTTTCTTCACCAGCAGCACCTTTCAGTGATGGGCCATTTTCAGAATCAAGAGGCGATAAATGTGACGACATGTACCCCCGGCAGAGCCTTGCTTTTTTTTCACCCTCGGCGACGAAACCTTCGTGACAACTGGCAGATCATGAGAAAAACAAAGCCGGGAGCAACAGAATACGCTTTTGTGCTTAAACATGAAATAATGAAATAGGATACAAGCCTTAAAGAAATCACAAACAAATCCTTTAAGCTTATCTGGTTTCTCTTTCATTCCAATAACTTCTTCAACACTCGTTTAAGACGCTTATTTGAATCTTAGGACACGTCATTGCCACAGAAAGGCAAGCGACATTCACATTATGATCAATATTGATATTATAAAACAATGATTCATAGTCAGTTTGAAAAATAGCTCTCATGACGGACCCACGTTGTTTTACTAGCTTGAGTAATTTAATTGACCAAATTTTTATGAATCAAAAACTGTTGAGCAATCACTTTAATTTGTTTGCCCGGTACAAAAAGGTGAATGCATTAGGCAGAACAATTTTGTGAACTAAGGTCTGTTTATATATTACCCCAGCAGTCGACTTTTTTTTCATTTATGGATTGCGTTTTGCAAGGTACACATGATGTAATGTTATTTCAATTAACCGTAAATTGAGCGTGTTAAATCAAACACTCTGGTTCCACAATGTGAAAGCCCATACATTTTGGTTCATCTGAAAAAGCATGTGGGCAGTTTTCCTTAAGGTTTTGTTTTTTCTTTCTGCAACCATTAATATTGACAAAGATCAAATAAAGTTTACTAAGCATAGTAACAGAGAATGAGATGAACAAAGATTTAGTTATCTGATTCATATCACGACTTTTTCAGTGCGAATGAAAGTTGATAGCAAGAATGGTATTGCAGATTGAGACGGAAAAGAGTGAAAAACATTGGCATAGAAAACAACTTAAAAAAAACAGAATCAGGCTTAGATACAGGGGAGAAGCCGAGAAAAGCAGCAACTTTGAAATTTATAAACTTGGCAGTAAATTAATGAAATTATTAGCAACTTATTCGAACTTAAATTTATTTGTCATTTATCTTAAGTATATACGAATACCAACAACAACTGAGTTAGGGTTCAAGTTCATTTTGGACAGAAAAAGAGAAACGAACCTTTGTTTTTATAGCATTCGATAAGATCTTGTTGCAACTAAAAAAAATTTCATCAAAATTCTAAGTTTTTTACTATTTAAAAAAATATTAGCCTTGGCGTATTTTGGATCAGGGGTCGCCGAACGTTTTTCACAGTGGGCCGGATAACTGAAAGAATAACGAGCACAGCCAGCATAATCATTGTGTTCAACACTTGGAAGCCAGAACGAAAACTCGGGGAAAAAAGGACTTAAAACTAAATTTATTAGTTCGTGTTATATACATGGGTGAATGGGGAACGATGCACACACAAAAAAAGCTAACCATTATATTTATTTTTAAATGGTTATCGGGGGACCCAATGTTACCGGGAGATGCTTAGTGAGATGTGAAACTGAAGTTTGCCTTTCAAGGTATCGCAAATGTTTGGTTTGAAATCAAGATAATTGCTTTTAAGTGTTCGTTGGTCAATTTCTTTCGATGAGTTGATTTCACATACTTAATTTTTGAAATAGCTTCCTCTCATGCAGAAGTTGTTCCAACTAAGGATGCCATACCAGGAAGAATTTTCATCAGTTTCCGATATTCATCATCAGGTAAGTAACGGTAAAATTCAACAAGTTCTTCTCTGTGCTTCTCTTCAGTTTTTCTTCTCTGTGCCCCTCTGAAAATCTCTTCAAAATGTGCTTCTTCAAGTCACTACCTCTTTTTCGAAAATCAAGGTTGATTTCTTCCGTGACTGTAGCTAAAAACTCCTTGAAACAGAGCAAATGAGAAAGAAACTTTTCCTTCCTGTTGTGCTGCAAATAATCATCGATTTTCTCGAAATCCTTTGATGATCCTGCAGAAAGCACATACCAGGTTATACTTCCATTGAAATTTCACATTCTGTTCATTCATGCGGGAAGTGATGTCGACAATAAATGATAACTTTGACAGCCAGGTTAGATCAGAGAGTTGTGGATCAGCTCTATCTTTTTCAGTGAGAAAAAGATTATTTCGTTTCCGAGCTTGTAAAAGTGACAGGGCTTTACCGCAGCTGAGCAACACTCACTGCTGTGTGATAAAGGAAGTCACAGAAATCAGATCCATCTCAAGGAAAACCTGGAACTGATGTCGATTGGATGAATGATCCCAAATGAAATTCATGCCTGAAACGACTGGTTTCAGTACACAAGAAATGTCCAGGTCTCCCCACAGAGTGCTTCCTGGTGTATGATGCAGTGTATGAACAGAACGCTCGGAATTTCTTAATCTTCCAACTGACATCTGATCTGCTCCCTGAGACATTTCCTCACTAGAGCCATGTTTTTTCCCCAGTCACTGTGAGACATCAATGCCATTGAAGAGTATAGATTTGCAAAAATGTTTTGCACCTCTATGAAAATATCATTTCCATTTGTTGTTCTGTGTGTGCTGCAAACGGATGGCAACTCTTCAGTTATCTGAAAGTCCATATAGACACCAGGAATGAACACAAGAGGTTGTGACGTACTCGAGACATCAGTAGACTTGTCTGGCGCCATAGAATACCAAAACTAGGTCCTAGCTTTCTCGGGTATCTGTAGCGCTATGTTCTCCCCAAGTTCTTCAGTTCTCCGTACAACTGAAGTTGCTGACAGGTTGATACTTTCAAACAAAACAGCTTTTCTCAGGACAGAGGTCACTTGCTACTCCGTGATACATTCTACATTAAAGTTGCCATCAATGAATGGTTTTCTTCGTTTTGATATCTTTTGCACTATTTTGTAACTTGTACGAGTGACAGATTCATTGTCACCAAACTTCTTCGAAAAGAAACTTCTTTGAGTTTCTAAACCATGGTTCATAGATCCAAATTTCTCCGACCTTTCCATTGAACTTTGAATATGTTGCTGGATATTTTACTTAATAGTGACGCCAAAGATTCTACTTTTTCAAAACAGCAACGCTTTCACTGCTTATCACACAACTAGCTTTCTGGGTCCGTTGTTTCCACAACGAAATACTTTAGTCACCATTCTTCGTTCAAAACGCGACATTCGGAGTCCACCTTTCTTTTCTCAGTTTATATAACAAAGAATGAAGACAGCGTGAGCTGGAAATGAAAAAGACATTGAATTCCAAAAAAATATTTAAAATTCTATTGAAATCCTATTATAACAGTAGAAAACCATAGGATTCAGGGCTCACTAGTTACGTTACGGCTTACCAAAATTACAAATATATATTACATAATGAAAATAGGGCCTATTATAATCAATAGGACAGATCTAAATAAACAACATCGAGACCAGCTCGTTTAACATCTTGAGCAGGGAACTTTTCTGAGCTGGGGTGACGAGCCTAACGATAATATTTCCGTAATCATTATTAATCACAGAAAACGTCTATAGTATTTCATTCATTAATGAATGAGTATTATTTTATGACTTCTAATCACAGTTGTGGTTTGCATATCTATCACTACCATACAATGAAATAATTGTTATGTACCTATAAAATGGATAACAGAACAGGCAAAGAGAAGAAAATTTTGCTGCAAGGTTGTTCCTGTGCTAACGGACTTAACGAAGGAGGAGGAGGGCGGTGAGATGCATGTTTGTGTATGTTGTCATGGAACCCTCGATTTCGTCAGAGAGCGTTCGAAACTACTATCCTGGCGCGAGTTTTGTGTCTTAGATGATACACCTTTATCGTATTAGGATGTGAGGTTGCAAAGAGGGAAAGACTTGGAATGGCGTTACGAAATAATTAAATATCATGATCAACCAGAAAATCTAAATACAATGATATAAGGTTAAGAGAAACGTTGAGGCACACAGTAGTCAAGCCCATAAAGATCTTATTAGCTCAATATGATATTTTAATTTAAATGGTATCAGAACGTCTCGTGCTCTGTACATTTCAACAAGGAAAGTCAAGAGCCGTCGGTGGACCTGATTAAATGCCATCGGGAGCCGTAGTTTGCTGACCCCCTGTTTTAGACTAATGATATTAAAGGTAAAATGGCATCCCCCATAGAAAATGTGGGGTTGTCAGGTGGTGAGAAGGGAATGAAAATTTTGATTGCAGAAAAGAGAAGAATATGTGTGCTCTGAACTAAATTCGTACCAGTGCCCATGATAAGAATCACCACATGCTGTATCAAATGATGTATCGGAGGTCGTTCTTAACCAGATCTTTTTCTGATATATGGAGCATTCTTCTCAGAAACCACATTTCAGCTGCTTCTAATTTTGCTTGAATTTCTTCGCTGATTTTTCAACACTCACAAGCGTATAACAGGACCGACCAAACGTATCCGGTATCCATTGTGATATTTCGATTGTGGAGGGTAGTACATAACTTGGAGAAGGAATCTTTCGCTAGTGCTGATTTTTTCATTATTTCATCTATACAGTTTTTTCAAGCCACTACCTTATGCTATTATCATTACTTTTTAACCATCGCTGTTTTTTATTGAAGTTTAGGTTATCATTAGCATGTGCTACTTTTCTTATGAGACAAAATGTAAAGGAAGTGTTTTGTACATCGTCAAGGTTTCCAAGCTGCAAATATTACCAGTAGCTTTACAAGGTGCAGAGATTTTAAAGAAAATCCAAGTTTGCATATAGAATCTACATATGAACTTTATTCTTTGAAGCAAATGGTCTGGCTTTCGGCAAAGTAAGGGCAATGTTTAATGCCCCTGTGGTTTTGGTTCTAAGACCGGTGATATTGCTTTGAAAACTTACATCGAAACAGTCTCTACTAAAGTACGACAGATTCCATCCACCAGGAAATGAGTTCAAAATCATATCTGTGGAAGCTCTGAGAAACGATCTTAACTGTTACTAAAAAAGGATTTTTCAATGTTTGCTAAGGGTAAGTCGTGGATCTGTTTAGTGATGGGGCTAGCAAAGACATTTTCAGAACTTTTCCAATTCGTGACATAAATGCCACAGCGAACAAGAATAAAGGAAATATAACAGCTTTGGTCTTAATCTTGTCGGACTTTTGAGTAAAAGATTTACTGGATACAAAAAAAAATGCTGGAAAATGGAATAAGGTCGAACCAAGAATTTTTCAAGAATTTTTCTGGAAGCTGCTTCTCTTCACTCTGTCTCACATTGGCTCAGTTTGATTTTAGGGAACAATTTCTTCGACTCCATTTATAACCCGTACTGATTTCTTAACCAACGACTTTCAGACTCTACTCTCCGAAAACAACTGCACCACATAATCGTTCTTTACTTCCTTCTGCGATGATGGGAAAAGTAAGTCAGGCCGGGGTCTGTCAGGAGGCTTCGGTAATCGAACAAGTTTATTAAATTAAAAACTTGTAACTTGATTAATTGAACTGGTATAAGAACTTGTTTATTTGTCACATAACATAACATAAGTAATCAAGAATTTAATGAGTTGTTTCTTTACACCCTATTTAATTGCATCCAGCATTTCTAATGAGAAACTAGCTTATATAAGGTTTTAATGATTTTCCTGCTTCATGGAGCTTTCTTACATTCCACCTCCCCACTTCAATAGTATTTGTACAACAGACGGTATCTTGAGCAACGCCCGAATCAGAGAGGGCAATTGGAAGAAGTGTTTTGGCGTCGTGGCGTGCCTGAGCCAGGAAGGGCCTCTCGTCCTGTTCTAATTATATCCTAAGAAGTTAAAACTAGAAGTAGGGGAAAGAACAGAGTCTGTACTGAATAATTCTGCATAAAGCACACCGTAAGTTAGTTTCACTACGTTGTTGCTAATCTGTTTTTATTGTTTTCAAACCAAGAACAAAGCAACAGACATTTTTCAAAAGAGAGCTGGAGAAGTGGCAAAGAGAAAAAATTTGAAGAATGATAACATACTTTTGGTCGGACTACAAAAAACAAATTGAAAACCCCCTCTTGTTATGGTCCTTTAATTATTTCACTTAATGCCGTGAGAAGCACACGATAAGTGACTTTACGATTAAAGCAAGTTATCTTCAGAAATAACATGAATTGTTCAAGAGGTGCTGTTTCGCAAAACAGGTTCTTTCAAACAATAAACATTTGGTAGTAAAACCACGTGTTTTAACTACTCACTTCATTAATGCACTCAGGGTTGTTGTGGTATTATATTGTGTAGATCTTTCTCTTTCCTTTATAAACTGTGGTCACTTAAACATGTTTTTTCTCCTTTTTGTGTATGAATGAAACAGTGTGTAACACCACAACAAGGAAGATTAGAGACCGCATCGAAAGAACGTAACGCATTGTTGGTCCAAATTGAGTGCTTACTCAGTAAAATAAAATCTCCATTTCTGTTTATTTATGTGCACCGATACAAGCGTAGGTATTTATTCATATGTATGTACATGTATATAAGAAAAAAAACAATAACAATTAATTAAAGTAATTCTTTGATTAAAATTTTTATTTAACAAAATTTTTTGTCCAACCAGAAAATTTTCCTTGGTAAAAACATTGTGCAATTTGTACAATTGATATATAATCAAGCCAACAATGTTATTTTATTACTTTTGCAATATATTTCGAAGTTAATACTTCATCTTCAGGCTACGAGGTAATGAAATTATTGAGAAGGCTCTGGACAAGATCTATCAACCGAAACCACCGACAGAAGAAAAAAGTAACGATGATAAAACAGAGAAAAAACTTATTTTTCTTCAATATCGAGGGAAAGTGACCGAGAAATTTGAACGCTCGTTGAAACGCATTGAGGCACCGTGCAAAATTGTCTCTACAATTAAGAAAATCAAAACAGTTCTACCATTATTAAAAGTACCCATGGAAAAAAACCTATGCAAAGAGGTTTAGTATATAAAATTACGTGTTCGCGATGCCTATCGTGTTATGTGGGGCAAACTACCCGACATCTACTAACCCGTGTAAAGGAGCATAAATATAAAGTCGTGGGATAGCATTTTAAAACGTGTAACGTGGAGCTATCAATTAATCATCCACAAATAATAGCAAAGTCGACTAAGTCGGAATACAAGTTAATGACATTAGAGGCATTGCTCATTCCGGAAATAAAACAAACATTAAATACAAAGGATGAGTACAAAAGCCGCGAATTAGTCATAAAAATTTAACTAGTCAATAATGTCCCTCAAGGGAGGTTTCTCAATTATCATACTTTATTCCAAAAAATTGAAGATTTTAATTCACTGTGTTACATTTCGCTGCAGGTGTGTACATTGTAGAGAGATGTTGCTTTGTGATGGGAATATTGTATTCAGCAGAAAATTGTCCCCGTGTTTCTGTCCATCAACGAAATTGTTTTCATGACTGGCAAATTATCAGACCAGATGGTTAGAACAATAGTAAACCTGAACTGTATTTGCTTTCGGAACCGACAAATGAAGTTCGAAGTTACTTTTTAAGTTGGATAATACTATCACTTGCAGACAATAAATATAATGATTGATTTATGTCAAGGGATTAACAGCAGCCGGATATCTCGAAAAGATATTTCTTAGCGTTCAGATCGATTGTATATTTTTCTCTGATTCAAATTAACCATCCTTGATGTTTTTCTCATCTTGTCAAAGAAGAAGAATATAAAGTATTACTTTCTTTGGCAGCTGAGACATTTAACACTCAGCACTGGAGGGATTGGTTATCAGAATATTCAGTGAATACCTATCTTTTCAGAAAAGAAAATTTTGAAAACTCGTCTGAAAAGAATTGTCAATAACGTCCTCCGTGCCTTTAAGTATTACTCATAATGATTACAATTCCTTTGCGCTTGGCTTGACAGATATTATAATATCTGTATTATAATATCTCTCAAGCCAAGCGATGACTCATTGCTAATTGTCAACGAGTCAATCATCCATTGTTAATTCTTATTCTCTTTTTCTTTTTGGCGAAATATTCGTTCCCAATTAAAACAATAAATCCAAACCTGAAGATATTCATTTTGTTCGTGAATAACTGACCCTCAGGATGAGTTTTCAATTTGTGGAGTGTCAAACTGTGTCAACGTATTCAAGACCAGTACTGCGTTTGTGTTTTTTCCCCATTAAAATAACCACATCAAAACTCGAATACATTCAGTCTTCATTTGAATTGACTGTTGAACGTGTTACCAATAAATGACATATTGGGAAAAGAGTACCATTAGGAATGGTTTCGGGAATTTTTTTTTTCACTCTGTTTCCCACAAGGAAAGGGTATGAGCTACGAGCAATGTCTTAGAGTAAGATATTGAAAGAATAACATATGAAGGTAAAACAAACAATTCTGTACATGGTTAAGTAGAGTTCGATTAGATTTACTCCAAGAACTATAAATAAGAGAAGTCGTGTTAAAACTTCTGATGACCATCCAACTTTAATGGAGACGACAATGTCTTGTAAAACAGGAACCATCCTATTCATACTCAATACTATGCGTATTTATGAGAGAGCTAAAAAGCCTCTTCGTGCTTTGAAAATTGAAAAAAAAAATTTTACAGGGCTTGTGTGTGCTTAAAATCGATTGTGGGGGGGGGGGGGGATTTAGTTGAGCGATGATTTAAATTCTTTAAAAAAAATTCAAGGACTTCACCAAATTCCTGCTCAACTGTATTTTTCCAGCCGTTCTGCTCGCTTGGATGAACATTATTAGTTTTTAAGAAACTCTTAAGAAAAGGTTATGGATGCTAACGACTAACTTGGAATCCAATCAACTCGTCGTTTCTTTGATTCCTCAGGTATTCAAATCAATTCATCGAATCATTTGGAAAAGCGTCAACTCAACCTTGAAACGATTTTGTAGAAATTTTAACGAATTATACAGGGTCGGCTGAGCAAACGATTGTTTGGTGTACATTATTTGAATTGACCCTTTCTCGATCCAGTTATCGATTAATAGAGTCTGTGTGGGTGAAAATGGTAAAGAAGTCATTACTGGATGGCGTGAACTCACGAGTGTTGCCTGATGATCATAGATAACATTAGTTACAATATCTTCTTTGTCTTCCTTTCCCATTGGCTGTTCCCTTCTCCAGGGGGGGGGGGTCGTTACAGCACATATTTCTCTGCCACCGTGCTCCGTCTTGTGCATCTTTCTCTTGTTGTCATGGTTCCTATGTCTTTTTTATGTTCAACTACCTCTATATTAGCTTTGTTCTTTTTCTTTGCCCTTGTCCTTCCATCCTCAATAAGTTTTTTCCTGTTGCTAATCTCCTTTCTCCACATAAACAAATCATCTATTCTCTAAGTTGGAATATATTAGTTTGATTTAGATGTCATATTACCTGTCCAAATAAATATATATATATATATATATATATATATATATATATATATATCTTTATATACATATATACTTCGAAGACACGTAGGAAAAAATAAATTGCCTCAGAAATGAATAATTATAACAGCAGACTTTAATGGAAGAGGGAGTATCTAAAATTATATCTGTGGAATCTGACAGCAAAGAAAGCAAGGATCTTTCGCTGGGACCAGTTTGAGTTCAATCATTACTATTAACGCATAATACAAAATGCATCGATACTAGTGCATAATACAAAATGCATCGATATTAACGCATAATACAAAATGCATCGATATTAATGCATAATATAAAATGCATCGATGTTAATGCATAATACAAAATGCATCGATATTAATGCATAATACAAAATGCATCGATATTAAGACATGATAAAGTCTCACCTATTTTGGTGGCAGTAGGTCAGAATCAATAATTTGTTTGCTTTACCTTTTCATTAAGTACCATGCATTTTATTTTAGTTTACTGCCCCGTTATTATTTATTTATTATTACTATTAACTATGTTATGTTTTCCTATTTACTCCATTATACTTTGTTTTACCTTCCTCTTTCATTCTATACTATCTTCCTAACACGATAGATACCTGTTAGACTTGGATGCCAAAATTGAACTCCATTATTACACAGTATACTCTATTATGTTGCGTTTACACGGTACGTAACTCCACTACAGTAGCCGTAAAATTTTATTTTGTGTTATGATTTAGCAAACTAAAACTTCACGCCATACAAAGAACATTTCAAACGGTCTCTCAGTTTGAATGCCCACTACATTTTATTCAATATTCATTGGTTCATTTAAACCTTCATACCACTATATTGAAAAGGAAGAGATGTGAAGAAAATGAGTATTTGAATATCATAATAGGCTCTCTGTGCAATTTCTTAAGTCTTAAAAAAAAACAACGAAACATTATCTCACGTGAAAAGAGTTGTCTTTGCAGGTACAAACAAATTGGGTTTTGAAACGCTGACAGGTAAAACGTTATTAGACCTGCTAGGAACCTATTGAGATGTAATCCTTCATTGTATTTCCTTTGCAAGTGAAATCGATATTCGTTTGTTTGCCTGTTAACGTGTAATGGTGATTTTAGGAACATTGCAACCACAGGAAACATATTTAATTTGTTCAATCCTTAATTACAAAACGATTTGTTGTAACAGTCTGCAAAATTGATTGTTGAGGGACAACAACTTCCATGACGTGATCAAAGGAGTTTAAAGATGACGTGACAACGATCCCAACAAGAATGTGGGGCAACCTCCTGTCGAGATACCAATAGAAACTTTGGCTCTCCTATAATCTTGTAAAATTAAATATCTTAGTAAAATATAACAGATAATCTTTCCGATTAAAATAGTGTTTCATAACAGTCTTATGAATCCAAACATAGATTTCATTATTTTAGTAGTTAACAGATTTTTGACAATTCAGTTCAGTTTTGAAGAATATATGAAGTTACAAAGGGGTTGTCCGATTAGTACATGCAATTCAGTGCTATAATTATGTCTTAAAGGGTGGTCAATAATTTCTATGAAAGACCTAGGATCTGGGTTCCAAACTGTAATTTTAAGGAAGGCATTTGGTACCGAAGCCCCTTGAAACTTTTTTGAAAAGAGTAAGGTTATTTCTGCTAAATTGATGTCCATTTCGCTGTTATGTCTGTATCCCTTTGAAAGATGGCGAGTTTATTTGATAGATCTTCCTGGTATCTCTCTGCCACTTCAGGGTTTAGGAGTTTCCCGATCGCAAAGGTCTTAGGTATTCCCTGTTTCTTCAGTCGTTTCAGTTTAATCCTGATTTACCCACCCAGGAAATGGTGATCTGAGAATACATCTGCTCCTTTGAAAGTTCTCACATCTTGGAGAGACGTACTCCATGTAGCACCCATGAAAATGTAATCTATTTCGACGAAGGTGGCATTGCCTGGAGATGATCATGTCCATTTATGAATAGACATGTTTGAAAAAAGTGTTGCCAATTCACAAATTGTTTCTCCTTTCTCTCCTTTCTCGCTCCTCCTTTCTCAACCTGGGCTGAGACAGGCTTTAATGGAGTTCAAAATTAATAACATACCACTTAATTTGTATCATCTTGGTTCGGATGAGAGCAAACGAAACAGTTCCTGACTATAATGTTTAGAGCAGAAACAATAATTAGTATATATCTGCTAACAGCATAGAGCAACAGAATATACTATAGTGCAACATAATATGGTCAACAAGAGAGAGAAAACATAAGAGAAAAAATTAGAAATTTCCAAAAAACCACGACAGTCACCTTTTTACATTGTAGTCAGTACTATAATCCACAGGAAGGTGCAAGGAACTACAACGGTAGTGTGTAAGATGGAATATAAAATATTTACTTTGCTAGGGAATGCTTTATCTGGCTTTGGTGGAGGAAAAAGACTGTAGTAGAATGCAGGAGGACTGGAGAATTATCAATAATTTACAAGTCTAAGAAAAAGGCTGATTCAAGTATATCTTAACTAGATACAAGGTATTGCATGATAATACAGAATGTTGTAGTAGCATCGTATATAAACCAGATTAGTAATGTGCAGGACAAGAACAGTATAGATTATTTAATAGTGTATGATAGTGAAAAGCAAGATAGTTTAGTTTAATAAAATATAATATTATGTATTATAGCATGGTACTATTGATGTAGTATACAACCGTATATCATAGTAAATATTAGTTAAGTATAGTACTTTTTATTGGTTTCTATTTCCTACATTATAGATATGTTTGATATTATAGATATTTTAGATAATTTTGGTAGTATATTAATCTGTGTTTTTGGTCTACCTCTTCTAGGATATTGCCTTGATTCAAGTCACGCCATCTGCTTACCATTATCTACTTCATACCACCATATTGTCTTCTTTCTTCAATTGTTTCTCATACCAACAGCTGGTTTCTCCAGTCTCTTCCTCATATACTTTGATTTCTGGTTTCCTTCTCAGATAGTTTCCATACCATCTCAAACACGAGTTTTTAATGATCCATTTTATCTTTGCTATTTACAAAGTTCCCTCCCTGTTTGGAACTTGGTGATTTTCCCGTTAAGTACATCAGCTTTCTCATTTGGTCAGTATATTTTTTGATGTGGAGAATCGGACATACAATAGAATATTACTGCATTGCACAATACTGGGAAGTACAGGGCAGATGAGGATATCGTTATAATATAATTTGTCATTTTCAATTTTTCCATGGTAGCTACTGCATAATAATTGATGTAAAATATACCATACTACAGCTTACTATATTCCTTAAACTATATATATATGATAGGAGGAATATCTGAGATAGTGGACTGTCACATTTACCTGAGATTACCAAATAAATTCATTTTGCATCTTTTATGAATTCTTGTTGGCATTTTATTGCTCATTGTGTCCTCTTTTATGCATGTATATCATACATCTATATAGATGTTTATATATATATATATATATATATATATATATTCTCATACATATTTATATAAATATATTCATTTATCTACGTATATATTTAAACAAAGAAAAATAGACTTTACATAATCACAGGAAAACGAGGGAAGGCCGTAATGGTGAGTATTGGAAAGTCTGGCAAAATGTTGATCTTCTGCACGCTTACAAGCAGGAAAATCACCTCAAATGTCCTGTACTTAAATACATACCTTAACTTCTTGTTAAAAAATTAACAGTCGTTTTTAAAAAAGTGTCGTAGTAGCTTACTGTTAGTGTTGCCTTTTCGTATTTCAGACCTACTGGTGTGAGAATTTACTCTTTGGTGTAAATGACGTGTGCTGTAGCATACATTGATCACGAAGGCTACAGCACAACAACGAATAAGGCCTCCTCGTCGGCGCTGTGCGGATCGTATTGACTATATACGAACGAACTTATTTAAGTCTACGGGTATACTGTCTTTGTGAGTCTTCGACTTCAAACTTTACACCCAAACTTCTACAGTTATGATACAGATCCTGACTTCGACATGGACTTCTGTAAGCAGGTGTCCAGCTACTGCTTACGAAGTATGTTTAGCTGGAATTTGACGTCATATTTCTACATTTACATCTGGAATTGGAATTTCATGTCCAGCACTGGACTGTATCCGACAACAGATGTTTGGTCACCATCAAGGAAGACTTGAGTGGCAAGCCACTCAACCTAAAGCAGTATTGGCGTACGCTAGGAAGACACTAGTTGATTTAGACGTCTAGCAATTTCAAATGGCTAGCCCTTACACACACACACACACACACGAAGGCTACAAGTTAGAATGAAAAGCCCTAAGTGACAATTTTATTTCTGTTATCTATTGGGATCTCTTAGGTTTTTAGTGCTATTATTACTAATGGTGTAAAAGGTTATTTCATATTTCAAGTGTACCTACAGTGCAATAGAATACCAGAGCTAAATACCTATTAAATACCTCCCCCTGAATATTTGTTAAGAATACAAAATATTTAAGTAAATAATGGCATGAGATTAGAAATGTTTTAATGGAGCAAAAGAAGAGAATTAAGAACTCTTAATTAAGAACGGTTTCGACAGTAAATACAATTTCTACCCAACAACGTATCTTCGGGTATTAGAGGGCATTACAAAGAATTTCATATGTAATTATTGTATGTCAGTTACAGAATGGCAGATTTCCTTATCAAATGCTACTAACATGTCTGGAAGTCGGAAAAAAACTGAGTAAGTAGAGAATTCCAGCAATACTATCCTCTTTCATAGAGGTGTTTACAGCACGTACAGGTTAAGTTGTATGATGAAGTTGGAAATGCTATACTCTTAATCAGTATGTGCAACGTTGATTGAATTTCGAGTGAGAGTACAATATCAACCTCCTAGTTATCTGAAGTACATGTTTCGCTATAGTATTTACTTTAGTTTAGTCGATTTCTCTAGCATTGCATTTCTGATTTCGTTGATATCATGTAGGCCAGTATTTTGTTTGATTTTGTCATTGCAGATAAGATGCTTTGTAGCACGACCAATGTGTCCATCTTTTTGGATCCAACAAAACTAGTGGGGACGCTCTCTCTTCCGGATTCCTTAGTCTGTACGTTACAAGTTGTACTCCCATAGGAGGCAAATTGTCATACAACTAATAATTTGTTGTATTTGTTTCAAAGACAAATTTAGAGCCATCTTCAGCTTTACAGGGAGATAATTCATCTTCTTCTTTTTCTGCTGGGTATTCAGTTTAGCATTTCATCAACTTGTTGGTATTGACCTTTTAAGCATATGTTTTTTTTCTGAAAAAAGCTAAATTTCATTGCTTATCATTTAAAAAAACATTGTTTTTGAATTCCTGGAGCTTTACAACTAAATAAATGCAATGAAAAGCTGTTTTCCATCCCTTTGCCAGATAAAATTAACTTGTTCACCTTGTTTTGTTTTAATTGCTTAGCTCTTAATTCACATCTGTTTTGAAACCAGGTTTACCAAAACTAACGATTTATCATAAGGTTAAAAAAGTCTACTCTTTTATGACTAAGCTGGCTAAGCAGATGGTTCAGATTGCATTTTACGCAATCCCAGATACCTAATCTCTTTGGTATGGAAATAGTACAAGAAAATAATAAAAATAATATGACCAGCTGTTTAAAACAAGTTCTGCAAGGTGGAAATAGTTTGGTTATTAATTTTCTTTTAATATAAATCAGATTACAAAACGTAATACACCATGCAAGAAGATTACAACAATAACAAAAGAAATCCTATAAAATAAAATTAAATTAAATAACAATAAAAATCATTTTAACAACCAACCCATTGGACATGAAATCCTATTTGGGAGAACATATTAATATTTTAACTATTCCTTCCACTCGGTTCCTTAAGTGAAAATTAAATGTACAAAATAATTTAACAACTTAAAATTTGAAATTTGTTCACAGAGGTGAAGGAAAGCATTAGCATTGGCTTGGGCAGGAAAAAATCATGTCTTTAACAGTTTACGTCATGATGGGCCGATATGGCTTTGTGACCCTGATTGAATGGTATGTGATGCATCTTTAATATTTAGGTTATTACGTTTTGAATCATGAAACTTTTGCAACTTTTATTTTTTTCTCTATTCTTGTTGAGTGGTGTGTGGGTGTGTGTTTGGTGTATGTGTAACAAAATATTTAAAGGTTGTTATTGCGGACGTACAAGGAACCAGAGTAATTGTGACGTCATTGTTCTTGGTGTTCCGCCGATCAGAGCTCCTTAGTATTATCAGTTTTATTATGATTTATACTTCAAAGTATCTTCGTTGGATAAGATGTCAATTTAATCTAAGTAAAATAGTATGATGTGATGAGATAAATTACATCTATTTGATATAGAGGTCTTATCAATCCCTAAGTTGTAAGCTTTTGTACAACAATGTATTGATGAGTGTGGCCATTCCTCTCTTGTATTTGTTGCCCTTTATTTTTCAAGGCAACTCGGTTCCCTGTCACCACGAAGGACTTCACTGTGGAAATACGTAACTACCGTACCAAGTCCCTTCTAGTAGTCTAGTGATGGGAGAAGTACCTCTTAATCAGCAGTTTACAAGGAGATGATTAAAACTGAACATAAATAAGCCCGAACTGCTACCTAAAAATTGACTTCGACTTTCTTGAAGTTTCTTTTTCGATTACGTTTGCTAACTGGTAGAGTATGTTTTGTTCAATTCGGAACATTACCGGACGTGAAATAAATTCTCAATTTCTTTGCTGGGCAATATGTTAATTGTGCACTGCCAATGTTCTGCCTGGTCATTCTCAATGTCTCCGCTAGACTATTGCACGAAAAACCAAACAGTTACTTTTAATTTCTGACTGTGATGTTGATTTTTAAAACCGCGAAAATACTTTGGAATTGGCATATGGGTTACTTATGTATAACAAATGAGGATATCTGGAACTTTGAAATGATAGTAAAAATCAAAGACCAAGAGAAGGAAACAGGATTGAACATATGATAAGAAAAGAAGTTTTATCAAGCAAGTGAGCGTGGAACCTATCGAAAGAAGAACAGGTGTCAAGGAAAAAAATCCAAACATGTGGTGATATTGATCATAGTTAAGATTTGGTGCATCAAATACAAACTGTATTTTCAACAACAGATCCAACCTTGAAACCTGGACAAGATCCACAGATGAAGAAGAATTAAATGAAGCCTTCCTCTTTGCCCCCACTATTGGAACCACTGTCAAACAACTTTTCAAAATACTGTTATATGCTGAATTCAGTTATTTTGTGTAACACAATTCAACACAATTCACCGCTGTTTTGGTTATGGAAAGGGTTTCAATTCATACTATATGCACAGGTTACTACTAATCCATTGATGTCATCTCTGCTAAGACGACCATTCCTATTTTACTTCATAAATAAAAAAGACAAACAGAAAAGGGAGATTTCCATACCATTTCAGTTTTGTATATTTATTCAAACCAAACAATTTCATAGACTAAACAGCTAATGCATTTTTCACCAACTCTAAAACATGAAAGTAAGTAATAGCATTATTCTTTATGGAAAACTGTTAGAATCATCTTTCATAATTGGGATTAAATCTGTGGCTGAAATGTCTCCAAAGTTTTTTTAAAGTGAAATTTAGCAACAAAAATGCGTCGACCATCGATGACAAAATGAAGGCATTAAATGAGGTTGTGTGTGTTCGTGTGATTCACAAGTACAAATATTTAAACTACCTTTGTAACAATTGTGAAAGAAGGAAAGTTTTGTTTGGTATCGTTACAAGATTCGTTGATAGAAAGGAGAGAATTCACCTGAGTGTTGAGGGTTAGAAATTGTTGACGTTTTTTTCCCTAAATGCTTTTGGACAATTTGTACATATTTGTTTCTTGATTCTTGATTCTTTCTTGATTCTGTGACCTCAAACGTTTACACAATAGTCTTCTCACTTAATACGGAGAAACAAATTTGGTGCATAGCTTCCTGAGACATGGATGAAGATTGGACTCGGAACCTTCCGCGTGGCAAGCTGATATCAACAGTTCGGTCACCACTTCTTTTCTTCATCCTACAAATGAGAACGAATATAGCCCAGTAGTACTTGGATAACGGTTAGGAATATCTTGCATATTGGTATCACTTCATTAAATAAGTATCATTTTTGTGCATACATAAGCTTTACATTTATCAAGATATCATTAAAATTCTGTACTCTGTCATTGTAATCAACAGTTTTGAATAAGGCCAATTTAGCTGCCATTATTTCTGCTTAGAGCACCCTTCCCTTTGGAGCTGTCCCTTTTGGTTACATTGAAGAGGAAATTCTCTAAGGTCTGATAAACAAAAGGGGGTATTGAGCTAATACTTTCTTGTATAGCATGGGTCTTTTAAAGCATTTTCTCTGGAAAAGTATATGATTGTTACGTATACTAGTACATGTTTGTCACCACATCATACTCGGTAGTGGGAAAGTTAACGTTTTCTTGTAATACGAGCTAGGCAATAGAAAGCTGCTGTTGAGAAGGTTTTGGTATAACAACCTCAAAGTGAAACAGATTCATAAAACTACCTTCGATTGACATTAATATAGCTTTAATATTTTTAAAGACATCAACTTTAAATATGATACTGATTACAACAAATAATACAATAAATTAAGTCCTCGTTTCATCATGATGACACCAATAATTCATGAACAATGCACTGAATGATAGCTTATCTTTGGAAATAAATAAATAATTTTTGGCTAGAGTCGACAAATTACACAGGCCTATTCTGTTTCTTCTAACGTCTATGTGGACTCGGTTTTATGAGAAGGAGACTATTTGCACATACTTTGGACCACATTCATGGGACTCTGGTTCAATTCTGTTACCGCCTGGTTACCAATTAGAATTGTTCAAGTAGCCATTTTATAAATTTTGTGACAATATCTAAAATGATTGAATCTTATATATATGTACCCGTGATTATGGTATCTTAATATAGAATAAAATAATAATGAATCCATTAGCAATCTTTCTTAACCAAAATTACAAACAGGGGGTCCTTTCATTACAAAATCTAGCTGAGGTCTCTTTTAATTTTATCCTTTTCTTCGTGTCAACATGACCTTTCCTACATTTCCACACACGTTTCCAATGTTTTCATCACCCCCTGGAGTGGATACCTATAATCTATGTTACAAATAAATAAGAAAGGATAGCATTTTGATAACAATTTGGAGAACTGTCTAACTTATGAGCTGAAGGCTTACAGCAAGGTTAAACATTCTAATCCTTCTTCGAAATAAATTAATGAAGGTAATATCTTCTAAAGAGTATTTGAAAGAAAGTGAAAATACAGGCAACTTCAGATATCAAGGTGTATGTTATTGTAAAAACAACAACAAAGAGACAATAAAAGGGTAAAATTCATTTTCAGAGTAATTGTCATATGAATAAAAAAAAACCCTGGTTGTATCCCTAAAATGAGCAAGTTTACGGGGAAATGTGATTATTTCAAAGAAAGGGAGAAAAAGGGATAAAAATACCAGAAAGAGTAATTGTATTATTGCACGTACATAGAAGCAGCTATGTTGCTGTTTATAAGGAAAATTTCTTATCAGCCAACAAGCTTATTTTTGAGAGACATTTTTACACTTTTCGAATACCTTTTAAAACACCCGAGGAAAACGTTTTCAGAACATTTCAAAGGAAGAAACAAAGGAAATTTATTCTTTGCCGAAATGTTAAGATTACCGCACGGAGAGACCCATTAATCCAACTATTCTAACCTCTAAAACTGTGGAACACTTAATACAAACTAGGCCTTATAGATGCTGAAATATCACTTTACTGCACTAGAACCGTATTTAAATAAAAATAGCCTTTTTAACAACACCGCCCCTTTGTACGGCTTTATATAGAAAAAGAGTGAGACAGCCGAGACCAGAAAAACTTTTTTTCGGAAATCTTTTAAAAATGTAAACCTTGATTTACAATGAATTCTAACAGATTTTAAAGAGGCAGTTATCAAGTGCTCGTAATGCATGTATAATCGACAACCCAAGGATTGGACTACTTCTCTTTGCATAAATGTAGACTCACTTATTTCCACCCTGTCCTGTCTTCAAGGGAATACGAAGCGAAATTGCAGTGGAATGTCTGAATTAAGATGGATAATGTTTTTAGATATTATTGAGGAGTTGTGACTTAATGATTAGTGCACTTGCACAGTGACTAAGAGGTTCCGAGTTCGATTCCCCTAGCGGGTAAGGAGAAATTGGAACTTGACAAAAGAAAAAGCCATTGATTGGGGTCAGGAGGAACATCCAGTCAAGAAATTTCTCACAGCCAAAACAAAGTCCCTCTGAAGGTTGCCGTCTGAGCCTCAGTTGCAGGAGGAAATGACGTTAAAACCAAATCAAGAAAGATGTGTATTATTATTATCATCATCATTATTATTATTATTATAATTATTATTATCAATATTAGTAATATTATTGTTATTATTACTATTATTATTATGTTTTTCTTTTTTAAGGTTATTTCTTATTTAGCTGGAGATGTTGCATTAACACGTCAGCTGTCTATAAACATAAGTATGTTTATAAATAGATAAGCTCTACTTTTAAAGCCATTTTCGAAGTATTCGAGTTGTCCCAAGTAGTGCTGGCTGTTTTCTGAAAATGTTTCTAAGGTGTTGTAATTCCTAGTGGTTTAATATAATTCTCCAGGTCTTTACTCATTGTTTTCGAAGCGCCAGCTTCTGTTGGTATGACAACTACCATCTTTATTACCACAACTGGTCTACTTCAAATATTAACGTGTCATATCTATCCTTCTTCATATCCTATTTCTTGTATACTTTATTGTCCGCTGGACATGCAATATCTGTAACATCAATATTGGCAAAAAGCTCCTCTCTCTCTCTCTCCTTTCTTGTGCTTCACATCACGTATTGTGATTCTGCACTTCTCACAATTATGGAAATATAAATGTGAGAACAAAGACTGAAAAAGGCAGGACAGATTTCTCGCAAAAAAACTAAGAACGAATATTTTTTCAAACTTTAAGTAAGCATAGGGAGCTGCAATAAGATTCCGCTCAAAACCAGACTCAAACTTTATAACGCGTACTGCCTCTCCATCATGCTATATAATTGCGACAGCTGGGCTACCAACAAAGCTATGATGAATAAAATAGATATATGCTACCGTAAACACTTGCGAACGATAACAGGTCACCTATGGCCCAAAAGCGTAATCAGTAATAAAGAACTGTATAAAATCTGCCAAACGGATCCTATATCTACACTAGTAGCAAAGATGGTCTATGCTAGGTCATGTCCTACACATGGATATCAACACCCCCACCCAGAAAGCCCTTGAATTCGCCATATCAGGAGCAACAATGTATAAAGCCAGAATAGGACGCCACTCTACAAATCTTCTCAGCACCATCCGTGAAGACATCAAAAACTTCGGACTTGGGCAACTCCGTACCAGAAAACAGCTCCAGAGCCTAAGGGAAAAAGCAAGAGAGAAGAAGAACTGGAAACGTTTCAATGAAGGTCTGATTGCATCTATGGGATGTCCTCGACTACCAAAGAAGCAGAACACAGAGGATAAGTAAGTAAGTATAGGGAGTCATGCACTGAGAAGAAAATCAATTTGTCACAGTGGACTTTTGTTCAAAATGACAACAAGACAAAAATTCAGAAATATATTTTCGTTAAATGTTCAAAATAGATAAGCAATGTGCTAATGAAGAAAAAAGTCATTGCGATAACAGTTAATATTTGAATATGGCTGGGATAATTTTTATGAGGTAAGGGGAGAAATAAAGAAACTGAGACTGTCCTGCTTGCCACTCAAATGCTCTGTACTAATTTTCCCCTAACTATTAATGTTACCAATGAGTTTCGAAACTTTGCTGAATAGACTCAACGAAGGGGATCTATACTTTTTAACGCTCTGGAAGCAATTTATCTTAAAAATAAAGCTGGTTTTTTAATCAGTGTTTTGTGTTTACTGTTGTCCCATTGTTAAGATTGCACTTGGAAGAACACTCTGACGTTTATTTCAACATGAAGCGAATGTCTTGTCCGATTTTAACGCATTTCTTTTTGTAAAATTCAGGACACCCATCCATTCACGAAATTAACGCTAGAACTTTCTGAATGCTGTGTTATTAGCTCTCACTTTTTATACAGTTCTTATTTCTCGTCTTTTTTTTCACAGGATATGGTTCTCGTTGACGCAGACGTTGATTCATCGACCTACCTTTTTTTGCAGGTAAACACGTGAGAGTGCAATGGTACCAAAATACAGCATGTAAAGATCAAGGACACTGATTTCAAAGCGCATGTAAAAAAATTACTTTTCAATGGTATTTTAAGGCAGATTTTTATGAAAATAAAAATTTAATCAATGACCACCGTTGTTTCAAGACAATACAAAATTTCAAGAAGCACGTTAGGGGCTCACGCTATGCAAGCTGTGTTGTTTGTGGGTTTTCAAGTGAACTTAAGATGTGAGTTATTTGTTGATTGTGGCAGCCTTGTTCTTACGCTATGCTCTCTGTTTAAGACGCTGGACACGACCAGCATTGAAAGATGGTGTGGGTTTAAGCTCTGAAGATAAATTAGAAGCGGGTACCCTTAAACAGTAAATGGAATTCTTCACAATACTAGAAGTCCATTCTTTTTTCGACAGGAAAGCAACTTGGAGAAAATCTGATCTGTGATCTACAATTTTCTAATGTGCTTACTTTATTTATATGACATTATTATTGTTATTTTTCTTATTATTTACAATTAATTTAATTGAATTTTCTTATCTTAAATGTTCAAAGCTTTTCTTCTTGTCCTTGCTCTTCCAACTAGACTTTTTTTGCAATTATGCTCTCAGTTGGTTTATTATAATTCTTTTTGTAATTATCTCTTGATGGAATTTGCCTACATTATTATTATCATTATCCTTATTATTTATGTCTATTATCATTATTAGTATACTCAACAAAAATGATTATAATGGACAGCCAAAGTTATAGGATTGAAGACCAAAAAGTAAAAAAAGACAGTCAAGGATAGAAATCCAAATAAGAAGAACAAACAGGGTTAATATTGGCACAATTCTTAGGTTGTTCGAAGGAGGCTGTCACGTGGAAGTAGGTTGTGAGCTAATGATAACGCAAGCAGCAATAAACTTTGTGATTATGGTAATAATAATGATGATGATGATGGTTTTGTGGATAATGATAAAGATGGTAATAAAGAAAATATAGTAGTAACTGCTACAATTGTAATAACGATGGCGACGGTCGGCAACCACAATGAAAATGATGATAATAATGCGTATGGTAACGATGATGATGATGATGATGATGATGATGATGAGCAGGAGGAGGGGGAGAGCAATACTATGATGCTAATGTGATAAAAATGGTGGTGCTAAAGAAAACCCCGATATTATGATGGTAATGACGATAATAATAATGAGGAGGATAATCCCAATGGTATTGATGATAATGATATGCACTAATTTAGACTACTATGAAGGCTACTTTTTATCTGATTTCATCAGCACTTAAAACTTACCCTGCAGGAAAGAAATTCCAACTTTTGAATAATGCTCTATTTCCAGGAAGCAAGAATAGTTTAGATTGACAAAAAAAGTTTATAGAGAAGCAACGAGACCTCTTGATAACAGCTGGACCATCTAAGATAATCAAGACATACCCAAGTTAAAGAGCAGAGGTTGCAGCTGTAAAGGGGATTTGGGTAAATACGTCTGGAGAGAAGAAATCAAGAATAACATCAAAGAATATACTTAAAGAATTACTGGGTCACATTCTGAAGAAAAAATCGTCTTTAAGAAGGCGATTTTTTTTCTAGAAATGATGATGATTTTGCTTACCTAAAAGGACGATGGACACTGTGTGCCATTTCCCTGTTGGAATGACCAAGTTCATCTTTGTCACTACAGGAATGATAGAGAAAGTACTAGCTGCTGTAACTAGACTTTTGCCCCAAATGTGTCATGAGTATTTAAGAATGATTATGTAATCAATATAGGATACAGCGGAGCAAGGTGAGCAATGTGAACATAATCTTGAGAAGATTCTTCATTTTTAGTTTAGGGGGAAAAGCAGTTAATGCTATGAATGTTGTTGTTAAAACGAGGGTAAGAATTTAACAAAAAAAAGTAAAACTTTGTTAAGAATACCTGTACGAATTTCTTATAACCTGCTTAGTGAGTTGTGATCCCATGTCAGTTAGAATACTATGATGACTTGTCACCGGTTGCCTGAGTGGCATCTGCAAGAGTCCTTTGTCTACTGTCATGTTACGAGGTAACACCAGCGTTTTAGTTTCAGCAAAAAACTATTATTATTTCATAATCAAAAAATGAACTGGAAAAAGAATCCGTAATTTCGAAACATGAGCGGTTGTGTCTTCGATTACTTTTAAACTATAATCAATTTGATATCCCTAGAACTTTATAGGCACAGGGACATGAACTCGCTCATACATTTAGCAAGATCCATTATTAGTCACTTGTGATGGCAGAAAACCTTTGATAAGAACTCATTTGTATAAACAGTGTTGTATTGGTCTTAGTTTGCAAGCTTGCAACAATATAGTGGGGCCCAGGTAGGGTAACCAGTTCAAAGGTAGGGGTATTAAGGGCGTCCAAGAAGGCAACCTCCACGTGGTGATGCCTAGATGCTGACTAGCCAGGTTTTCCTGACTGGTTGGTAACGAATAGCCTTCGTTTCAAGCTGATCTTCCGTACTATGGAAGAAATCGATCTCGTCGTTCATGTGATTTCGAATCTGGTTCGTCTTCAATTTGGAGAATGTTTTTGCTTCCATCAGTTTACACACACACACACACACACACACACACACACACACACACACACACACAGGGGGTATTAAGTGGCATTAAACAATCCATTTTGCTGTTTTCCCAACCAGCCTTTGCTAATTGAGCATACCGTTTGAAAATAAATATTCGCTAGTGGAAAACGTTAATTTTGAAGAATTCAAATATTCGAAAATTTTTTATTTTACACAGAAAGTTTTTTTATTTAAAAAGGAACCATCACAACATTTTGTCATCATCTAACTTAGAGATTTTTTACTCAAATGGGAGATAAAGAGGGGTTTCTAATTTTTGCGAGTAAAAGGTTGACTGATGAAGTTCCATGTGATTCACTCATTATTTGCCAAAAAAAGTATAAAATTCCAATTCATAAATTTCATGGCATCAGTTAAAACAAAAGTCACATGGGAATCATAATTACTTAAAACAAGTATGTATGTATGTATGTATGTATGTGTGTATGTATGTATGTATGTATGTATGTATGTATGTTGTATGTGTGTATGTATGTATTTATTCGCCTCTAACAAAAAAATACAAATGTTCAAAGGTAAATGTTAAAAACCTAATACATGATGTTATCCCAAATAGTTTAAAAATAAGAGTAAACAGAAACAAAAAAGAACGAAACAAACAGGCGGGAAGGTAATCTAGAGAAACGGTGGCAGGGGTAGCATAATACAGATCATGAAGACCTTATTTTTATTATGGCCTCTTGTAATGCCTAAGTCTTTAGTTTGTTTCCTAGTTTTTAGTAGGTCAATAGAACATCTGATTTTACTGGCACGGGAGTTGGACTTATATAACACTACTTCCAGGATCAGAAAATGACCTTCAGACGATGGCCAACGGAATGAAAAACACCCGTCTCTTAGCAAACATTGTGCAAAGCGTCTCTGTTAAAGCTGTCGGTAATAATCAACAATATAAGGATTTTTAATTTAGAAGCACCACAAAATCATGAAGATGTTTCATTGAAGGAAAAATGAGATATACTATGTGTACCTAAAGCCCATATTTTCCAAAAAACAAAATGAAATTGTCTTAACATTTTGTCTCTCGCATCAAATAACCTATAACTGCGCTGCCTTTATTTGTAAAATTCAACTAAAATCCTTGTTACTTGGACGAAATATGATTGATATATATATATATATATGTGTGTGTATACTATATATACACACATATATATAAACCAAAATTCTAAACATATTTTTTATTAACTTAAAATAACTTTTTATAGCCATGACTATCCATGGTGATTTCCGTAGTTTTATGCACTTTGAGCATTCCTTTACCATAATAATAATTATTATTATTTGTCATTGTCATTTTATGTTATTTACTATTATTTATTGATATTTACTGTTACTTATTAATATTCATTGTGATTTGTTATTATTCAGTTGTCACATATGCGCAATCTATTTATCTCTCTGTCTGTCTATCTATCTATCTATCTATCTATCTATCTATCTATCTATACATATATCTATTCATTATATTTTTTGTATTTCATGGTAACAGAAGTCTGTTTTTCCTCAATATTGTATTTCCATGTTATATGAGTATCCACCACAATAAGTTTGTGAAGAACGCACCCATAACATGCGTTTTATGACTGATCTCTTTATAATAAATACACTTCTGCTGTTGTCACATCACATGCTTTTGTTAAAGACTAAATAGTTCTTTCAGAGATAAGACTTTTGGAGACAAACTCCACAGCCATTATGTACCCAACAATTTTCTTAATGGTAAGATCTCACTTGTAAGCAAAGACAACCACACAGCTTGGATGAAAAAGTCAGCATGTTGGGATCAAATGACAAATATGTAAGGAAGGACCTTGCTGGGAAAATTCAATGTAATTTTTGTGACATTTAACACTAGATTTTATGACTTCCTATGTCAGTCAAGAGGCTATAATAGCGATGTGGTTGCGAGTTCCACATGGAGAGCATTTCTAAGTTGATCCAGCCTTTGAGATATTAAATCCACTTTATACGGAAAACAAATAAAAGTCCAAAAGTTTCCATTGTTTTCTTGATGTGTTCTCAAGTCTTAGCTGGGGCTATAAGCACCCCTTGTGACATGAGTGATAAGTGATTAATCACTTAGTGGTTTCTGTACTGGAAATAATTGGCACTAACTGTGCCCTCGTAGACAACCACCTCAGTTATGTCTGATCCTTCGCAGTTGCTGCAGTGTAGTCACTGTGTTATGTTAACAGGTAGCATTACTGTAAATAAATGTCTGTGGTGAGCAAAGGAACTGAAGGTTTAGCTTGAATCTGGGCGTTCTCCAATCCTCTGTACTTCGCTTAAAATTCATTTTGGCAATAATACATATTTTATTTGATTTCAATTTCAAAAATGTCCATCTTCTTTATTTCCAAAATGGTTTTCTGTATAAAAACATTCTTTTACATGTTTCTCCTTTTCCTATTATTTGTGACAATAGCTTAAAAGGTACAAAAATAAGTGTGTTTGTATGTTATCAAGTGGAAAGTAGTCTCATTTGAAGGTTGGAAACAGAATTAACAAGTATCGTTAATAAACCAAAAGTGTTCTTAAGTACTTATAGTTCTAAGGTTTACCAGCTTTATTAACTTGGCCCTTTTGTGTATGTGTTATATTCCTACTATGCAGCTAACTTAATATCTGTGTAGGCAACACAGTAAACCTTGGAAAATTTTTCCACATGAAAAATCGGACTTAAACCAATGGCTAGAAAATACTCTTCTGCTCTTATTTGGATCACGTACTTCCAAAGCCCGAAGTCAGTTTGACAAAATCCAGTGGCCATTTTGAAACACAAATTCTATTTAGATTGAATAATTCACAAGATATGATTTTATCCCAAACCTTATAAACATTGCCAGAAAGATCCTTTAGTCATTATGCCATTCAATTCTGCTGATTTTTCACCAAATGGACTATCATTCAGATACAAAAATAGCTTAAACTATTCGGACGATGTTTATTAAGCTGTCTACTTGAATCTACACTTCAAGCCAAGTCAGTGAACTAACTGTGTCATTAGACAATCTACTATTGATATCCAAACACAGCTCATCTTCATGATAGCATGCTTTCAGTATTTCTGCCCTTAGCTTTTTTATATGACCGAAAATAGAACATTCGACCAATCTTTCTAATTGAACTGTTGTGTGCTTTAGTTGATACAAGATGCATATGTAAATACCAAATTTTCTTTTGTACCCCTCCTTGTGCAGGTATGTAAAATTTGTATCAATGAGTCTGCCTGGTAATGCTTATACTCAAGAGGTAAATGTTAATTTTGTCTTCTGCCTTTGTTATTGCATGGTATTGATGATAACGATAAGCACTAGTTGACTTTGTGAAGACTACTTTTTATCTGATTTCATCGGCAGTTAAAACTTACCCAGGTCATTTGCGTTTCCTTCGTGCCCCCTACGAAAAATATACACGATATCGGCAGCTGCTGCATTGAGAAGCCGTGGGTTAATTATTAGTGCAGTTGCACAGTAACCAAGAGGTTCCGTGTTCGATTCCCCGAGCAGACGAAAGTCATTTGGAACTTTACAAAAGAGAAAGCCATTGGTTAGCATCAGGAAAGGCCGAAAATTCCTCACTGCCAAAACGAAAGTCCCTGTGAAGGGCACCAAAATGACGTTAAAAAAAATCGACGGCTGCCACATGTCAGCTCGACTTACAAGCACACTATCGAATGGGTGTAAAAATGGAAAGAGCTCCAAGGCTTATTTCAACACCAATAAGTGAATAAATCTTCTTCCTTTGTCATATGAAATAAAAGAAGACCAATAACTCACTTTGCTAAAAACATCGAGGACGTAACAGAGCTGACTTTGTGGTAGCTAGTGTTCCCACCCTTCTTTCTACCTAACCAAGGCTGGAAACCAGTTCAATGAAGAGGGTTAAGAGGGTTACTTTTTTTTATTTGATATTTTTCTTTGTAGTTTTAAATCTTTTTATTTATTGCCTTTTTCCTCTTCCCTATTTTATCTCTGAAAACATGTACAAACCCCCAGTATGCAACTAATTGGCTCTCGGCCTTTTGGCTATGATAAGTGTAGAGCTCTGGTCTTTCTGTGGTCGGGTCTTCAGCTACAGGACTCAACTATGCAGGACAGATGGTCTCGAGATGCTTGAGCACTGGTTTTGGACTAACCCAAGAGGAAGGTCTTCCCACGGAAGGTCCTGAAGGCGATTCGTATGTCTTGCAATATATGTTGTCTTTCGTCTTTCTGTCCTCATTTTTCTTGACCTGTTGCTTACTTTCGGGTCTTTCATAGATGGGAATCTGTTAAATACAAAAATGGGTCCAATATTTATCAAGGGTACCATCAATGAAAGACCCAGTATGCCATCCAAAAACGAGAAACAAATTGAGCGCAGTACTTTCAGGGATGTGACTGAAGCTTCTACGAGAAACATCTTGCATAGTAAGCTGTTCATTTAACCGCTTGGGCACTTCTGCAGTTAATAAGAGAATAACAAGATCGACGGGGATTGAGATCAACAAGTGCAACAGTGGGTCCAACAAACGATCTTACCATTAACTGATAACAAAGTTCCTTCCCAAACTTTATGCAGAGTAGAACGAAAGGATTAAAGCAAAACAATGGACTAAGAAACGCTTTTGTTGAAGAACTAGAAGAGAATTCATTCGAGAAACAGAAGCCCATCAGAGACACTCTAGCTTTGATTGCTTAAGACAACACAAAATCAAGTTTGTAAGATGCATATTGTTGCCAGTAAGAAACACAGTACCTCTAATTGAAAAACCTACTTGCATGTTTTGTGCATTACCAAGGGCAAGTTGTTCTGCGATTGTCTTTAGTCTTTTTGATTCTCACAGTTGTATTCGAATAGTAAGACCAAGAATACCTCATATTGTTTAAAACTAGCAATAACAGAAACGATGAAGAAAAGATAATTAAATTTATGTGTGTTTCGAGTTTTTCCCAGGATTAACCATTGAACATTGTAACAGTATCAGAAAACATTATCCGACAGGAATATGATTATCAAGGATCGGGTGTCCTTCTGTGAAAATATCCTTATATTAAAACTATGGTTGAAAAGTCTTCAGCATACATACAATACATTAACTCCCCCCGAAAAGTTGCAAAATAACTTTGAAGATGAGCTAGCACAGTGAACATCAGGAAAAGTATTGTATTACAAATCACCAAGAAAGGTAAAAAGGTGATCAACAACTGCCATCTCTACAAGAAAATGGGAGGATCTTTAATATCAATCTAAATACATCCAGATGATAATTGATTGTCGAGCATTTTGTCAAGTGGGTGCGATTTTCATTGCCATTATTAGCAGAATCCGTACTTTGTGAAGTGCTTATGGCTTTGTTGCGTAATTCACGTGCTGTGGTAACCTTTGTTCTGGTTGAAAATATAAAAAAAGTGAACAACTGTTTAGGACACCTTGCTAAGGTGAAGTACACAAGGACAGTTGACTGAGAAAATTGGCGAAGTTTTTGCAGACTATTTGTAAAGTTGAAAATACATTAAATGTCAGGATATTCACTTACCTGTGAACTGAAATAGGAAAAGCCACAGTCCCTTCTTATTTACTTTGTGCGCACTTTTTGTCGCAATTGTGACAGCAGCTTAACCACCATTCCATAGATTATGGTTACCGTCCATAGAATAGAGTTTGATTTTTCAATTACTTATTGTATAAAGCCTTCTATTCTCAAACAAGTAATTCAAAAAGAGCATGACGAAAAGAAGAAAAAATCACAAGTAGAAAATTAAACAAACATTAAAGGAATGACAGAAAGAAAGGATATATCAGAGAAGCAATGTGAAGGAAGAAGCTTAAAATACGGCGTAACATGCTCAGTGAGCCTGGTAATAATTACAAAAGTTAAATTAGTCAAGAATTTTGGTAAACTTGTATTGGATTTCAAACTCGTCGACAACAAAATATTATGGGCTTCTTTTGGGGCTTCTTCAAACATTTTTGTAGCCCAGACGTTCCATTCAAACGCTCACCATTTTCAATCGTACCGTATCTTGATGGGACCAACCACAGTGAAATATTAGTAAATCTCAACAAAGATTTAGGTCTTTTTTGGGGGGGTTAACGTCATTTTCCCCCAGTAACTGGAGCTCAGACGGAGCCCTTTACATGAACTCTGATTTGGCAGTGAGGAATTTCTTGGCCGGATGCCCTTCTTGACGCCAACCAATGGCTTTTTCGTTTGTGAATTTCCAAAGTCGCCTGCTCGGGAAATCGAACCCGGGATTCTTGGTAACGGTTATTCACGTCTTTCTTTAGCGGTAATCCTTGGGTACTGCAAGGTAACTTTTCAGACTTCAAAAGAAGGGGAAAGAAGATAGTAAAGTGTGAAAAGAAAACACCAACTTTTAAGTGACAGCTCACATAATTTACGAGTTGACACCAATCAAAACCTCTCGCAACAAGGGAGACTACCTTTTTGATTCGTGTAAATTAAAAAGTGCAATGCCTTCCTTCAAAGACAGCTTGGATCTGGAACTCATCACTTGATAATCTACACCCCAAACTCAAGTTTCGCAACAAAAACTCCCTTTTCATAAGATTTTAATAACAAAGTGAAACAAACAACTTAGTGCATCCTAATCCTTATGTGCAAGTGAAAAAGGACTTCATCAAATAAAATTTCTGTTCTACAATAATCTCATAGATGTAATTAGGTAGGGAAATTATGTGCAATGCAACTGAATATTAACCACGTTGGTATATATTTACACGTGACGTGGGGGAGAGATTTTGATACTTTCTATTTCGGGGGAAGACGTGAGAATATATATAATGGTAGCTATTTAGCTGTAGTCTTTTCTTTGTCAGTAATGCTCAGTGTGTACATGGAAAGCTAACAAGAAAGGATCAAACCAACCAAAAGAAGTATTTTTACCTAATTGAAACAGGAGCGATTAAAAGAAACACAATTTCCTGAGGTGGTTTAAGTATGACGCAATATTTCATCAGAGGGAAATGGCTTCCATGCCTCTCACAGCTCCATGGCTAACGCAAACACGAGTACTAATTAGAGGAAGATAACAGTGTGGGTGAAGGTGACAATAATAATAGCACAATAGTGACGAAACAAAGGGCAATCTTGGAAAGAGTGAATCTTACATGAGAAGCTTCTGGTGAATCGAATAAGGCGCGAAAGGGAGTCATTACCGTAAGAATCATTAAGACCCTGCATATGTGGCTTTTGTATATAAAATTTTTATCATTTTTCAAATTTAATATTGTTGATGCGGTGTACGTATTATCTGCAGTTTGGAGTGCCACTGCACCAACCACTAGGTCATGGCTCCTCCCAACAAATCTTATCTTTACAAGAGGAAAATAAATTTTTTAAAAGATGGTTATTACATAATGATGAAAGGGAGTTGCGGTTTCATAATGTTAAGGTTAGTTGAGACGAGTTTCATAAAGTCACGGCGGGAGTTGTCTTGAAATTCCCCGCCAGAATTATTTTGGCAACACGAAATAAGGTGAAAACGCTGCCAACAAAGACGACAACTCACTCACATTGACAAATGTTTGCTCTTTTATTTTCTGTATCTGCTTTCGTATCTTAAAAATTCGGCTGCTTTGAAGTTTTTCTTTCGTGACAAAGTGGTCATTAATTTCAATATTAGAGTTGAAAGGAAGCCGATTAAAATGACTGGTATCTGTGACACCTCGTCAAACCTTTCGTTAAATATTGCTCTTTGGAAATAAATTGGAAAGGTACGTGCTTGGTATTTGACATAAATTGTGACAAAATCAACACTTTTCTGATTAATTAGGTCTCATGTTCTTGATATTCAATTCACAGTTGAAGCACGAATGAGAAACCCAGAGCACTCAGCTAAGTCTGTCTTCTGTTATTCAGTTGAAACTGTTTATTTTTGTTCTCATGCAGTCGTCCTCATGCAATTTGTGAGGATTATAAAAAAAGATTAGAGGATGAACAATTAAATTTGTTGTGATGAAAATGGTTTCAGCGTTAGTTAATGTGAAGATTAAAGCCTCATGATTACATGTAAGTACACAAGGCACAAACTCTAAACTGAAAATTCAACCAATAAGAAATCTTGTTAGATAAAGTGTATGTATCCACATATCACCAAAATATGAATTTGTAAGCTGCATATTTAAAAGACTAAAGTTGCAATACCAAAATTCAACAAATAAAATTAACTGGGTATTTTGCCCCGCATCTGTTTGATAGCGTGGTTCTTCATGCAAGGGATACTGCCTCCACATGAAAATTTCAAAAATCGGAAAGTATTATTGATTGGCCATGTTTATTCGAAAGTCATTGTTCTTCTTTCGTCGGTGAATATTACTGCTTTGGTCCAGAAAATACCACTGTCAACCAGCAATATGGGATACCGGCCAAGTGTGTATATTTTTAGACTAAATGCTCAACCTTCACATTAATGAAAATTAGTCACTCATCGTATATAACTTTTTGAACTACAAACTCGATGTGAATTGCAGACTGTAATAGACAGCATTGATAATCTATTTGCAAAAGAAATTACATTAAATCAAATTGCACGAGATGCAATTATATAAATACCTTTGCGTTCTAAATATGCGTATCATACAATTTTAATAATATCTGTCTATCATACGAGAATTTAAATTATATCTATTCATGCACTGAGAATAATTTGTTAGGGAAAATCTTTCGCAAATATATTTTAAACTTTTTGTGTTTTCGATTATATTTGGTGAAACCATTTTACACAAATCTTTTATCGTTGTTCCTTTGTCTAAACCTTCAAATGACTCAAAGATTCTTTCAAAACCTTTCAATAAAAATACGATTACCAACTGTGAAAGCAGCAAAGGTCATTTTTAAAGAGTTATATTCCTTGGGGAATTTGGTGCTAATTACCGTCAAGACAATAATATTGAGCAAAGCAGTAGATTTCAAAGAGATTATCATTCAAAATTTTAGTTTTTATACAATCCATAAAAGAATAGAGATCAATTAGCTCAGTTTTGCAGTTTAATTGAAAGCGCAGCAATAAAATGAACATAAATAATCAATGCGAATCAAAGATCAGGCTAATAAAGCTGCAGCCTCAGACCCAGGAAAAAGTTGACTTCTCTCTTGAGTTTGGGTGAGGGTCAACTACATACACATGTGTATTAATATATGTCATTTTTTTCCAAATTAATTCACAGTTTGATCTATTTGTGTTAATTGTCATTTTCTTTGCAATATTAGCCCCTTCCTTAATAGACAGCCTCAGGCTTACAGCACTCCAACCCAGACTATAATTAGATTGTTTTTTTATAAGTTTATCAGTTCACTTTACAGTAGATAACATAAAAATGATTTTGTAAACTTCCATCTATCATACATAAAGTGTCGAACTTGTGAAAATAATACAATTTAGATGGAGAGTATATTGAATTGCAGAGTACAGGTGAAAGATATGGCTGCAAAAACATTGGTTCGAATCCAATTCGATGACGAATTCATAGAAATGATGATCCTGTAACTGTTTCAAACGAGATGAAGAGTAGCCTTGACTACACTTTGTCATACCAAAAATGTACAGAAAGCCGGTGAATTGATTACTACTGTCTTACTTGAAATACGCGAATAAAGGAAAGAGTCAAGATGTTTGGGTCACACGTAGTTCAGCCTTTACGAAATATTTTATGACATTAATCTCTTTGGCAGCTTTTTAAAGGAACTCCATCCTTCTGGGGATTTAGTACGCCTTGGTTCTGTCCTCCTTTCCTTTCATCTCTGGACTCTGGAAATCTAGCTTACAAACTTATTTTGCTATTCAGTACAAACTCCAACCCCTTTTTTTCAATATTTGTCTTTCATCTAACCTCTGTTGTTACTCTCAAGTAGCTTTTATCTTGTAATGGTCTTATGACCTTGTAAGTAGCGAATGCTTCATAACTCTTAGATGGAACATATTGATTTGTTTTCTGTCCTCCTACCATAGGCTATCAGGTAACTTTCTGCATATTTTATTTGAATCTGGAGCACTGTAAAATATACAGGAAAGATGAAAAATAGACCAGTAAATCCAATTTAAAACAGTGTTCTGCTAATCAATCAAATTTGAGAAAACCAACAAACCAAAACAGAAAACGAGGGCATGGGCAAAAAGCCCTCTACTCTTACTTGCAATGGTGAAAATTTTAATTCCCTATGTATTAACTACATGGATCACTAAAAGGGATTAACTTTCCTGTTTCTGTGTATCCGGCTAATGATAGTAGTATTTCAACTATAATGTTATGTTACTTGCCTACTTGATGGACAGATCATTTCAGAAAGTATTCTAATCAGACCAAGAAACCCCATGAGCTTAAATTAAAGAACCATGTCTGACTAAATTTGTATAGCGGTGATTGGAAAATAGGGGAACTGAAGCCTCCCAGCTCCCCAGATTCGAGCCCGTGAATTTTTACATTTCTTTGCTAGCTATCTTATCCTCGCTCGCATTGTCGAGCCGTGGCAGGTCGCGAACTAACATAAAACATTTCTTTGCAGAGTTTACTTTTTGCGTTCCATTGTTGAATTCACTTGGGCAAAAGCAGACCATTTGTAAAGGTATCTGGAGCCTCTGCCCACTTACCTCTTTTGATACGGTGGTACTAAGGATATTTTTATGGTCAAGTTTTGTTTTTAGCTAAGTATTTTAAAGAGAAGTGATTGATAGACACATTTTTAAATTAAAACCAGAAGGAATAATTGTATCAAAGGAAATTTTTTTCCTTTCCATCACTCAAACGGGGTCTTCAGCACCGCCAAGGTTGTCTACTGTAAGATAAAGACTCTCTTAAGGTTTAGCGTCTTCCACATTGATATGTCCTGATGACATATCAATGTGGAAGACGTCATGCGGAAGACGTTGTGTACGAAATAGTAGTAGTTAGTAGTAATAGTAGTAGTGGTAGTCATAGTAGTAGTAATAATAGTAGTAATAGTAGTAGTAATAGTAACAGTAATAGTAGTAGTAGTAGTAGTAACAGTAATAGTAGTAGTAGTAGTAGTAGTAGTAATATTAATAGTAGTAAAAGTAATAGTAGTAGTAGTAATTGCAGTAGTAGTAGTAACAGTTAAAATAGTAGTAGTAATAGTAGTAGTAGTAGTAGTAGTAGTAGTAATAGCAGCAGCAGTAGTAGTAGCATTATAGTAGTAATAGTAATAGTAGTAACAGTAATAGTAGTATTGGTAGTAATAATAGTAGTAGTAACAGTAATAGTAGTAGTAGTAGTATTAGTAGTAATAATAGTAGTAGTAACAGTAATAGTAGTAGTAGTAGTAGTAGTAGTAGTAGTAGTAGTAGTAGTAGTAGAAATTGAAATCTTCCATTCTTGATTTGGTTNTAGTAGTAGTAGTAGTAATAGTAGTAGTAGTAGTAGTAGTAGTAGTAATAGCAGCAGCAGTAGTAGTAGCATTATAGTAGTAATAGTAATAGTAGTAACAGTAATAGTAGTATTGGTAGTAATAATAGTAGTAGTAACAGTAATAGTAGTAGTAGTAGTATTAGTAGTAATAATAGTAGTAGTAACAGTAATAGTAGTAGTAGTAGTAGTAGTAGTAGTAGTAGTAGTAGTAGTAGTAGAAATTGAAATCTTCCATTCTTGATTTGGTTGTTGGGGCTTCTGTTCAAACGTCTTTCACTGGAATGTTATCGGTGGCTCCTATAATTTTTTGTGTGGATCTTTTGAGGTGCTTCCTCTCGCCTAAGTGTTGATGGTGCTATTCTATTCAGCCATTATATTGGAGTGGGTTTCAGACAGCGCGACACTACCCCCATTGATTCTCTGAGTTTCATGCCAATCTTCTATACATGGTGACCTCTCAACCGTACTGGATCACAGTATTGTTCTACACCGTAGCAAAGTACCAAGCAAGAAGGTCTCTAGACTGGCTGTAAGGCTCCTCTGGTGGTGTTTGCGAGTTTTCTCAAAAGGCAGTTCCACTTTCTTTTTTTTGTGTCAAAATATTCCTTCAATTTGTTGGTATCATTACCGGGGAACTCTTCGATTTCCTTCCAAAGCCAAGTCGCCTGAAAAATTCTAAATGAAATTATTGGCACTTTGACATTTCACTTATGAATACCTTGATGAAAGGTGATGCTATTACTGATCCTTGTGGGACCCTCATTCTTAACTTTTCTTGCTTTGCTCCTCTCTTCACCTAGCATGACAGGAAATTATCTTGTGCCAGTCATAGTTGATAAAAAATTCAGTGTCTTTTGGCAAGGAAACATTTTTGTCAACTTGAACATCAATTTACCTGTCCATACAGTGTCGTAAGCTGCTGCACCTGTCATCAGTTGCTTTCCAAAGCCTGATTCAATATAAGAAGTAAGTTGCCAGGACCTGTTCTGTTTTGCCTTTTTGTAGTCTAAAGCCTGGTTGTTGCAGTAGTATAAAAGGATTTACATATGGGCTTATCCATTTGAGCACGATTCTTTCCAGCAGCTTGTACTGGGAGCAGAGAAGAGATATTGGTCTAAAGCTGGATGGGTGAGTGGGTTGTTTTTAGGTTTTAGGATTGCAATGATTTTGCATGCTTCCATATTTGTGAACATTTTTCATTCTCCAAAAATTTTGTCATGGTGCTTGCCAACCAATCAAATGCTTCTGTGCCAAGATGGGTGATCATGTCAGAGTAAACTATATCTATATCAGCAGCCTTGCCATTTTTCACATTTTCCATTGCTTTTTCCAACTTTGTGAATGTTACTGCTACTGCTAAGAAATAGGCTATGTTCAGGTAATGATCGTACAATTCTTTGTTATTCTTTTCTTATTTCTTTTTCAATTTCTGGTTTGTGTGTGCTGCTCTCGTTGCTTTATTTCTTTGGCAATTCCATCTTGCTCTTTCACTTGATATGGTTTTGTTTGATAGGAATCAGGGTTAAGCTTTTTAATAGTTTTCCAAGCATGTTGAAGAGATCGACAAAGATTAAGATTTTCTACTATTTCAAGCTACCTTCTTTATGACCTTTGTGTAGTGAGCAATTTTTGGATTGTGTGTCTCTTCATATTCTTTTAGCAATTCTTTGTTACAGTTGGTCTATCCAGGAATTTACTGTTTCCTGAAGCCTCGTGGTATTTGTTTCTTTGCAGAGCCAAGTATGAGTTTCTTGAATCTACATTTGCGTTTGGACTTTGGCTCGATCCTCAACTTGTTTTGTCAATATTGCCAGCAAAGGTTTTCCAGCTGAATTTTCGAACGTTCCATCTTGGTTGAGGCAAAATATTTAAGATTGGGATTTGGGCCGGCGTTGACAATTGGGAAAGATGTCAAAAAACTCTCAAATAACTGGGAGTGATTTTCCGTTTGAATCTTTTGTCACAAAAATTTTGTTTGAGGTGCAATCTCTATTCTATTAAGATCAGCTCATTTTGACAGACCTATTGAGAGAATTCAGTATCTCTTCTTATAGTTCGTATCGTGATATTTCAATGCTGAGACGGAGACGTAGTAGAAGCAAGATCCTTAGTCTCTGCAATTGAAAAGCTTTGCTGTTTACAGCAGCGATTTTGATCGCATTAATATGTCCTTGGACCTCAAATCAAGAGCTTCAAGTTCGTGAATAGAAATTGGCCAAGCTTGCGATTGCAAAAGTCGATTGCAAGAAGTAATGCGCACGAAAAAAAGCACTGACTGGAAATCAGCTTTAATGGAGGTTAACCGTTAACGAAGGTATTTCCATAGTTACACTACAGTGAGCTACATTTGTATTAATCACAAGGTGACCTGAGGTCAGAAAAAACAACACCAAACTTTCATTTCAGCTTTTTAAATCGAAGAAATGACGGATGAAGTTTGAAATCATGAGAATTATGAATGCAATAAGGTTTTTGTTAACAATGAAATGTTTATACCAAACAAAAAAAAAGCTGGACATAGGTAGAAAGACTAATTCGTGTGTATTTCGTCAAGGTAATCCCTTCAACCCCTTAGTAGACAGAAAAGCGCAATTTGTGGCAAGGAAGACAGTGAGTCTAACGTTATGTAGATTGTAAGCAGTCACACAAAATTAGATTAAAGGATTTATAGATAGAAGTATTTTTACGCCTCACAAGCTGGTCGTACTGGTGAAGAAAACCCCATCTTCTTCACAGAGCTAGAGGATGTTATGCGAGAGGTACCATCATCGGAGAAAGTTGTCATTGGAGCGAACTTGAATGGACATGTGGGTTAAAACAGCCATGGGTTCGAATGTTGTCGTGGAGGAAATGACTTTGGTGACCAAAATAAAGGTGTACAAATCCTGAGCATGGCGGAAGCATTAGACATTGTTATTGTTAATATATGCTGTGAGAAAAGGGAATAGGATAAAGTAACATACGAGTGGAAACAACAAAAGTCAGATAGACTGCTTGCTGATCCAGAAGAGACACAGGAAAATGATCATAAACTGCAAGGTAACCTCAGGTGAAGATGTTGTTTCACAACACAGACTTCTGCTTATGGATGTAAGGCGGAAAAGGAAACGAAAACTCCACAGGAGAAGAAAAACGCAGATTAAGACCAGGAAGTTGAAGGATAAAAAAGTAACTGGGACGTCCAAAGAAGCAGTGAGCGCAAAGGAAAGGTCAGGAGACAACTGAAAGATGGTCAGAGTGACGTGGCCCTAGAAGAGTATGGGCAGCGCAAAAGGAAGGCAAGGAAAGCTGTTGCAAAGGCAAACGAAGACTGCTGCAAGAGATTGTATAATAAGTTGGAGAGCAAGGAAGGTCAACAGAATGTATTTCGAATAGCCAAAGCACGTGAAAGGTCTCGAAAGGATATGGTAGATTCCACCATTTTGAAAGACGAAGATGATAATATGTTGACAGCAGAGACAGAAATCAAGCAAAGCTGCATGAACTACATTCAGCAGTTATTGAACACGGAGAATGCACTGGAGGATCTGAGGAGAGGGGAACCGGTAGAAGAGCCTGTGAGACCAATCAAAGTGGAGGAGGTGCAGATGGGACTGGGAAAAGTGAGGAAGGGAAAAGCACCGGGACTATTCGATGTTACGAGTAATATGATTAGAGGCTTGGGGTCGGAAGGAACAGAGAAGTTAACTGAGATCATCTAAAAAGCTTGAGATGAAGAGGAAATGCCAGATGACTGGCACAAGAGTGTCTTAGTGGCAATCTACAAGCAGAAAGGGGGGCATAATGCAGTGTGGTAATCATCGAGGAATCAAGCTGCTAGAGCATGTAATGAAGGCGAATGAAAGGGTATCGGATAGAAGACTAAGAAACTTGCTTGAGATAGACAACATGCAGTTTGGTTTTATGCCAGGAAAACTTACCACGGAAGGCAGGTTTATTCTGCGACAATGCCAAGATAAGAAGAAAATGTTCATGCCCGTTGTTGATTTGGAAAAAGCGTACGACAGGATCTCCAGAGAAGTTCTTTATTGGTGTCTACGAAAGAGTGGAGTAACGGAAAAGTTGGTTTGGGTTGTGAACAGCCTCTTTGTAGAACAGAATGAGGAAAGCATGGATAAAATGGGGGGAAACAAGTGGAGAAGTGTGTAACAGGGCAATGCCACGTTACAAGTGTGTGATGAGGCCAGTACTCTTGTACGGGCTAGAGGTGATGCCTTTGAGAAAAGTGGAAAAGCTGGTACTAATGTCGACTGAGATGAAGATGCTAAGATGGGTGATAGGTGTGTCTCTGCGGGAACACCGAACAAACGAAGATATTCCAAAGTTTGCAAAGGTTTCTAAGATTGAGGTGGCATGGCCACTTTATGATAATTGGGTAAGAGATGGCTATAAAGAAGGGGACTCGCCAGCGAGGTAGAGGGCAAGAGGAGTAGAGGAAGGCAGAAGCTGTGGTGGAAGGACGTCATCAAGAGGGATGTAGAGGAAGTTCAAGCAACGACGGAGGACACCAAGGACCGGCGAAAGTGGAAGAGACTGAGCCGAGCGATCGACCCGACCTGACCGTTGGAAAAGGCCGAAAGGGTGAGAAGAAGATAGAATTATCTTTTCCTCCTAACGTAAGCAGTTTAAATTGGGACGGGGGGTGGGGGTGGAATTACATTGGTTTCATGTAATGGATGGTCGTGAAGGAGATGAATATTTCAGCCATGACATTTATGTTGAATTACTAGGAATTATGCAAGTGTAATTTGTGCACTTGTGAACGACATTGGATGTTGGTACTTTCCAACTATATTCGAAGATTACACAAATAAAAGTAATAAAGACCAGTTACAATGTTGTTTGCGTTGGATTGACAATAATTTGGAAGAAGAGATTTTTTTCGTTTTTGTTTTGATTTGTTATAATATCTTGGCACACAGAGAAAACGTATCAGACTCTCCAACTACCACCCCTCCCACCCTATCGACTACTGGTCCGCAACCAGCTGATCTTTGCATTGCAGAAAAACCTTACCAATTCCATTAACATCTTTATAACAACTTACTTAGCAAGTGAAAGAAGAACTATACCATTTCCTATTAAAAAACTGTTCCACAAAAACGGCGAATTCCACAGGTCATTGACCCTGTACCCGATTTTTCCACCAAATTACGAGATCACTGCAAACAAACCTGTTGTGAAACTTTAAATCGTGGTATTTCTTCCGTGTCTGACCTTACTGGTGTAAATCCGGCAATAACTGTTACAGAAGAAAGATATTTTTAAACTGCGAAGAGAAGTGGTTACGATCTAATCTAGCTCCGATCAGTGATCGGCAAAGATCGATTCAAAACGTCTTGAATTTGCACAGGTGACCGTCCATGTCATCAGGTCCACGATGTCGCAAACCAGTTCAGTTTCATTTAAAAACAACCGGCAACAAAGCATTTGGAAAATTTGCCTGTGCTGGCTTCGACATACGTGACTAACAAATTCTTAAGTTTTGACTCAAGCTTTGTAGGGTTAACTTTTAAATCTGTTTTATGCCTTTAAAGCATTAACTTAAAATGTTTTTTCAAGGCTCTGAAAACAGCAACTGAGTACCTCCCAGATCTCAAATATGGTTCGTTTCCCCTGTATCGTGCTATTACTTTCTGCTGCAATGTAAATAAGAGTACAACTTTCAGTTTAATTCCCACAAGTCCCACAATAAACGAAACTGTTTTTACAAACTCACAAAACAAGTTTTCCGTTTCTGGCTTTCGTTTCCTATTTAACAATGACCCCCTGACTTATTTAAAAAAAGACCAACATTGTCCAAGAGAGTCATTGAGCTTCCTGGTTGTAACCAGTCAGACACACGTGTAACGATTGGGGTTTACCCTGATCCCGTGGTTTCAACTGCGTTTTATTCAAGAAACAAAATAAATGCGAAACCAAACAGCATGAAATAACTTCTTAGAAGTTTTAGGGATTATTTTAATTAGACTAAAAACACAGTATTTGAAACCAATGGAATGCTTCAATGCTTCAACAGATCAAAGGTTAAACAGAAGGCAAACGAATGTTTCATTTGCTTTGGTTGTGTTTGTGAACGAGAAGAGACTTGAGCGAGTCTTCGATGATTTCATTGAATCGTTCTCCATTGTTTATAGTATTAACAACACGTGGAAATCATGCAGAACAAAATGAGGTGTAATATGAATGAACATAATTGAAAAAGTAAGAGTGGATCTGATCTCTTTGGACTTCGAATTGTCATTAACTGTACTTTTCCAGTGAATGGGGTTTGTTTTTTCTGAACTTTCTAAGTAACTGGCCGATCATCCGGATCAGTGTTTTTGTGTTTTTCGTTGGAAAGGTTGTTTCAAAATTCGATCCCTGAAAACCATACAGATAGAAGTAACCAAATTATTGCAATGATTTAGCAAGATTACCACTCCATTTTGGGGGGAGAAGGGAAAAGATTGTCCTAATGGGTGTCATGGAGATTGCTTTGTCACCAGTGGACGAGTGCGTTTTTAAAAGTACCGGTAAAGGAACAAATAGGCCGAAAGAAGTATGTTTTCACAAAACATGCGAAGTAAACCAGTAAAAGATACCCATTTTCTACGGGCTGGAGAGCGGGAATATGGTAAAACGTTTCAGCATGGAAGCACGGCGCCACATAAATAAAAGTAGATTGAGCAGAGAGATTAAGAGGTTTTAAGGTGCAGGAGTGTGTATGAATATATATATATATATATATATATATATATATATATATATATATATATATAGTAATATTAGTAAAGTATACCAATGTTCACTAAGAGTGCTCAATGTTTCCAGNTTACTACTAGTTTCATGTTTTCTTAACAATCTTCAAACTGTAATGAATTACTACAACATTTCGTGTATTATAAAGATGCATGGTAATTATGGAACACTCAAGAGAATAAAGTATTCATTTATATTGTAGAAATGAATATATATATATATATATATATATATATATATATATATATATATATATACATGTGTGTTTGTGCAAGAGAGAAAGATAGACAGGTTAGACACACAAAGTGGCAGGAAATCATGTATGTGACAAAAGTGACTTGGAAGAGAATTGCAGTGGATGAATGGACCCATTCTTAATCCATTTCTTTTCCTATTGTCTTCATCCATCCTTTACATCCATAGTTTATTACTGTTAATTTAATTACACAAGGAACCTACCTACTCATTGTTACCATCATAGATTTAGTAATGCTGTTCCTTCGTATGATCCTCCAAACAGAGTTGGTTTACTTTGGTCTCTGGAGGATGCGGAATAATGTTCGATCGTGCTCCCTGAAATGCATTGCGTGGGCACTCAAAGAATTACTCCAATTGTGCCAACACAGAAGAACTTGTTTGTGGAGTGTCACAAAGATCGTTTGTTGAAAGTGACCAATGGGCGAATCATGTGAATTAAGTCTGTTGCTCGTCCATATTTTCCACCTCTTTTTGAAGACCTCACAACCCGGGTCTCACAAGAGTTTTCATGAGTTAACATAATTAATACCTGGCACTCCTCTCTTTATATTGACCGCAAAAATCAATTTGTATCTTGATTACATTTAGTCACTGGAAGATTTAAATCCTGTTTCCAAGTAAAATGATGCCCTGAATGATAAGATTCCAACATTTCCTGCTTGTCATTCAATAACGTTCAAATATGTTGACAAAAGGAATTTAAAAATCCATCTTGTTTTTCTGCTTGGCCAGTTTCTGGAAACAAAAGAAAACATTTTCCTATTGACGTTATTAATATTTTATTAATATTTAAACAAGATTGCCACTCACTACTAAAATACTGTTTCATGTAAGTTCTTTTAAAATAGAATACAAAACAAAGTAAAATATAAATATATATTGCAACATAAACCATAGGTCTCCAGACTTGGCCCGAGGGCCGCATTAATCATCAAACAACAATTCGGGGGTCCACTACATACTCGAGGTCTAAATAAAAAAGAATCAAAACATGGATATTGTTTTCATTATTTATTTAATATTATTTTAATCATTGGTTATTTCATAACACATTGGTATACTAAACATGAACGCCTGTATAAGTGAGAATGGTGAAATTGTTTCCTGGATGACAAAATAGCAGACATTCCTGGCTTCTGATTTGATGTCTCTAACATCAACAGTATACTGAGCTTATCACAGGACAAGTATATTCTCAAATTATTCTTTACGTATTTCATTCTTGAAAATATTTTTTTCACACAGATATATTGATGTGTTGTTCTGAGGATTGAATGATCCAAAAGTATTCACATTAGGAAAATCTATCTTGGGCAAAAACTGATATAACCCAGCAGTCCTTCTTTGAACTAGTCCCTGAGAAGGTAGGTCCATTTGCTTGCAACTCCATGATAGTTTTCTTCAAATGGGTTTTGAAATATTATCACGTCTTCTGCCTTTAAATCCAAGTAAGAAAACCACTCCTGAAACTTCAGCTGGAGGCTTTTGATGATGTCGTCTGGAAATGACATGGAGAACCCAGCTGTTTCTTCAGCCAGGAAGACCTCACACGGCTGAAAGTGCGTCAAGCTGTTGGCCTGTACTTGTTTTGAAAACAATAAAAGTCTGGGTCTGAAGATCTTTACGTGGGTGTAAAAAAGAAACAGATTTTCCTCTCATTGTAGTTTCAGGTTCGGAAAATTCACATGACTAGTTATGTCTGCAGTAAAGGCCAATATCCATTCCCATTCTTCAACAGACAGTAATGACTGGGGCTTTCCTTTATTTTCCAGGAAGGCGCCTATTTCCTTTCCCATACCTCAGCCATCCTACTGCCATGTAATATGGAAAATGTCGCGATTCTGTGTCTCTATCTTTCAACATTTCTCCAAACTGTCTACGGTTGAGCCCATGTGACCTTATTAAATTCACCATCTTCACTACAGGGTTCAGTACACTGGTAATGACCACATATTTAGCACACAAAGCTTGCTGGTGAATAAAACAACATTGGTTGTGGAGTGTTTTTCTCGTTACACATCTCCTTCACTTGTCCTACCAAGCCTTTCTCAATGCCACTCGTATTTTTTCCTCCATCAACAGTCAGACACCTGAGTTTAGTCCAGTCCAAGTTATAGTCAGCAAATGTTTTTTTAAACTCATTGAATATATCCTCTCCGATAACAGTGTCATACATGCTATGTAGGGAAGCCAGCTCTTATGTTGTGTTCATGTCTTCATGCCCACCTCTCATAAACGCAAGGAGTTGAGAGATGGAACAGCTCTCTAGCGATTCATCCATTGCCATTGAAAAATGGCGGAACTTGCTTGGATTTTTCGTTATTCAAATCACAATGTTTTCATCCATGTCAACAATACAGCGGGGAACGTTATTTTCATCCAAAGTTAGATTTTTAAATTGTTTCTACTTTTCCGGACGAACTTCCTTAGCCACCTTCAACAAATATTGTTTGTTACTTCTCCATCTGTAAACGGTTTGCCACTATTCCCCAGGGCGTAATCAACTTTGTAACTGGTCTTAGTTACATATTCATTTTCATTTGAGGATTTAATGGACGATGTCCTTTAAATGTATTCAACTTTGTAACTGGTCTTAGTTGGATCTTTCTCATACGTCTACCCTGGTAAACAGTGGCAAACGGGGGAGCCATTGGGTTCAAGAATCAATAATGACGTCCACCAGTTAATCATTGAAAAATCCGACAGGCAGAGAAGAGAGCAGAATGGGGTCATTGCGC
>RDPX01000285.1:244412-257842 GCA_003991215.1 Morbakka virulenta | reverse complement strand
TTTCTCTTGTCGCTCTCTCTGCTTCTCTCTCTCTCTCTCTCTCTCTCTCTCTCTCTCTCTCTCTCTCTCTCTCTCTCTCTCTCTCATTGTTTTAGGGTGCACTCTAAAAAATGTACAGCTAAAGTAATAGCATTTCTCAAACTTTGGTTTAGCCCAGCACACAGACCATTGGCCGCTAGGTTTTTGCGATAAACCATGTAGTGAACAGTGGTCATATCTGAAGGACCATGTTCAAACGTAGAATACCATTTTGATGCCTTACTTTTACTATATCTGGATCGCTGTTCACTGTTATCAAAACCATACTTGAAACACAAATTCTATTTTCAGTTACATAATTATTGATTAATTTACGACTGTTTTGGACGGCAAGAGTTTTTGGCAAGTATCTTCAGAACAGCATTTCATAAAAAATTCTGTTTTGTGGTGAAAGCAGACGGAAAATAAGGTTTGTTGTCACGATCTGTTGTTGTATTGAGATCCAGAGGAACTTAGTTGCTCCTGAGAATTTTGACAAGCCGAGATTCGATTTCATTAGACAACTCGTCGAAGTGGTAACCAAAAGCAAACTTTTAAACAATGGGCAAGCTCGTGGTTTTCGTCTTTGCTTTTTAGAAAAATATAAACATTTCAAAACTTGGTTTAATCGTCAGTGTGTTGCTGGGGGTCTTTGCCAAGTGGAAACTAAATATGCAACAAAATTTGCAACAACATTTGCAACAAAATTTGCGTTCATCTTCTTGCTTTAACAGGTTTCCCTTAAGATATTTATTTACTGCACTTCTTTTTACCTTTGACCCCCGATTTCATAGGCGTTGAAGTAACCTTTTACTTAAAATGGTCATATCACATAGTTACAGTGAATCCTGTAGCACAGTAAAGAGTTTTATATTGTTTTTTCATTTTATTTATATTATTCATTTGGTTGCCTTTTTACAGCAAAATCACAATAAGTTTGCATTTTTTCAAAATCGATCCTGTGAAGATTTGCACAGTTAGAGCATGAAACCAATAAAAAATTTCCATCAAAATAAAAACCAGCACGTTAACGAGAACAAAAATTATCACAGTCCTTCATCAGATAAATATGGGGTTCACTTCAAGATTGAAGGTTGGGGAGTGTCACTTGTGTATAAGTGATCCATTGATCAGCTTATTTGGAGAAGTTAAAGGAATGGGAACCTGTACCCCTATCATCACAAACGTCAGGAGTTTGAGTCACACTAAATTAATATTATTAAAAAGCAGAGTGCTCTTAATTCTCTAACATCGCCTTTTTCCCTAAGAGAAATAAAATTGTGGCAAAAAAGTCTTACTGGGGTTAAGCAGAGAAAAGCCGATTTATATCGGTTGATTGAGTAGTAAAAAATATTTTGTGGTGGCCAAGTGATATAAAAACGATCAAAGAGATACTTATATAGACCTATCATAGAAGCTGAGGTCAGCCATGGCTTTTACGCAAAACCAGCTGAGCTCCAATTTACTTATGTTGCCGTCACAGGTGACTGGTGAAATTGATAGTAAAGAAAGAGGTGGAGGGAGTTGTCAAATCTAGCTTTTGAAAAGATCATTTTATTTGTTGAAAGCAGTAAGAGAATAGGGCTACTTAGAAAGATAACATTTAATAGTGAAGTTCAACGTCCTTAGTAATTTTACAGTAGCATCAAGTGCCGGATTACGAAACTAAGACCTAAATATTTTTTCGGTTTCAAAAGGAACCCCGGAGGCTCATTTGGTTATTGTTTTCTTACAACTTTACGTATCTGTTGTGTTAAAACTGGTTTCATAGGAAGTCGATTGTGTAAAGAACACATGAAATAAAAAAGCCATTTTAATCTTCAACATCTATATGTCTATAAAAATAGAGAGCCTATAGTTAGTAAATCTCTATCTTACTTTAGGGGAAGATAACTGAGGGCAGTTATTAATGCCTATTTCGTGGAATAAATAGCCTACATTTTTATATTGGAACTAAATTGACTGTCAGTTCTATTCTAATCGACAGAGAGAGTTGCTTGATTCGAGAAATGCTTGATCCGTTACGATGTTTGACATCCATTAAGATCCATCGAGGGGACTGCATTTAGAGCTTATGTTTATTGACCCTCCTATCGCACTGTTATGTGTAACATTGTTTATTTGAATTTCTCTATACACATGCAATTAATAATCTGCTTTTCGTCCAAGAATTAGTGTACAATACGTTCTCGCCCTTATAATGTCCTCCTGAGTTCACAGCAAGAGACTACTTACGTGGTTCTTGCTTTCCTATTGATAAGCTATGAAGGTCCCCTTTGTAGATTAGAGAAGTAACATATTGTCACGTGGTTTCTTTTAAGCTTCTGATCGGTTCACAACATTGTACAAAGTGATGGATGATATCAAAAGAATAAACTACTATAACACGTTTCTTCCACCAAGCACAAGTCTCACTGGAGTCTACCTCTTATCCATCTTCACTTTCTATCTTATATTCCTCTTCACAGATTCCAAGGTAATAGTGGGTGTCATTTGCTCCCATGTTCCTGCTTTCAACTTGAAAATTAATCATATTTTAACTGGAGCTGGCGTCATGGTCACCTTTTCAAATTGGTTGTATCTGATCATATTTATACCGTCACAAGTTCAGTATCGCATGCGTACAAGTACATTTCATTCTATGGCACGACTAACGTTTGGTTGCCAGTTCGTTCTCGTATACGGCATTTTAGTTTCTTTCTCCATTTCTCTAAACACTTTAAATGTAATACAAGACTTTTCTTAGCAGTAAGAGACTGCAACTTGAGCCTTGGCGTAATCCTATTGAAATGTTGAAAGCAGTATCTTGGACTGACAATCAGGTCCTGACCTTCGTCCATACGTTTTGTTGTTCCGTTTGTGTCGCGTAACAAAGTTATTGGATGTTATGTAAACTTCATACTTTCTGGCTATCGGTATGATCAGCAAAATGGTTATTATTTGGTTTTCCTTATACTTGTTTTGAAAGAAAAGCTACATTTATTGTATGTCTGATATCTTAAGAACATACAGTGAAATTTTGTTATTAGATAAAGTGAAATATTATCAGTGTATATACTACGTTATGATACTAAGTTCAAAGAAAAAAAAAATCAGCTGGCAAAAAGTTATATGTCTTTCCCATAAATGATAGCGGCTTTGCTATGTGAACCGATTAAGCACTACGACAAAGAACACCGGAGTGATACTACTTGCGTGAGACCAGAGATAACTTTCGATTGTTTTAAGATCCGAAACTAAAAGTTACAAAAGACATCTTTAATTTGAGGTGGAGGAGAAACTACTAAAACGCCTTCCAGTAAGTTAAGTAATTATCTCAAGGCTTGAAAAATTATGGAACTTGCTTTCAAAAGGGGGTGGTGCATTTTCAATGAAAACAGAAACAAAAAAGAGATCTTGCAAAGTCTTGTAGATTTTTGTACAAATACACTCTGTATCTTGCCTACAGATTAAATGGCACGAGAAGCAGTGTCTTCGTGATTAGCGCAGTTCTACATTTAACAAGGGTCACCAGTTCGCTTTCCTGTGCTGATAAAGCTTTGGAACTTTACAAAAGGCCTTGGTTGGCGTCAGGAATAGCATCATGTCATTAAATTTTTCATTTTGCACTGGAAATGGGATGAGGGGCGCTAAAAATGGAAGGTAAATTTTTTTTAAACAAAGAAAATTATTGTAAGAATTGGCAGCCATAGTGTACTAAGTGACAGAAGCATTTTGACTTTATAACGACGTAAAAACTTTGTTTTTACTTGTTTTCAAAGATAGAAAGATACCTTGATAATCCCGCATCTGTTTCAATACTAATTCTAGGTCGTTATATAGTAAAGTGTAGTATTCTTTTGCCTATCCTGATGTGAAACAGAAACCCTATCACAGCATGGAAGTGCAATACAGAAAGTACCAGTGTTAAATTGAGTGTCAATTTTACATAATCATTATGCTAGAAGAAAGGAATATTTTGAAAGTGATCTTTGACTTGATATCAAACACGAAGAGATTTCTTTCGTGTCTTGGCGCGCCTATCAACCATCAGCTACTGTCATGATGGGCGAGTCTCGTGCAGAAGCGAATCGACAACATTGAAAAAGCTTCTTTAATTTTTCACTTTTGTAGGATTAAAACGCGGCTCCGTTCTCTTTCGTAATAGATAAATTGAAAATTCTGAAAATAACAAAACACAAAGATTGCATGGAAATTGCGGTTAAGTGGCACATATTACCAGTACATTTGTAGTTTCTTAACTACTCTTCCTAAAATATGAAAACGTTTGGATTTAAATAGGTTGGTCTGAACAGTAATATTTTCTGTTGGTCATTTGTAGTAGTGAAAAGCTAAAGTACTGAGAATTTAGCACTTAACAACACACATAGAGTTAATAATTTCGGTGTCAAACAAGTATGTATAGAAATAAGTTTGGCTTATCAAGCGCTTGTAAATTCCATTTCAACCATGAGACTACTTAGCAACAAACACACAAGGACACTTGCTTATATATCTATTAAGCTACTGTCGCGATAACAATACAACAGAACCCTATGGAATTTAAACGGCCAACAAACCGGGCTGTAGGTTGTAAACTACATTCCGGAAAGATTGAAGTTGCCTTGAATTTGCAGTAAGAATTCGTTAATTGCCTGCTTTTTGTTAACAGTAAGGCATTTAATTAGGAATAGAGCGTACTCAGAGGAATTTTAACGTTTCCTATTGTGTAAAGGCTCAAACTGCAGCTTTGTATTGCCTATGTTAATTGTGCAGAAGAATTTATGAAAACTAAGCGCTTGACAAAAGTACTTAAGATTTATTGTGTGATGCCAAATTTGAAACGCAAGAGTGGCTTCTTGACTTTCAAAGAATTCTTTTTGATTTCCTAAAATAAAGTGTTTTAATTGTATTAGGCAGATAACACCATGGCATACGAAACCTTAGTAAGTAAGTATCATAGATGAGTAATCTGGTTGAGCTAGGTAAGGTTTGCACATGAAAGGAAGTATAAAACCAATATTAAATATCTTTTTCCCAATTCTATTTATTCATTCTGGTGACTCATAATATTCCTTGACTAAAAATATCTCGCTAAAATTACTACGACCCCATCTGCTATTTTGCGTAGTATATTTACGTGGGCTGGAAACATTGGGAATCAAGAATTTGTGGGTGGTGAAGAGTAGCTGGGTTAAATGCAGATACCCATGTATGTATATATGTATGTATATATATATATATATATATATATATATATATGTTTATATATATGCACATTTATATACACAAGTGACGGATTGTTGAACAATAGCTTTTTGAAATATATAGTAAAATAATAAAAAACCTAGCACTAAGAGTCAATTAATAGTTTGCCATTACAATAAATCTTCATCAAAAAGTTTAAAATATGTATGGATCGAACTTGGGGGTCCGGCTCGTGGCAGACATAATTTTAGCTTGTCTATAATTCCAAATGCTCTCCATCAAGTATTATTTNTCGTTATATAGTAAAGTGTAGTATTCTTTTGCCTATCCTGATGTGAAACAGAAACCCTATCACAGCATGGAAGTGCAATACAGAAAGTACCAGTGTTAAATTGAGTGTCAATTTTACATAATCATTATGCTAGAAGAAAGGAATATTTTGAAAGTGATCTTTGACTTGATATCAAACACGAAGAGATTTCTTTCGTGTCTTGGCGCGCCTATCAACCATCAGCTACTGTCATGATGGGCGAGTCTCGTGCAGAAGCGAATCGACAACATTGAAAAAGCTTCTTTAATTTTTCACTATTGTAGGATTAAAACGCGGCTCCGTTCTCTTTCGTAATAGATAAATTGAAAATTCTGAAAATAACAAAACACAAAGATTGCATGGAAATTGCGGTTAAGTGGCACATATTACCAGTACATTTGTAGTTTCTTAACTACTCTTCCTAAAATATGAAAACGTTTGGATTTAAATAGGTTGGTCTGAACAGTAATATTTTCTGTTGGTCATTTGTAGTAGTGAAAAGCTAAAGTACTGAGAATTTAGCACTTAACAACACACATAGAGTTAATAATTTCGGTGTCAAACAAGTATGTATAGAAATAAGTTTGGCTTATCAAGCGCTTGTAAATTCCATTTCAACCATGAGACTACTTAGCAACAAACACACAAGGACACTTGCTTATATATCTATTAAGCTACTGTCGCGATAACAATACAACAGAACCCTATGGAATTTAAACGGCCAACAAACCGGGCTGTAGGTTGTAAACTACATTCCGGAAAGATTGAAGTTGCCTTGAATTTGCAGTAAGAATTCGTTAATTGCCTGCTTTTTGTTAACAGTAAGGCATTTAATTAGGAATAGAGCGTACTCAGAGGAATTTTAACGTTTCCTATTGTGTAAAGGCTCAAACTGCAGCTTTGTATTGCCTATGTTAATTGTGCAGAAGAATTTATGAAAACTAAGCGCTTGACAAAAGTACTTAAGATTTATTGTGTGATGCCAAATTTGAAACGCAAGAGTGGCTTCTTGACTTTCAAAGAATTCTTTTTGATTTCCTAAAATAAAGTGTTTTAATTGTATTAGGCAGATAACACCATGGCATACGAAACCTTAGTAAGTAAGTATCATAGATGAGTAATCTGGTTGAGCTAGGTAAGGTTTGCACATGAAAGGAAGTATAAAACCAATATTAAATATCTTTTTCCCAATTCTATTTATTCATTCTGGTGACTCATAATATTCCTTGACTAAAAATATCTCGCTAAAATTACTACGACCCCATCTGCTATTTTGCGTAGTATATTTACGTGGGCTGGAAACATTGGGAATCAAGAATTTGTGGGTGGTGAAGAGTAGCTGGGTTAAATGCAGATACCCATGTATGTATATATGTATGTATATATATATATATATATATATGTATATATATGTTTATATATATGCACATTTATATACACAAGTGACGGATTGTTGAACAATAGCTTTTTGAAATATATAGTAAAATAATAAAAAACCTAGCACTAAGAGTCAATTAATAGTTTGCCATTACAATAAATCTTCATCAAAAAGTTTAAAATATGTATGGATCGAACTTGGGGGTCCGGCTCGTGGCAGACATAATTTTCGCTTGTCTATAATTCCAAATGCTCTCCATCAAGTATTATTTTCACAATTTTCCTTGCCCTTTATTATTAATGGGACCAGTTACTCCTGCTGTGGAGGGGAAGTCATGGTTCTGAGGAAAGCTCAGCCCGGTATGCGTGATTGGGGTAAGACATTCGAGGGTAGGTCTGGGGTAAGATATTCCACGGTATGGTTTGAGGTAAGATGTTCCACGGTAGGGTCTGGGGTAAGATATTCCAGGGTAGGGTCTGGGGTAAGATATTCCAGGGTAGGGTCTGGGGTAAGATGTTCCAGGGTAGGGTCTGGGAAAAGAATGGCACATTTAAGTGAAAGATATTATTTCAAAATGATCTGGTTAGGAAAGACCAATAGCTCAGTTGCCGGTGCATGGAGTCATGACAGCCCCAGGTACTCGTTGTACCGAGTTCGGTGGATACAAAAGTTGTACTTTATTGTAATTCCAAATCCTTTGCATCAGTATTATTTTCACAAGCATTCATTGATAGAAATATCATCGATATATATATAAATATATAATCGTTATTACGACTTATGTTATCACCAAATTACCTTGGTGTTTGCAGAGAAAATTTTTTTTTTAGAACAGGGAGATGAAAAACGTATCCTGTGTTACCACTGATCTTTGTACCAATGGTTTTCACTATCACTTTTAATATTACCCTTACATGATGACAACCAAAATTAGTATTTGTGTTGAATATCGCTTTGTCCCCACCTCTGCAATCTTATAATAACACACAGATATGCAAAACTCAATAAATGCTCATTAAAAGTGCGAAATAACTGGATGATATACAAAAAACTGTATTATAAAGGCAAGGGCAAGTATACTCTGTTAACTTAATTTAGAGATCTGAATGGCGCTTTTTTTTACTTGGTAGAAAGTTGTCAAGGGTCATTTTAGGAAATGGGTTATCAAATGATTATTTTATAATTTCATTTTGTAAATTAGGCAACGTTAGGGAAACGCATCTTCTTCATTTAAAGAGGGCTGAAGGATAGAGTTGTGTGATGCAATGGTTTAGTTAAAATTTGACGAGTTAAACATCTCGTCGGTTTATAAGTCGAGGTATTTTGAAAGTAACTATGGTATAAGAGCCAGTTGGTAGGGTAAAATCAATGAAGATTACCAGCAGCTGTGTAATGTAACTACTTCTTGCGCTTCATTAGCAAGTAATTACATCCAGTTTTACATTAGATAAGGAAAATTCTAGAAGGAATACTGAACGGATTACTTAATAATTGTGATTAAAAACAGGATTTTGTTACACTCTTTCTATTATCTTTTAGGAGGGGCACGAAGTTAGGACATTGGTAAAAGCAAAGCTTCCTAAAACAGGAGAGGAATGTGAAGTTGGTAGCTCTAAATGGGTTTACACCTATGGGGCAGATGGTAATGGCTGCAGCAGCAAAAATTTAAATAGAAATTACAGAATTAATGAGAGATTTTATTGCAGTTCATACAATCGAGTTTATGTATTAGTATAAGGTCTACTCAAAACAATAATGTAGGCATTACTTGGACCAAATATAGATATAGGTCCGTTTTATATTGTAAGTAATGAAGTTATGTTTGATGATGGAATTAATGTACGAGTGGTAATGTATTTTAAAAACTTATGCAAGCTGGAAATAGTGATCTTTGGAAGAGATATGTATTGTATTCATTGTCTGTATTCAAATTTTACACAGCAAATCTAATCTTATTTAATTTTACAGTAAACAACTAAACAACAAGTTCTGATATATTTTTGGGTTCATTTTGAGAGTACTCGCCGAGTTTGCTCTTCTAAAACGCATCAGTAATTAAAGAGAATACAATGGGAATTTCATTAGTGGGTAATGTCTTCGTTGAAAGAAATCTGAATAATTTAGGTTTGTTCTAATAGTCTTCCGAGTGAACTATATGTATGAAAATTAATGTTTTTATCTTTTAAAGCTCCTGAGATGACCAGTGAAACTTCACCGGACGTATACACATATGTGTGTTTATAAATAATAGATTCTGTTTACTTATTTTCTCTAACATTGAAAAACAAATTTTTAAAATTGACGTTAGCAGCCGTTGAAACGGCGCGGCTATGTTGGAATGACGGTGAACAAGTGGAAAGGATCAATACGCTGACGTTTTATCAATGGCACATTGTAATGTCACACAAAGATGAATTTTATCGATCTTATCAACCTTTATCTCGTATTTCATGAACTTTTAGTTTTTATCGTTTTGTTCTATCATGTGTAAACTCTTGATAAAATTAAGCAAATGAATATAAAACAAACAAAAAGGTAAAATGTGATCTGGCGCTAAGTAGAACGAAATACTTCATTAATATAATTGAATATTGAGACTTCAGCTCTACACATTTCGTCTTTTTATTTCATTCATTCATGAAAAAAAGAGTAGCCTTACGAAACAATGAAACAAACGTGCATGTAAATCACCGCAAAATATATTCTGCGCGACCATACTTAAGTTATATTGATTTGAATGTTTAATCCACTGCCGATCGTTTCACTAATGCAATTAACATCTTTGTAGTAAATACGTGTCTATTTATTCTATTTATCACCGGTATAATGTAGGAGCTGGCATAGACAAAAATAAATGTAGTATACTTATTGACCAGATTTAACTCTACAGCAATGCTGTCGGGGAGTCTCTCTGTTCCTTAAAACAGGAAGGCTTTCGAAATTTGGATGGCAGCGATTGTATTTCTTCTACAGTGCCATGTAGGAAATGAGGAATTACATTCTCTACTCAATTAACCTTAGATAGTATTAATGCAGATTATATCATTTGTATCCTCTTACAGACTAAAAATCTAATTTTTAGAATTGAAAAGCAGGAATTCCGTGTATTGGCTTAAAAATCTGGGTTCCTGTATTGAAATAAAATGTTGTAGACCAAAAAGGAACAGTATACAAATTTAGGTCCCCAAATAACTACCTTCTGGGCAGTGGAGTGATGCAATTTCAAACCATAGTTCTTAGCTGAAAGGAAAAAAACCCCGTTGCTTTCAAAAAAAGGGAAGTTGCAATTATCAAAATTCTGTAAAGACGTCCTGTTAATATTTTGAACTGAGCAGGCTTCAATATGTTTGCTTCCTGAGTTCATTTTTGTTTCGACTCCAAACTAAATATTTTCCATACTGTCCTTGAAAGAATCTTTTCGATTGTATTTACACCCTTGTATGAAAGCGTTATGTATCATTGGTTAGTGTAATTTATAATGCGATAATCATCGGTAGATGCTTGTTACAACTGAAATGTTGTAGTTCACCAATCATAAAAATTTGACGTAATATCCCTGATTACTGATTCATATTATTTCAATTTTGATACTTCTCATGTTTCATTATTATTGATTATTGGGTATCAGAATACTAATGATAAAAAGAGTGATATTCCTTGTTTTTACTTAATTTTCCATTAGGCACAAAACAAAACTATAACCAGGGTCCTGTTATAAGAAAGGCGCATAACATAATGACTATTATGCCTAAAAAAGACTACAGTACGAAAATCCAAATATTAATAAGACGATTTATCTTTTGTTAGCTATTATTTAAATTTTAGTCATTAAGTCATACCGGAGATATAAACAAGTTACAAAGCTACAATGTTAAAGCAGCGATGGACCAATCAGAAATGGAAAAACCTTTTAAAATTTGAACATTACATCAAGACTTTCTTTCAAAATAATATTGTTTACCAATCAGAAAAAGGTTTATTGTCCTTTTCTGGTTAGTCGATCGTTGCTTTAACATAATACAAGAAAATTACAAAACAATTGTATATCACAGTCACTGTTTGTAGGGGTACAAAGGTCATAACACATCATAATACTTTGTAATACTGTAACGAATATTTTATAGTTCATAATACCACCAACGAATCAAATCGTTTGAAAATAACATATCAATATTCGAAATACCCAGAATGCAATATTGTACCAGGCTTCTCATCGCTGTTCTTTTCATAACGTCATCACTTCATTAGTAAGTGTAAAAATGCGTTGTCTAATTCTTATTGAATAAAATTCACTTTGCCATTTCAGATACAAACAATGTACTTGATATACAGGAAATGTTTACCCTGCAGAGAGCAAGGTTGGTTAAAGAAAGTTAAAAAGGGCCAAAGATATACCCTGTTGAACGTCAAGCAAATAAATGGTTGGTTTTCCACAAACAATAAGGTGCAATGAATTGTATCAATCTTAATAACACTTAAACTGTACGTCTTGAAAATAATCTTTGAGTTCTTCCTCTAGTGGGCTCAGCTATGACTCTTTGATAGGAACAAACTGTAACTCACACTTGATCATCTGTAAAGGGAAGAGAACTGAAACACTGATATTTTATTCAATAAATACAAATGACGTGGGTGGTCGAAACATTGTACTAAAATAAAACACAAAAAGTAAATTGAAAATCAGCCAAGCGTATTTGTCAGTCCTGAAAACCACTGTACAGTATTTGAAAATTTTGTACACAAACGCTAAAATACAAGTATGCTACAAAGGAAAGCTCAAAAGCTGTGGAAAGACCGTTTCTGGAATAAGGTGGGTTGCAAAGCGAAAGTAATTATAGCAGTTCTGGCAGTAGTAGTGGTGTTGAGTCATGCTATTAGTAGCAGTGGTCACAATGATAGTGTTACAGTGCTAAAAACAATGGTAGTAGTGCCATTAACGAGGCAAGTTATGTAAATGGAAGTAGTGGTGCTAATGAGGTTATGGTGATTTTAGGTACCAAGGCATTTTATAAGACACAAGTTACAAATATAAAATACAAGATACAAGATAAGTTATAGGAGCTTAGAAAAAACATATGATATATATATATATACATGATATACAAGATATAAAGCACAAGACGCTATATAAGGTGTAAGATCTAAGATAAAAGACTTAGAACATAGACTTAGAAAAGCTTTTAGATTCATAATAACATTTATAAGATATGTCGTTGCATAAGATTCAATATATAGGATATAAGATGTGGAGTATGATATAAATTATAAGATGTGAGGTAAAAGAAAGTGGTTACAGGATGTGGGATGCATGGTACGGAATAAGAGCCCTGCACAGCTTCAGGTCACCTCAGGCAAGATGTAGTACTTCTCAGCCCCCCGCTAGGGTTACGGTATGAAATTACTATCTTGTAGTTTGACATTGTGCTGTCAAAGACCATGGGAAGGCTAACCTAACGGAAACCTGAGGTCCACAGAACCACGCGGGGCGTATACGGTTCTAAAAATCAGTCCTTTTATAGCTATCTATTGCATTCAACATGATTAAGCATGAGCTAAAATCCAGACTTGTTGCAATCTGCAAGAGCGGTGGAGTGAGTAAACACAAACTTCCTTCTCCAGTCAGCCACTGCGACTGCTGCACTGCAGTGCTCGTTTCGGATATTCTTGCCAGCCCGGGTTACTGTAGCAGTGGAGAGGGGATATATTGACAACTGACAAAGCTTAGTGTATCCTAAAACCTCTTGTCAACAAATCCTAAACCAAGAAATAAAACCACGAAACCTCAAAAGAAATATGGCACTAAACACTATAGAGGATACAAGATTAAAGATACTTAATATACAAGATTTAAGATCTAAGTTAAAGTATATAAGATACAAGACACATGATACAAAATACAGATATAAGATATGAGACACCTCATCAAATACAAGATGGAAGAGACGAAACACTATAAGAGATATACGATACAAGATATGGGGCAAAATGTATAGTATAAGGCAATGAATAAGACAAATTATACTAGACACTATATAAAATACAAGACATATGGAACAAAACACTATCTATCATAAAAACTACAATAACTCTGTTAATGTGCTCCGTGTTGATGAAAACTTACAAAAAAGTACCGCGGTATCATCATCATCATCATCATCATCATCATCATCATCATCATCATATTCGGTTTAACGTCCGTTTTACATGCCAGCATGTGTTGGACGATTTCTTGAAATTGACTTCTAAGTTATCCTATCATTAACAGTTATCCTATCCTTCACACGCAGTAACAAGAAAATATTAAATTAGTCTCTGAGGAATGCAAGGTATTCAAATCCAATCACTTAATTAAAAAGATGTAGTAAGTTAAAAGTGAATGCAAAAAACAAAAATGAAAATAATAATAATTTTAGGTCACCGCATCATTAGAAGGTGGTGCTTGGGTCAGTCTCTGAATTTTCAGCTTTGCATTTCTGCACATTGATCAATGTTAAATTTCACACTATGTACCTCTATTGGAATACCAACGCGAATTTT
>RDPX01000285.1:224864-240658 GCA_003991215.1 Morbakka virulenta | reverse complement strand
GGTGGACGTACAAAGGAGCAAGTTACAAAGGAGCAAGTGGTATATTAGAGCAAGTGTCAAAGGAGCAGGTTGAAATAGAGCAAGTTGCACCATGTACATCTACATGTACATGAATTATGTTATACTATGGTGTACATTGTATAGTTGGCCAATAATTGCATACATGTACATGCATACGCAGATGTATGTACATGTACATGGACGGTTGACGTACATTGTAGCAAGATACAAATGTACAGATAGACCGTGTATATGTACATCCTATTGTATTGCAATATATACATATATACATATATACATATACTTGCTCCTTTGCCACTTGCTCCTTTGACGCTTGCTCAAATTAACTACTTGCTCCTTTGTAACTTGCTCCTTTGTAACTTGCTCCTTTGTAACTTGCTCCTTTTAACGGGAACCGATGATCCAAATCATTCCAAACGTGAACGTTTGGTACATGATTTGCGTGTTACGAACTCGGGGACCAAGCTTGTCGAGTTGTTGCTGCTGGTACATGTATCTGCTGGACAGCCGATCTGTACAATCGAAAATGATATATTTATGTTGTTCCATACTATTAAACCTGGCTTGTAGTGTGGTACTTTAGTTATTGTTTTCATTGGTAGATTCCAATTAGTATTCGTAGTTGTCGATCTTTGAGCACGTCAAGTCACGACAAGTCACGACAAGTAAGTCACGTCAAGTCACGACAAGTAAGTTTTCTTTTCAATATTTCATTATTATTGTCGCAAGTACAATAAAAATAGTCCTGTTGTAGACCAAAGAACCAGAACAGAAATATATCAAAAAAAAAAGAAAAAGAAAAGTAAAATCTAAAACTAAGGAAAGCATTAGAGAGATTTTTTAGAATAGATTTCACATTTTAAATCAATTCATCATTAAATAAAAATAAGGACAAATTTTACTGTTTCTGAGACTGCAATGTTTATTTTCTTGCAAGTTTTTTATTTCTTTACTGTCAAAATACAATTTTTCTAAATTAGTTTTTAAGTCTTTTGGGACGTAGCAGAGTGCACCGACTATAATTGGAACCATTTAGAATTTGTAGTAGTGGTTTTTCCTTCGTTTTATTCGTGTTGTTTACGTCAGCGGGGCAGCTTACCTCGACAACTGCAAGTCTTTGCTGTTTTGTTCCGTACAAGTATTCGGTTTGTTGTGATGTAATTTTGAATTTTAAATAAATAAATTCATGCTCGTAGGGAAATTGACATCTTCGCCTACATGTGTTTTTTAATGTGACATATAAACCAGGTTAGTGACAGCATCATGGTACATGGACAAGTAGTACTGGCTGGACATCATCGGGCAAGAACTGATGATCTGGATGATATCTTAAATATTTGATTTACACAGACGACATTTGTTGTTTACAGTATGTGAAGAACCTGTATCTCGCCGTCTCGTTGATTAGGTAATTTGTATCAATCTATTATTTTTGTATTGCATATACATATGCTGCGAAATTTGAAGTTAGCTTATTTGTCCTGCACCCATTGCTGAGTGTATTGTTTTCCAATCCCCTCTTCGCTGTTAATAACTTTTTGGACATATTTGTGCATGACTTTCTGTTTCCAGCTGGTTGTTTTCACTTCCAGAATTTGTCGTAATATCTTCCTGCTACTTTGTTTAGGTATTTCGTCAGGGGTAGCAGTTGTATTGCTCAAGTTTATCAGTTTCTTTCCAACGCATATGGAATGATTTTCCTCATCATGGTAAATAAAGCTCATTAACCCATTTCTGTCCTTTCAGCTTTAAGGCTCCTTCCTCCTTGGTATCCTGGAAAATACAGTTTATCAGCGTCACTGTTAGGGTGGAAGATACTGTTCATACTCAAAACCTTTGCGATTTCAATTTCAATTTCTTTTAGCCCCAATAGTCCAATTGACGATACTAAAAGTAGAGTTGATAACAGTTGTTACGAAAATGTTGTGTGCAGTTGCTTTGGTATATTCTGAAAGTGCAGCGGGCCAGGCTTTTCGCCATCCGGTGTAAAGTTCTTTATTAACTTTCATTGTTTAGTTGTCCAACGTAATCAATATTCTAGTCCTGGCCAAGGTGTTGATTACTATCCCCCACTTCAACACGTTGAATGATCAGATCATTCATTTCTGGGGAAAACTTACAGCTGACCTGCTTTCCACTACATGATGTAAGAATATATATTTACATTAAACTGCATATCAATGTCAAGGATCGTAATGTTGAAAATGCCTGCAAACAGCTGGGGATTGTCAACGAAGAAGCTGAGTGATATTAAATGCTCTTTCATTGGCGGCTGCCTAACATCTTAACTGCTTAAGACAGTGGGTGGACTAAGAGAATGAATAAAATGACCGAAAGGCTACCCCGTTGGAAGATGCCTTTGAGAAACGTGATGACTTTAGTTAAAATGCTTTCATTTGTGTAATTAAGATGCAGTTTTGCGGAACAAATTTTTGTGAGTTCTGTGACAGCTGTAACTAGTTTCTCTGGCATTTCCGCCAACTTGAATGCAAATAAAAACCACTCGAGAGGCACCGAGTCGAATGGTTTTTGGTAATCAAGCCATGATGTGTAAAGATTACGTTTCTTTAATTTTGCTTCTTTTAGTATGTTTTTGTTTAATATCAGTGGTGCGGTTGTACCCCAGATATTCGTCTCTACTCCAGGTTGTTCTGGTGTCATGACGTCATTTGTTTCACAATAGTTGCAAAGGGAAGAGGAGCTGTGGCTTAATAGTGAGTGCTACTGCACCGTAACCAAGAGGTTCCAGGTTCAATTCCCCGAGCAGGCGACTTTGGAACTTTACAAAAGAAAAAGCCATTGGTTGGCGTCAGGGAGGGCATCCGGCCAAGAAATTCCTCACTGCCATATCAAAGTCCCTACAAAGGGTACCGTCTGGGCCTCAGTTACCGGGGAAAAATGACGTTAAAAAAAAAAAAAAAAGAGAAAAGTATTAAGATACCTGGTGTAAAGTTTGTACATTATATTTAACCATTCTATAAGGCAATAGATTTTGGCCACATGAGTGTATTGGATTTCTGGTAATAGCACAGTTTTAACTTGGCCTAGCCAGTCTGGAATCGGTTTAGTCTTGACGAATGCAGTTTTGAATAGTCTTGTCATTAATGGGGCAAAGAAGGAGAGCTTTTATACGAGAAGCTAGTAATAAGATCCGATCCAGCTAACCTATTTAATTGTTGTTTTTGTATTGCTTTTCGCACAGTTTTACTATTAATCGAGTAATCTTTAGGTGTTGCAGTTGTGCAGTGAAGGGTCTCAAGTACTATTAACTATTCTGTATGCTTGTGAAACTGTCCTTTCCATAAATTAGATCTGTAAGTAAATAAATAAACAGTTGTATAAGTAAGTATGTAAATAACTAAATAATACGTACATTAGTACACTGGAAAACTGCCAGTATTTCATAGGTGTGGTCATTTCGTGTCAAGCGAAAATATCTAATCAGTTGGTGTAGAAATTAAAAATTTCAGTATTTCTGTCTGGTCTGCATGGCAATCCCTGCTATGGGAGTTCGTGATTGAAAATGCACGAGTTTCCCTATATGCAGAAATGTACGTTAGTTAACTATTATTATAGCTGTTAGTGATGTTGTGTTGGAGCAAGATCTAGCGTCAACTGTAAAACACCAAGCAACAGAATTGACAACTGAACCACACCCAACTGTACATTCAAATTTTCTTAAAAGACTGCAGGTTTTGGGGGCTTAGATTAAACTTCATTGTCGGGCGGATTTGATCATTACTGTGATACCTGTTTTATCCTCTCCACTGATATGACTACGATTGACTGAAAAAACGAAATGATCACGAAGAGCCAAAAAGCAGTTATGTTCTTCATGCCCTCTGAACTTTTAATAAAAAAAGGGCCCTGTAATTTAATTTCTTACAATGTGCTGAAAAACAATACCAACAATCTGTAAGTATATACAAAATCCACAGAACCTTATTACAACATCGGATAAAAAAGGATTGACAATCTATGGTTCATTTGGTTTTGATCATAAATGCTTTCTGTCCCATAATACAAGTCAACTGGTCTCCCTAATATGGGCAGCAGCGAAAAACATGGAGAGCTATTCCATGTACAAGGACAGACTTAAGAAAAAGATCTTATTGCTTGACATAACCTGGTAACCCAGACATCTTAGTCATCTGCTTCAGCAGACTTTTTTGAATACCCAAAACAACCTATTGGGTAACAAAACCGTCCATTTAACCTTTCATTTTCATTCTGTAAATTCTTGAAGATTATAAACTCTATAGACAATGTTATTTCTATGTTGAAAATCCATATTAATGCAACTGAATCCAATTCTTTTCAAACAAGATTAGGTTGGGTTGAAACCCTCTAAGACATGCAGGCGGTGTTTAATGCGCTCTATTAATGACCAACACTGAAATCAACTACCTTTCCAAATCAACACAATTTTCTCTATAAAGCTGTTACAAAAAACTGGCCGCTGAAATGGGCACTACATGGGTGTGGTCGTCTTAAAGCCCTTAAAAAAATGCGGTATGTCAATCGGGTAGTTCCCTACGTTGAGATAGAACATGACTTCAACTAAACAATCGTTTTTTCCTTATAAAGGTAACGAGAATAATTTATATATGGTCCTTCAATCCCTTTTCCAGAAAGAACCGGTGCACTAATATGAGTAGTTTTCCTTCTCCCGACTACAACATTGAAACAAACTAATATTAATTAATTAATAATTACACCATTAGATGTAATAGGCAAGAAACAGTAACAACTCAGGTGTGATCTTTCAACCCTGCTTTTCATAAGATAGCATGTCTTGACAGGGTAGTTTTCCAATTACAGGACACAACTGGCTACATAAGCAAACAATAGTTAGAATTTACTAACCCTCACATTAAAAAGTAGGATGAAAAAAAATCAAGTAATAAATTTTTCAACCATCATTATTGTTACTTGAAGAAGGATTTTATTAATAACAATACAAATAGACAGTAATTGTCACCGGTGATGTTGGTAGTTTAATTCATTCATTATTCGATACAATTAAAATCTCCGGAAATGGAAACCAATGACGCATATTTCGAAAAATGGTACTGACAAAGGTCTCTGTGGTAAGGAATAATCTCTGAAACATTCTGTTTACAGAAAACATCAGACAATATCTTACTCAATTGCTCGATGATGTCTGCGCTAACACAGTATTAAAATGTGGGCAACTAACTTATAAGACCCAGAATTCCTGTGAGCCGAAGAAATTAAATTTTAAAAAACAACAAAAACACTAAACCAAACGCATCTTTTTTTTTTTAGTTTTGAAGTCATTTTCCCCCAACAATGGGGCTCAGACGGTGCCCTTCAGAGAGACTTTTGATTTGGCAGTGAGGAATTTCTTGGCCGGATGCCCTTCCTGACGCCAACCAATGGCTTTTTTTTTCTTTGCAAAGTTCCAAATTCTCCTCGACAGCTCGGGGAATCGAACCCGGAACTCNCACAGTTTTACTATTAATCGAGTAATCTTTAGGTGTTGCAGTTGTGCAGTGAAGGGTCTCAAGTACTATTAACTATTCTGTATGCTTGTGAAACTGTCCTTTCCATAAATTAGATCTGTAAGTAAATAAATAAACAGTTGTATAAGTAAGTATGTAAATAACTAAATAATACGTACATTAGTACACTGGAAAACTGCCAGTATTTCATAGGTGTGGTCATTTCGTGTCAAGCAAAAATATCTAATCAGTTGGTGTAGAAATTAAAAATTTCAGTATTTCTGTCTGGTCTGCATGGCAATCCCTGCTATGGGAGTTCGTGATTGAAAATGCACGAGTTTCCCTATATGCAGAAATGTACGTTAGTTAACTATTATTATAGCTGTTAGTGATGTTGTGTTGGAGCAAGATCTAGCGTCAACTGTAAAACACCAAGCAACAGAATTGACAACTGAACCACACCCAACTGTACATTCAAATTTTCTTAAAAGACTGCAGGTTTTGGGGGCTTAGATTAAACTTCATTGTCGGGCGGATTTGATCATTACTGTGATACCTGTTTTATCCTCTCCACTGATATGACTACGATTGACTGAAAAAACGAAATGATCACGAAGAGCCAAAAAGCAGTTATGTTCTTCATGCCCTCTGAACTTTTAATAAAAAAAGGGCCCTGTAATTTAATTTCTTACAATGTGCTGAAAAACAATACCAACAATCTGTAAGTATATACAAAATCCACAGAACCTTATTACAACATCGGATAAAAAAGGATTGACAATCTATGGTTCATTTGGTTTTGATCATAAATGCTTTCTGTCCCATAATACAAGTCAACTGGTCTCCCTAATATGGGCAGCAGCGAAAAACATGGAGAGCTATTCCATGTACAAGGACAGACTTAAGAAAAAGATCTTATTGCTTGACATAACCTGGTAACCCAGACATCTTAGTCATCTGCTTCAGCAGACTTTTTTGAATACCCAAAACAACCTATTGGGTAACAAAACCGTCCATTTAACCTTTCATTTTCATTCTGTAAATTCTTGAAGATTATAAACTCTATAGACAATGTTATTTCTATGTTGAAAATCCATATTAATGCAACTGAATCCAATTCTTTTCAAACAAGATTAGGTTGGGCTGAAACCCTCTAAGACATGCAGGCGGTGTTTAATGCGCTCTATTAATGACCAACACTGAAATCAACTACCTTTCCAAATCAACACAATTTTCTCTATAAAGCTGTTACAAAAAACTGGCCGCTGAAATGGGCACTACATGGGTGTGGTCGTCTTAAAGCCCTTAAAAAAATGCGGTATGTCAATCGGGTAGTTCCCTACGTTGAGATAGAACATGACTTCAACTAAACAATCGTTTTTTCCTTATAAAGGTAACGAGAATAATTTATATATGGTCCTTCAATCCCTTTTCCAGAAAGAACCGGTGCACTAATATGAGTAGTTTTCCTTCTCCCGACTACAACATTGAAACAAACTAATATTAATTAATTAATAATTACACCATTAGATGTAATAGGCAAGAAACAGTAACAACTCAGGTGTGATCTTTCAACCCTGCTTTTCATAAGATAGCATGTCTTGACAGGGTAGTTTTCCAATTACAGGACACAACTGGCTACATAAGCAAACAATAGTTAGAATTTACTAACCCTCACATTAAAAAGTAGGATGAAAAAAAATCAAGTAATAAATTTTTCAACCATCATTATTGTTACTTGAAGAAGGATTTTATTAATAACAATACAAATAGACAGTAATTGTCACCGGTGATGTTGGTAGTTTAATTCATTCATTATTCGATACAATTAAAATCTCCGGAAATGGAAACCAATGACGCATATTTCGAAAAATGGTACTGACAAAGGTCTCTGTGGTAAGGAATAATCTCTGAAACATTCTGTTTACAGAAAACATCAGACAATATCTTACTCAATTGCTCGATGATGTCTGCGCTAACACGGTATTAAAATGTGGGCAACTAACTTATAAGACCCAGAATTCCTGTGAGCCGAAGAAATTAAATTTTAAAAAAACAACAAAAACACTAAACCAAACGCATCTTTTTTTTTTAGTTTTGAAGTCATTTTCCCCCAACAATGGGGCTCAGACGGTGCCCTTCAGAGAGACTTTTGATTTGGCAGTGAGGAATTTCTTGGCCGGATGCCCTTCCTGACGCCAACCAATGGCTTTTTTTTTCTTTGCAAAGTTCCAAATTCTCCTCGACAGCTCGGGGAATCGAACCCGGAACTCTTGGTTACTGTGCAGTTGCACTAACCATTAAGCCACGGCTCCTCTAAACCAAACGCATCTAATGTACGGAAATAGTCGCAGACGACAGAATGCTTAAACGTGCATTTTCAAAGAAGCAGTAGATAGATACTAATCTCTTTAATGCACACTAATAAGAGCCATGTGGTAACAGACATATGTGGCAAATGACACACAGAAGGACGAATACGACACGATTTAACATACAATCCGAGCTGAATCTGAATTAACATGTGTCCTTATGTATTGGAGCGAGCCAAACATTCCTTCGATTATTCCCTTTATTCCATTTACACAGTTTCTAATCGTCTTATTTGGTCTATTTCTAATACCACTGTGAATCTTTTTTAACAACCTTAATATCATGTACCACCAGTAGCACTGGTGGTACACGATATTAAAGTTGGACTGGTACTCCCTATGGGACCAGGATCCATGATTATGAAATGCAAAATGATAATAAAGAATGATAAGGAAAAGTAAAATGCCCTTTTATGCGATTTTGAAAAATGTTCTCCTGACAATCTAACTTGTTTGTCATCCACTTGCTACGAAGCAATTCCGATGAAATAGTACGTCTTAGGGATTTCAAGTAAAGGTCCAAAGGTTCGCATGAACCAGCAGTTAATTTCCACCGAGAGCTGCTAATTTGTTGAACTATCTTTTACTTGTTTTTTCCTTAACCCACAATTACCTCAAATATAATGATACACTGTTATAATAATTTCCTTTTACAATCTATTAACATTCTCGCTCTTTTTATTCTCTGTTTTAATTTATGAGAAAAAAGAGTGAATTAATTGAAACTGTGAAATAAAAGAATAATATATTAATACAGAACTTTATCTCATTTTCTTCACTTGGTTTGCCTTTTCTTTTCCATTTTCTTAATTATGTTGTTGAGGTCGACAGTACATCACGTTCCTTTTGTTTGACGTTTGCAGAGTTTGTTTTCCAGTCCCATTTGCAGCATCCGGTGCTTACGTTTTACACGGATGTTTCATATTGCAAAGGCCAAATCTGTACAACTGTTAAACGCGTTGCCCTTCTGGTATTCACTAGAATCCAACAGTTTTGAAAAACAAGGCGCGTAAATGTTTACTACATTAAAGAATAGCTCTTTAATAAGCAAGACGTATAGGATACTGCAGTTAATATCTGTCCGAGGAAATTTAGATGCAGGCTAGATCAGTGGGAGCTGTTGAGAAGCCTGTGTAGAAGTAAGACTATCGTAAACACAGCATTTCTTATGCTAATTATTTTTTTCAACATCGATTGTGTATCAATTTTGATCATCTGATAAACTGACGACGTCAGACAAGTACCTCAAAGTCATTTTGAGATCTGTTATGCATTTTTTCAGCATTTTCGGCAGAAATAAAGCATCAAAAATTAGCACCTATTCGATCATAGAAATAACACTACCCCATTCAACGTTTACTGTACTCCACTTTAATAGACCACAGTAAAATAAATCAGTGTTGATCGCTTCAATGCAAACAACAAAATTCGTCGCGATCTATTTCTGACTGAAAAGAAAATAATAAATGCCAGAGATTCATTTTAAGTTGATTAAGCCAGGCTTAAATGTCTAAGTAAAGGATGATGTTTGCAGCCAGGTGTTGCTGAGTCAATGCTACACATTGACACTAACACGTTTGGTTCACACAAAAATGATTCAGGTATCTTTAATCTAAAAAATTCTTACAGACTTTTCTTTATTCTGTTGACATTGAGTAATTTATTTATCTATAATTCCGTGGGAGTATCTGGGTAATTCCACTCAAAAATAAAAGCCGTGTTCAGTGAGCTTTTTGCAAGTACGCCTCTTTTTTCCTAACTTTCTTAATATCAAGCTAAATAAATATTAATGGGGACCACCCAGCTGGAGTTTATCAAATAAATAAAATGCAAAGGACACAATCAAACAAAGGCAATAAAAAGTTTAAGTTCAAATGAAAAATGCTACCAGCAAGTTGAACAGTGTTTATCCTAATGTTGTAATCTGCTTTATTTACTACTGGTATGAAATAAAATCACTTTTCAAAGATTAAAATATTGAACAAAAAAATTATTCCCAGTGGATATATTTCCACAGTATATACTAGCTCATGAGATGCAGGGTGTGGCTATGATAAACACAGGCATTGATTCGAACCAGGGTCAATGCACACATATTAATTAACATATAATTGTACGACGACTATGGCACTCTCTATGTATCAAGTATGATATTTTAGGGTGACCGTTAATGAATTGTGGAGGCAGCGTAACATAGAAGTTAAATATGAGTTTACCACTCCTAGACTTTACTAAATAGGAGTGTTGACAAGGAAGCAGAGGTTTGATCTGTGGTTTTCTTCTCCTGCACTGTTTGTTTTCATTACACTAATGGAGTAACATCTCCCCTTTACATATACCACAAATATGAGAAAGAACTTAAAGAAAAAAATGTGTTCTGAGAAAACCACATTTACAATGATGGTAAATGAGGTTATCTACAATCTCTCATTAAAGTGTAATATTATTGTAATAAACAAGCTTTATGAAGTTGGTCCAACTTACGTTAGTAGTACTACTATTCCTATGTGTGATAAAAAAGGAAATAAAATACTTGATATGTCAGATTTGGCTTTCTTAATTGCTTTTCAACAAGGTCTCCAGTTGAGTTCAATTACCTGTTGACTTTCCTGACATACAAAATGGAAAGCTAGGAAATTTATCAAATGCAAAATTTATTCCTTGTGATATATATTAACTATCCCAAATAGTTCAAACACTGTAGAAATGATGAGCTCGTTTTCGAAGCCCCCCGCATCCCCCCAACGTATTAAAGCTAATAAGTTTTCACCCATGTCTCTGTTTAAGCTCATTGTACAACCCTATTAATAATACAAGTAATTAATTTATGCATATAAGGCAGAATGATTTTAAAGGAGTTTGAAAAAGTCATGAGAATGTAATTCACCATAACTCCTGCTAAATGCTGATTTGTAAAAGGATCCTTTTACAAATCAGCATTTAGCAGGAGTTATGGTGAATTCACATGTGGTATGAAACATATGTGGTATGAAACATATGTGGCATGAAACATATGTGGCATGAAACATATGTGGCATGAAACATATGTGGCATGAAACATATGTGGCATGAAACATATGTGGCATGAAACATATGTGGCATGAAACATATGTGGCATGAAACATATGTGGCATGAAACATATGTGGCATGAAACATATGTGNGTATGAAACATATGTGGTATGAAACATATGTGGTATGAAACATATGTGGTATGAAACATATGTGGTATGAAACATATGTGGTATGAAACATATGTGGTATGAAACATATGTGGTATGAAACATATGTGGTATGAAACATATGTGGTATGAAACATATGTGGTATGAAACATATGTGGTATGAAACATATGTGGTATGAAACATATGTGGTATGAAACATATGTGGTATGAAACATATGTGGTATGAAACATATGTGGTATGAAACATATGTGGTATGAAACATATGTGGTATGAAACATATGTGGTATGAAACATATGTGGTATGAAACATATGTGGTATGAAACATATGTGGTATGAAACATATGTGGTATGAAACATATGTGGTATGAAACATATGTGGTATGAAACATATGTGGTATGAAACATATGTGGTATGAAACATATGTGGTATGAAACATATGTGGTATGAAACATATGTGGTATGAAACATATGTGGTATGAAACATATGTGGTATGAAACATATGTGGTATGAAACATATGTGGTATGAAACATATGTGGTATGAAACATATGTGGTATGAAACATATGTGGTATGAAACATATGTGGTATGAAACATATGTGGTATGAAACATATGTGGTATGAAACATATGTGGTATGAAACATATGTGGTATGAAACATATGTGGTATGAAACATATGTGGTATGAAACATATGTGGTATGAAACATATGTGGTATGAAACATATGTGGTATGAAACATATGTGGTATGAAACATATGTGGTATGAAACATATGTGGTATGAAACATATGTGGTATGAAACATATGTGGTATGAAACATATGTGGTATGAAACATATGTGGTATGAAACATATGTGGTATGAAACATATGTGGTATGAAACATATGTGGTATGAAACATATGTGGTATGAAACATATGTGGTATGAAACATATGTGGTATGAAACATATGTGGTATGAAACATATGTGGTATGAAACATATGTGGTATGAAACATATGTGGTATGAAACATATGTGGTATGAAACATATGTGGTATGAAACATATGTGGTATGAAACATATGTGGTATGAAACATATGTGGTATGAAACATATGTGGTATGAAACATATGTGGTATGAAACATATGTGGTATGAAACATATGTGGTATGAAACATATGTGGTATGAAACATATGTGGTATGAAACATATGTGGTATGAAACATATGTGGTATGAAACATATGTGGTATGAAACATATGTGGTATGAAACATATGTGGTATGAAACATATGTGGTATGAAACATATGTGGTATGAAACATATGTGGTATGAAACATATGTGGTATGAAACATATGTGGTATGAAACATATGTGGTATGAAACATATGTGGTATGAAACATATGTGGTATGAAACATATGTGGTATGAAACATATGTGGTATGAAACATATGTGGTATGAAACATATGTGGTATGAAACATATGTGGTATGAAACATATGTGGTATGAAACATATGTGGTATGAAACATATGTGGTATGAAACATATGTGGTATGAAACATATGTGGTATGAAACATATGTGGTATGAAACATATGTGGTATGAAACATATGTGGTATGAAACATATGTGGTATGAAACATATGTGGTATGAAACATATGTGGTATGAAACATATGTGGTATGAAACATATGTGGAATGAAACATATGTGGGATGAAACATATGTGGTATGAAACATATGTGGCATGAAACATATGTGGTATGAAACATATGTGGTATGAAACATATGTGGTATGAAACATATGTGGTATGAAACATATGTGGTATGAAACATATGTGGTATGAAACATATGTGGTATGAAACATATGTGGTATGAAACATATGTGGTATGAAACATATGTGGTATGAAACATATGTGGTATGAAACATATGTGGTATGAAACATATGTGGTATGAAACATATGTGGTATGAAACATATGTGGTATGAAACATATGTGGTATGAAACATATGTGGTATGAAACATGTAGTATGAAACATGTGGTATGAAACAAAAATAGTAAATTTAATGAATTTGGCAACGTTACGAAAATATAACCACTGATCACATGCATATCACTTCCTGTTATAGTATTTCAACAGAAAATTTGTTGTCAGGGGTTAAAGGTTCATTCGTTTATATACAAAGGAAAACCCCTTACCTCAATAAACTAATTAAATGAAGAACTAAGAACTAAGACCAAGTCCAGAATCTAGAGTAATAGGATAAAGCTTCAACACGATTCATGGAATAAAATCTGTAGTGGAAAATTGCAAGATGATTTGAGTGCATTTTATTACACGCCATGAGTGCAGTGAAAGAGTTATGTAATCAAAAATGGGCTGCGTAATGTATGCTTTTTTGTCTTAATCCAAGAACGCATAATTTCCTTATGAGTGGCTTCTTTTCACATCGAAATCACCATCTCAAAATATCTATCACAGACCTTAAGATAATCAAAAACTACATTCCAGTGCTAGTGTTACAACAATGCGTCACAGTTATGTTTTCCTTTATAACGGTTAGTTGTCCCAAAAATGCAGCGACCTGTGCAATGATGTTGAGACTTAAAACACTCGAGGGGGCCAACATACAATTCACCTACGTAAATCCCGGAAACTACAAGCGATTATACTTACAGAGTTCACCAGCAGACAGTCTATAACACTTATATCTTTTTGAATTAAGTCGTAGATGCGTGATTAAAAAGTTAATTGGTTTCGCGGTTGTGTTGACTGTCTTCCTCTTACTATCTGGATAGCGTGACATTCTTAAACACAATATTCATAACCACAAACGAGCTTGGAAAATAAAGAGGCAAAGCATATACGTATATATACATTTAAATATATATAAATAAATGCATATATACATATATTGATATATAGAGGGGTAAATTGGGATATGTAGACACGTGTTGGACTTGCTCACAGCTTACAAGTGCAAGCTGGAACCTCTGAAGTTTAGATTCCATAATGACCCCCACCAATTGTCACTGAGAAAATAATGTGGGGCATTGTTGGGCATGCGCTCACTCAGACGCTAGCGATTTCATGATAGGCAAGAGTGTTCGAACCACTACAACCATCGCATAGTCGCATGTATATAATATATATATATATATATATATACGTATTTCTATATATCTATCTATTTCACTTTTACTTATCCTCTTCGAGCTATGGGCGGCTCATAAGGCTGGACAACATCCTCCACCATCTCTCTCTGTCTTTAGCTTTCTTCCCAACCTCGTTCCATGTTTGCCATCCCAGGTCATTTCTTTCTGCTTCCGCACTTCTCCGCCATGTTTTTTGCGGGTGTCTTCTCTTTTTTCCCCCTCTGGTGTCCATGTTAAGGCTACTCTGCAGCTATCATTTTGTGGCTTTCTCAAAGTATGTCCAATCCATCTCCATCTCCTGCACCTTATGATCTCTCCTACTGGCTTGCTTCGTCCTAAGGTAGAGCTCGTTGTTTGTGATTTTTGTAGAGCAGAAGATACGGAGAATTCTTTTCAGACATTTTCTCTGAAATATTTCCAATCTGATGACATCATTTTCATTTAGTTTCCACATCTCTCCTTTAAAGAGTAGCACGGACATCACGTTGCTGTTATACACTCGAATCTTGGTCTTACTACTGTATTGGTTTGACTTCCAGAGTGGATTAAGCATGACAAACGCATTTCTTGCTAGACTTAGCCTATGTGTGCATGTGAGCATCATGGATAACATCACGTAAAGTGTCCTACTTTCACTTCCCGAAGTATTACGAAATCAAGAAAAAAATTCATTAATTGTCAAATCTTCTTTGACTCTACTCAAATCAAGTATAATACTATAATACATTGTACCCTTCAGCTTTTCTTTGCGTTTACGTTAAACTGGGTGAATAACGTTAAACAGAATTTCATTTGTCAGTTCAGGTGACAACTATTAATACTTTTCCTTTCTTTTCAGCCAGGACTTCAATTCACTGACACCATGCTTTCCTTACTCTAACACAGCCATAAAAATATGAATAGGTTTGCTCCTTTCATTCTTGGCAGGCATGATACCTCGCGTTCGTAAAAGGTTTTTTTTCTGAGGTACCTCTACTCCCTTTCATATTATATGCGAAAGCAGCCGATATCAAAGGGAGCAGATGAGAAAAACTCAGTCTTTTCCATTGCTTCCAAGATATACCATTGATGACTGATATAGCTCTGACTTTTCATGAGATTGAAAAGTTTGTAACACTTTTTTCCAATTAAAGAAACTATTTTTAAGAAATGACTTACAAGATTCTCGCTTGGGATTTGGGGCAGACATTTTATTGTGTGTAGTTGCCTTAACACTATCACTAAACAGTTGAATTTCTTTACCTACCTTTGCTAATTTGTTACCTTATATGCAGATACCCAAAGGAAATAAGTAGTAGGAATGGAATCGGCAAAGATGCACTCACAAAGCTTCGATCAATCCTCACAAGACCAAGGGTTTTCATCCGAATCAAAATCCATGTACTATGGTCAGCCCTTTTGTATGGCTGTCGTTGACAACTGATAAACGATACAACCTGGAGGCTGCTGAAATGTATTTTTCCAGTGAGAGAGAAAGAGGGAAAGAGAGAGAGAGAGAGAGAGAGAGAGAGAGAGAGAGAGAGAGAGAGAGAGAGAGAGAGAGAGAGAGAGAGAGAGAGAGAGAGAGAGAGAGAGAGAGAGAGAGAGAGAGAGACAGAGAGAAAGAGAGAGAGA
>RDPX01000285.1:197427-208829 GCA_003991215.1 Morbakka virulenta | reverse complement strand
AAGAAACTCTGCTACTTCACCACATCAACCTCTCAAACTTCCCACATTCAGACTACAGAGTCTGAAGCTTGTCATCACTTCTTCCGGTTGATGATGCAGTAGCTTGATAACGGTCTGATTTTGCCTACATCGAACAAAAGTCCTACCGTGCGCGACACCTTCACTTAAGTTAGTTCCAGTCTCGTTTACGCATGTATGCAGGATAACTTTGGACGTCATTTCATGGTATGATGAGGCAGTGTTTTTATAGGCCGGATGCCCTTCCTTACACCAACCCATTAAGGTAATGGAGACCAGTGTTTTTATTGAGACACCATCTCTAGGTGATTGCCATCCAAGCCTGAAGAGCGCTTCACCTGCCCATGAGAGAAAGACTATACCCCGCCAGTCCTCAAACTGGTATTTCATGCTTGAATGAGACCAAGCATGGTCTTCGGGGTCAAACACATTCGAGGTCACCACAATTTGAAAATGTCATTGCTGGGTTGACAGTACCACAGTCTTCCACTGACTGCAAGGTGAAGGACGTGGAACTCAGTTCGTTTGGAACAGAGCCAACACAATTCAGGAAAAGGACTTAATTAAATAACACTATATTCCAACTCAAGAAAAGCTACTTTTCCTACCTTTTCCTACTTTTTAAGAATCAGAATAGCAAGCTGCTTATCATAATATTTATAATGAGATTTATGGCCAAGTGTTGAGGCAAAAGGATTCAGGTTCCCGTACAAAAGAGCAAGTGACAAAAGAGTAAGTAAAGAAAGAACAAGTGATAAACAGCCAAGAGGCAAAAGAACAAGTGGCTCCCATAACGAACGTCATTAAATAGTACGCGTCATTTCTTATAAATAGTCATATACAAATATATTTATTGTACATATCATATTGTCGTCCATGCATTCCGAGAGAACTATGTGAAAAGCTGCCTTCACGTCCTTTTGCCTGGCAGGACGTTAGAGAGAACGAGGAAGCTAGGTTGTTCTGCATGTTCCTAAGCGCCATAGCAGTGGTTCCCATCGATAAGTCTGCGAGAACTTCGAGAAGGAAGCGGCACAACTACGCAGAACACTGAATCTGATCAAAAGAGTTTAGAGTATGCGAAGACAATAATCAATATTAAACAATAGCTACAATTGAAGAGGTTAGAGAAAGTGCGAACGTAGTGACTCCCCAATATGTAAGTTTACTTGTGCATTCGCTTATGGGCACTGAAAATCTAAAATTAGCAAACGTAGTAATGATGCAAAATCTCAGACTGTCAACGTAAAATTACTTAAACATAATTTCGAGGGTTCAGTGCCAGAACCAAGTATCTTGTTTTTGGCTAATTTTACAGGAGAACATTTTAAGCGTTTTGCCTAGAGTGACTTATACACAAAATTCAGTACCTGATTTCTGTTCCAACCAATAAATCAATAAATATTGGCTACTAGACTAAGTGCAGTTGTTCACATGAAAGACAATGACAGTATCTATCATCTGACACCAAAAAGTAAAAAACTTAAAAAATGATACATACTGGGTTCTGGCACGAACCCTCGATTTAAGCGATGCAATTATTTCAGTGGTCTTGAGCCAACGAGGTAATTTAAGTTACCATCTAGCTAATGGAATATTACCCTAGACTACGAGGCAGTTCTGAATTTAAGCATTGATTAATAGTTCTATAAAGTACTCCAAAGAGTATAAAAAGGAAAGTACCCTGGATTAAGTTCAGTGATCAAATGAATTAATCTATTATGATTCAGTTGTGAGTTATTTAGTGCATCTGGGAGTTTTACGCACGGGTTGGGCAGATGACAGAGAATTCTCCACCGTAGCATCCGTTTCGTAAAAATAATTAAATAATGATCATAACAATGATGAGGATGGAAATAAAAATACTCTTTCCAGGGTGTTAAACATTGTGGAGTTTCAACGTCGCTGAATAACATTACTTTTGCCAAAAGTACCTCCAGATCACCCATGGGCAGGATGTAACAACTTATTGCCAGCCCTGAGGCCTTGCCATATAAGACAAAGCGCCCCTTTAGCCTTGTTTGGAAAACCACTTCAATAAAATCATTAGCGATGGCACAACCTTGCACAAGCAGGTTCTTACTAGTTAAAATGCCAAAATCAAATTGAAACATGTAACGATGTTGGTGATCCTGGCTGGTGCCAATGGCCAAGGTGTCTCGGCGGTCACAAGTTTCCCTGTGGAGCAGGTTGGGTCTGGGAGCAGGTTGGGTCTGGTAGCCAGTCTGTTCCTGCTTCTACAAAGCACATGAAATGAGACAATGCGATAAATGAAGTTACTATGGAAGCTTATCTGAGTAAACAAGTAAACGAAAACGGGAGACTGGTCCGAGAAGAGAGGGAAACGTTTTCTCGCCAAATGCACTTCTTCCCTTCAGTGAAAAAAGTCACTGTGATCAGCGGGCCGCAATAGTAAATATTGGTTTACTGGCTGATGTCGGGTTAGAACCGATTCAAAGGAAGATACATGAACAATTCAAAGAAACAAACACTGCAAATATAAATCCACTGGTGACCAATAGCCTAACTTAAATGCTAAAGAAAATGTTATTGAGACTGAAATTGAAGGAATTCAAAGTATTGAAATACAAAACCATTTGAATTTGTCAATAATCAGTGAACAAACAAATGATAAAATTTCGAGAAGATTTTGAACACTGTGGAAATCAAGAATTTCCAAGGAATGAAACCATACAAATGAGTGACAGGTGTCAATTGGGAAGGAAGTCTGTCAAAGTAATCAATTGATAAAATAGAGACAAAAAAGTACATTCACAATAAAAAGCTTGACACAAGTACATGAGGCAAATATTGCAAATGACCTTTAAGTTTAAAGGAAAGAGGAACAAATGAGAAAAAAAGACCTTTTTCGGAAAAGGAAAAGTGATAAAAATACAAATGAAAAACAACAACAACAAAACAAATTATATATATATATATATATATATATATATATCAATTTAGTCAAAGGGGAAAAGAGGGCAGTGAAAACAGAAGATTACTATTTATACGAGAAGTACAATAGCTCTGGGCAGGAATGTGGATGATTTGCTCTTAGTTACTCCACAACAACAGCTATACATTCTTGAATTGACGGTGGGCTATGAAACAAACCTGGATAAAAATTCTTCTCGCAAATACGAAAAATATCGTTCTTTAATTCGTGATTTACAATCCAGCTTTTCGAAAGTTAGTTTCGTAAATCTCTCCATGAGCTCTTTAGGTATATTCGGTAAATCTTGTATTACTTTCAGTAAAATGTGCAACGCTTTGAACATCGACAACAAACACGAGCGCTTTCTTTCAACCAAACTTTCCAACATAATCATTCGCACCACATACTACATATTCTGTCGTAGAAATAAACCATGGACCAGCCCTGAACTATTGTCGCTTTATTGATTTTGTTAGTAAAATATTTAATTTTGATTTTGTTAAATAGGCAAGCCAATGCAAACTACCTTGATTAGTGAGGTTTGAGAGAATGAAACAGAGACTGATGACAAAGAAAACAAAAATAAAATGTTAACTACATAGAATCAACCAATATAAACGGATGTTGAAACTAAATAAAGGTGAAATAAAATATAAAAGGCGTCATTCCAAGTAGAGAAATTTGGAGTAGAATGTGGAGCAATGAAAATGCTGCTTGCTTGTGAAAGTTGAAGAATCAACCAAATGCGAGGAAGCAAAGTGACATATTATTGTGGAACTGATATTGAGGTACAGTAAGTGAGTACCCTCTGGACTTAAAAAGCACCTGTACCTAATGTAGTTCATGGGTGTTGAAATAAAAAACTAACTGAATATTATAAACGGGTTTTTAATCAACCAAATAAAATCACAAAAATTCTGACAGCTGACCAAAACGGATGACATTCAAGAAAGCTGTTTTTTGTTTGACGGATATCAGGTAAGGGTGTTAGATGCAAACCATATAATACCCGTGGAAAAAGAAAATGTTACGAAGTGTACACAGTCATAGAAAGTGATAAACTGTTAATTTTTGTGTGCGTGAGGAGTCTTTGAAAGAGACTAATGTTTGTATTATGTAATTTAAGACTGACATTTATTCAAGGCATAGAAAGATTGCATATGGGTTTAAACAGTAAAAAAGGAATTTGTAATTTAGGAATGATATGAAGTTTTATGGGAAATATGAAAACCAGATTGATTCGTTAATCGGGACAAAATTAGCATTAAGTAAAAGATTGAATTGGTGTTTAAAGAAATGTTATGTTATCACAGGCAAGAGGGGTTAAGTTGGTTAAAAGTGTTGAAACACAAATATCAAATGTTGGAATCACAGAAAACGTGGGGAACGAAATAGGTAGTTGGACATCTTGGCAGCAAACAAGATAATGGAATGCAAGATAAAGCAATTTTCCGGAAGGAATATTTCACGAGGTTGAGATACATACATTACCTCCTTAATCGGGAGTTTGTGGGTTTGGGTTAAAGATTCACGTTGAATTCAAAACTGATTAGCAAAAACAAGGTCATTTCTCAGGTATCATGGACAATTGATTACAAGAAAGCGGGAAAAGGTTTTATGTGTTTGGCAGAATGGCTAGGAGACTGATGGCAATAAAAAGAATGTTTCACCCAAAAAGGGGGATGTACGAACCGAGAGAGGATGAATGTGGGGGGTTGTCTGGCTGCAAAATATGCCTTAATCTTGAGGAAATAATCTCGGTGGATGCATGGCGGGATTGTATAAGATTTATTTAAGCATGCTAAACAGTACTGAGTGAAGGAGACAATATTGTGGTCCACAAGAGGAACACATATTAAAAGGTGGTTCGGTATGCAGAAACCTACTGGAACACCAAAATAAATTGGAAGGTCAGTGTATTTAATAGTCACCCTGGAAAAAGATTTAGCCAATTCCTGCAAGCAGAACTTTGATTAAACTGTCAGAACACTTGCAGCTTCCCTCAGCCCACATCTTTGTTATTGGGATTTCAACGTCCATTATTGGGATTAGTTTGTTCATTTCCATATCAGTAATGCTGTCAGAGTAAACGTATTCAACTTGTGTCACATGGTTTGTCCCAATTTCCTGATTTTCTAACGAGACTTCCTAACAGAGGCGATCAAAATGCTTTTACTTTGGATCTCTTTTGTACCTGTGAACCATGTTCACAGAATGAGTACGGTTTTAGTCTGTCTTGCTTCTCAAAGTGCAAGGGTATCCCCATTACGTCGCGATTTCCGTAGACACGAGAAAACAGACTAGAATAATTTTTGTGATGTACTGCGCAATGCTATGGACTGATCTATTAAAACGTGAAGCAGAACATTAAAATTCTCATCTATGGTTTAAGCTTGTAGTTGTTCCAAGTAGGAAATTCTATTTTAAAATTCCTCTCCCTGGGCCTAACCATCGGTTGTGATTGTCACTGTTCACCACAACCATTATTTTAATCTTATCAGTAAAGATCATTATCTTTAGAACGAGCAACAGTTCATAATTGCTTGAAATCAGTGAAAGAGGGTTCTTGATATGGCTAACAAAATATGTGGAGAGAATTCGTAAGTTAAACGACAGAAAATTGGATCTAGAGACCTTTGGCGGATCTGCAATTAGTTTTCTAAAAAACAAACAAATCTATCTTCTCATATCTAAAGGGTTTTAAGTCCTTTAATATCCTTTAGATAAAGCCTAATTGTAAAGTGGTTTGCAGCCAATTTTACTCTCGATGATGGTGGTCACACCTTAACTGACTTTCTATCATGTACTGATTCATATTTTAATGCAATTCAAACCAATGCTCTGATCTTAGTAATTATTAGGCAATTAGTTCTTTATTGATATATGTATAAGTTTGGTGAATATTTTCGATAATTCATCATATTCAAACCTGAAAAAATACAAACAGAAACATTAGTATCAGTCTAATAAACATGCCAGAGGCACAAACCTGAAGCCAAAATAAATTGTTCTGTGGTCAGGGTTACCTGACTGCAATATAAAGTCAATACAGCCTGATCGCCAGAGTGCGGCTCCTATACTCATCCTTCGTGTTGACGGTGGGTTTAGAATTAGAAGCCTCCAGAATTAGAAGATGCTGTTCTTCTCGAGCTGATGATTTCAGTATATCCATATGGTCAAATATTCACTTTGTGTTGCAGTGTTTGAAATGTATTCGAAAAATTAGTTCTTTACTTATTGTAAGAAAGGTCTTTGAGTCCACTTCGTTAAACATCTCGAGTGTCTTTTTTTTCTCAAACCATCAGTATCAGTATGGCTTTTTCTCATTATGGTCTACTGCTCACATTCTCTCTCTTATTTCACTGTGTTTAATATCGTTTAATATCTACATCTGAAATGACTTTATCTTTATATAAATCAAAAAACGCTGTTGAGCCATCTAGTCCAGCTTTTCCATCAGAGTTGCCATCTCCAAATGTCATTTGATTTGATCATGTTGATGTTCTTCCAGTAAAATCACATAGTTTCTTCCCATAACACCAAACACTAGATTTTTTGCTCCTTCTGGTACACTTCAGTGAATAGATAATCAACACCATTTACTTAATTCACCACCATTTGCTTTAGTTTGGTAATTTCCACTCGGTGTTTTTTCATTGAAACTATTTGGTTCAACGACGGTATGATCATCTGTTGTCCTGCCTACCATTAAGTGACCAGATGGTAAGACGACAACAAATTTATCAAAACCTTCATCGTCGTGACTGAAAAACCCATTTCTGATCCAGTACATATCATAAAATGAGTTCAATTTATAAACAATAAATAAATTAACAATATCATTACTCCCAGTTATGATTGATTAAGATTGATATCACTTCTCAATCGTTGATTACTATTAAAATTAAGATAATAACGATTATTAATTCAATTTGCTTTAGTAAATATTGTTGGTTCGTTAGCTGTAGTTGTTTGCTGAGCATTATTTTCATACAAAGAAAGCAAAAATAAAATGTTAACTGTATAGAATCATGATCATATATAGAATATGATCATACAACTTCGATGTTTTTCTTCTGGAATTATTATAGGTAACGTCTGAAGAACTACTACGGTCTACTTTATATAGTGCGGTACTACATTTTGTACAATATCCCCGTCGTAAAATTTCACTAAGTGTGTCACATACATACTCTCAAATATCCGTATGATACGGCTGATGAATCCAATGTCGGAGGATTTTGAAGAAGATAAAGATCATTATTGTTCATAATAATACCAGATTTCATCATTACAGGATCTAGTAAATTTGTTAGTCACTGTTCGTTTCCGTCCCATCCATTTGGTTCTAATGATATAATGTCAGAGTGTGTAACGGTTTTCTCAAGGTCACCATCGTAAACTGTCATGTGGTATTAGGAAAATACTAATAGATTATATATTTTTAAAACAATTTTAAATTTATTGTTCATTGTATTTTGTGTCCATATATGAAAATGATTTAATGACATCATCATAGTTCTTACCTTTATTACTTTCAGTAATCCAATACAAAAAATAGTAACTGCGCAGAATACTCGTCAAATCTTGATAATGACTGCTATTATAAACGTAGTTAACTTTCACTATGCCAGGCAATTTAACAACTTCCTGGGGGCATACCGGTCCAAAGCTATCGAAAAATTCAATCAAATGTGGGTCAACATGCATTGCTACCCAATGAGTTCCACATCCTTCGGAATTGTCCAGGTTGATAATACAGAATCCTGTTTTACTTTGATTAATAATCTTATTTCTAGAGAATACACAATTAGAGTTCTTAAACCAAAGATATTTATATCCATTAATACAAATTAATGTTTGATAGTAAAATATTAACGAATTGTGGTTTCAAAATATCGTTCCCAGTATACCCCGATCAGAGAGAGGACTGTTTTTGCCTAGAAGAAGACCTTTACTGGTCTTCTTATTTGAGTTCTTTTTTTAATCTTTTTTCCACACCCATGGCAACCGAGGGAGCCTAACTGCCAACAAAACATAGAGGCTGAAATGACACTAACATATCAGAGTATGGATGGTTTTGCAATCCATTCCCGGATGATTTTCTGGTGGCAAGGAGTGGGAGTGACAATCCGCAGCTGTATTCTGGAGCCCCCCACTCAATGCTTTCACTAGCATAGGAATTCCAATCGATGCTAAGAGGGTTCTGAGAAGCTTAGAAAACTTAGAATCTTAGAAACTCTCATAAATACCATAACTGTTGAGAGGCGGACACATGTTTACAACCTGGTTTCCGGGAAGAAGTGCTTTTCGTTTGCTGAAACCAAGATTAGTATTCGTTGCCGTATTATTTGTATCATTATAATAAAACATACTAAGACCAATACTACTTGCGTATCCGTTACAAAATTCAATCAGATCCTTAATATTTGCACTATGATTGACTTCTGGATTGTCAAATATAGTAACACCGTTTACATCAACACGAAGCCCTCGCACGTAACGACGATTTATAATCGCCATGTTATCAGCAACCCCAATAGAGTTGAATCTCGGGTATCCGAACACAGATTATCCGAATTTCGGATTATCCGAAGAGGTCGTCCGGTCCCAGAAAATATTTACGTAAACGTGTGTTCTACCGTAAATAAATCTGCATGTATATTGAGTAAGACGTCATTTGTTTACGGATAATCAGTTATCCGAACAAATTGGTTCCCGCCCCTCTTGTTCGGATAATCGAGGTTCAACTGTATCAGCACCATCTGTTTTGTTGACTCGTAGATCCATTTCTAAAAACGATTTGAACTAATCGTAAGGAGTGCTTTAACCACAACTGTCAATTACAAAATAAAATCTATCTGACGTTTCTTTGATATTGGTCATTTGTGGGTAGAGTAATTGGTACTGTTACGTCCATCGATAGATACGAGTATCGTTCATAAAATTTTGATGATAATAATGACGTATTTTGAATAATTTTCACATATTTAGTACTTTGTCAAATTCTAGCTGCTTGAATTAGAGTAGGTGCATGAGTGTCCTTCAGTTGTGATTGATTCTTGTCTGGATGTTATTTTAATATTTTTATTATCTTGTCACCCTAATTCTCTCTAATTGTTGTGGTTTTTGTTGAATTTTCTATCCAGTTTATCAGCAGCGATTTGGCCGATTCTAGAACCAATTTTAGAAGAACCCTCTTCGAGGGCTTTCGTTAGAGCATTTGTTGGTAAATCCTTGGTGGCTTTTGATGTTTATTCTGTCACGTTTTTTTTATCGACATATGTCAAATTTTTGATAAAACCATCACCGGTCTGCATTTCATTCTTATCATCGATACAAACGCCACTATCAATGTCAATTTTATAAAATTTGTATTTATGGAGGTCTTCTATGAGTCTTGTTCTTCCTATATACATCTATATACTACTAAAGCACATTTTTACACATTCTCTTCGAGCAAAAGTGTCATGCTAATCGATAAACCATTTAAATCGAGTAATCTCCCTAGACTATCAGTAATGTACATTCTTAGATTTTTCAAAATGTTAGTATTAATCTTATTATACAGAAGCCGTTTACCTTTGACGTGAAATGGAAAGCTAAGTGGCTTATTATCGATTGGAAAACGATATAAAACGTCGGATTGAAAACCTGATATATGCGATTCGGATAAAGGTTATAATGTAAGAAGACTGAATCAACGCTTCCTGTGATATCCAGTAGTCTTTCGTCATACCCGGATGTTGATATGATACCTTTACTAAGTCCGATTAAATCAGATGTCTCTCGAGAAAAACCTAGTTGATAACCAAATTCAAAATTTATAATAACTCTAAGACGACGTGGGGCGAAGTTTAGAGTAATACCACTTGTTCAACGACTATTGCTTAACAACGACAGCTGTATTTAACTGTTAATATCGGCATACCTGTAATTTCCGGGCAAAATTGATATAATCGTGCAAGTAGACGCATCATTGTGGGGATATTTTAGAGTGTTGGTACCATTCTCCTGACTGATATTATATCACGAATAGCTCATGTTTAGACTATCAAGAGCTATACTACATCTTGTAATTTTTGAGAAGCACAATTTCAGGATTCAAAACGATTATGAAATCATGACTTTTTTATTTTTCTCTAATATCTGTTGAATTTCGAAACCAGTTGAATGTTACATAAGAAATCTTTTCACGTAAGCGATATATTGATCTTTAGAAACAAAACCAAGTTTGATTAGCTGGTCGAGAATTTCCAATGATTCGCCATGTAAAACAGTCGAATTATTAACTGCACATCGGGAACCTGGGTAACGTCAATCGTTTCATTAACAGTTCTGGTTTTGTGCAGTAGATGATAACACTCGTTAAATTGGTTTTACCGGAAGATTTGTGTTTAGGTATAATTGCACGCATGTTTAAATTATTAAATAGCTGTTTAGGTTTTCTTTGAGTTATACCGTTTAGTTAGAAGATCAATTGTTAATTTCAGCCCTGTCTTCATACATTATTTATCCGTATTTTTCAGCCTCAATAATATATTCATCCATCAATCGTTGAACATTGATCATTAATCCTCCGCATTGTCCATCATTATCGATTTTGTATGGGTGTCTTTTGGGTTGCTTATAGTAACGTGTACCTTTACCAGTTATCTTTTTCCTTGTGTAATAATTTTAACTCTATCCTTATATTGCTGAATCGTATTGATTTTCTTATCCAATGCTTCTATTTCTTCTTTATGTTGTGGTCTTTTTGATTCCTTTAATAATCTACCTTTTTCAACACCTACCTTTTTGTGCATTTTATTTGCATTTTTCATAATTTCATTTACTTATCATCACTAATATCACTACTAACTAATTTTTCAAGTTCTGTTGGATTATACTGATTTCTAACATACTCATCTAACTTTATTCAAAGCCTTTATTTAAGTTAAATGTTGGTGGTGTTATTGACATACTAGGATTATAATCTATAGGTTGTATCTCTTCCTTATGAATATCTGGTAATTGATTATAAATAATTATATCCGGTTCCCGTTAAAAGGAGCAAGTTACAAAGGAGCAAGTTACAAAGGAGCAAGTAGTTAATTTGAGCAAGCGTCAAAGGAGCAAGTGGCAAAGGAGTAAGTATATGTATATATGTATATATGTATATATTGCAATACAATAGGATGTACATATACAAGGTCTATCTGTACATTTGTATCTTGCTACAATGTACGTCCACCGTCCATGTACATGTACATACATCTGCGTATGCATGTACATGTATGCAATTATTGAACTATACAATGTACACCATAGTATAACATAATTCATGTACATGTAGATGTACATGGTGCAACTTGCTCTATTTCAACTTGCTCCTTTGACACTTGCTCTAATATACCACTTGCTCTAATATACCACTTGCTCCTTTGTAACTTGCTCCTTTGTAACTTGC
>RDPX01000285.1:174682-185315 GCA_003991215.1 Morbakka virulenta | reverse complement strand
CACCACACACACACACACACACACACACACACACACACACACACATATATATATATATATATATATATATATATATATATATATATATATATAAACGTAGGTGGATAATCATGTGGTACTCAGATATAAACAGTAGCTATTTGTGGTTCATTGAACGGACCTCTTCTGATTGTATTTTGTTAAACTTGCTATTTTCACATGCAGCACAAAGCGGGTTTTCCTTCGTTCACTGCTCTTATTAGTTTTTCATATATTTTACAACTGAAACTTACAATACAAGATATTGTAGTTAAATTTGTTTGAATTTTTATGACATAACAAAACATAACATCGTCTTTGAATTCTACGATGGAATTTTTTTATTTAAACGCCTTTTGAGTCGTTCCTCGGCAATCTCTGATATGCTGTCTGTTTACCCATACTCTATCATAAAAATTATGTCCTGGAGCCGTTTTTTGTGAAATGTATTTTTCACCACATTTAGTAAATACATTTGCATAAATCAAGTTTTAAAAACATATATTCTGTTTTATTATCTGGTCACAATAAAGGTACTTTCTGTCATGGCATTTTTCTATTTTACCTGTCAGATCTTTTGTAAGTCAAAGATTTGGTACATTGTCTCTTACTGCGTTTACTAACTTTAAGTTTAGGTTAATACATACACGCATTCATATGTCAGATATGATAATATGTACACGAAAATGTGCTGATATAAAAATAATATAAAACGGTTTATTGTTCGAAACAAATATAATGGTCAAATGATGATTTTTTTAAATTCCATGTAAACTGATACACTAACAACAATAAAGTGGGCAATGAAAAGTAGCAAAATCATTTACAATTAAAATGTTTCAAAATTTTTACCATACCGTGGAACCACCAACGGGTCTTTTTTGGATCTTTTGTAGCTGATCTAATGTAAATTGAGTTATCAGGGGGTAATTTCTGTGGCCAAAATAAAAAACGAAAAAAACAAAATATTAGCCAAGTATAACAGTGAAGATGTGTGTCCTTAAAAACTACACTTGTGTGACAGAAAGTTAGCAACGTCAAAAACGATGAAAATAACTACACAGGAAAATTCAGTTGTAATCTTTTTAATCCTTTAACATAAACCTTGGTTCACTTAAAGTAAAAGGTGATCCTTTGTGTGGTATAGCTACGGTTTCCTCTTAGGATTAATTTTTGAGAATAACAATTTTTTTATGACCAAATATCAAAAAGCGTTTGGTACGACAGTGTGCATGTGTGTATTTGTATAAGGGGTGTTAAAGCTAGCTTCGCTAACATCCTAGAAGACCGATCTGTTTCAATAACCACCAGAGTACGACTTGTGAATGCCTTGGAGCATTACTTTGTCACTAGCAACCCTGAAGCAGGTAGAAAAAAGGGATATATGGCAAATGTATTCGTGTTATGCCGTAATGGTGATGCAGGGAATTTTTCTATCTTGAAGATGAAGGGGCAAATAAGATTCGATCAAGTGAACCCTGAGCATGAGGTGGAGGCATGAATATTGGACTCCATTATATGGTAGGTCGATCAAATGTATCCTTATTGGATCCTTAAAAAAGGATATCTTAATAGAACTTGCAGCGCGGCCATGGATAAAGAAGACTCCAAATGAAGGAATATGGTGAATTAAAGGAGACCAAACGCAAGCATAACACAGAAAAAGCTTCCAGTCCAAGTGATCCAGTATTGTAAAGGTGCATTATCCAAGGCAGTAAGAGGAACAGACAACGCCTAAAAGAATGACAAAGATGATACTAAACGCCTTAGAATTTCCATTATGGCATAAAATAAATTTCTATTTGGACAAGGGGCAGAAACTCTGGCATTATTATGTTTCTTTTGTTTTTCCACCACGTAAATGGAGGGGTCATACAAAAATACTGAACATCAATGTAGAAATTTACGTATAGGAAGGAAATTCATATTCATCAGTTCTGTACCAAAAATCGTTTGTACATACGAATATTATTATAATTAACACGAACAAATGCACAATTCAATACTTGAAACTATCTTAATTTACCATGTGGAAGGTTGGGTTATGAAACGGGCGTTAAATAGGGTAATGACTTTACTGAGGTTCCACCAACAATACTGAATAACTGAATAACTCATGAAAAGATCTAACAAATAAGGAAGTATAAAACTAAAGAAGAAAGATTAAAATTCAGTTTCAGTGCATATTGTTAGAGGTGTATGAAATGGGTGGGTTCAGAGTTAAATTCTGGGGTTTGGGGCACGGCCACCATGCATTTCAATGTATGGCCGTCAAAAAATTCCCTGATAAATCAATTATAATATTGGAAATAGTGTCAAGATCTTTATAAAGAGGCCTAGATTAAAAAATGGGGGTAAATAGTGAACAAATACCTACAAGAATCACCAAGGTAGTAATATTGGTACATAGGTTGGTAAGCATATGCATTCAACTCTTTGTACTACGATAACTGAGTGCTTCTAACATTCGTTTTTGGACTACTTTTTCCTAGCCCTTAAATGCATTTCCATAAAAAAATACCTCTGTTATGCTTAGAAATCGACAAATTCAAATATTAATCATCTTTTTCTGTCCCCGTACACAATTTCTATAAGATATCAAAGCTCTTCGCCGTTTTTCTCTTTCCAACGAAGATAGGAAGGTTAAGGTGCAGCAGTCTGCTCTGAGAAAGAAAAATAAGATGTAAATATAGGAGCTTTATTAGATCATGAGTCATAAGCTCCTACAGCCTTGGCTTCCACTATTTACATAAAGTCAAGAATTTTTTTAAAAAATACCATAGTTGCATAGCACGCCGTGATTCGCTTTTTCAAAAATTCAACTTATGAGCTGTGTTTATGAACCACATTGTCCGCCTTCTTTTGCAACTTGAAATGTTTTTCCAATAACTCTTGTCAAATTATCTTTGACAATTAGTATACTTATATATTTATACAGAGGTCTGCTGACCAACTCTTTGTTACAGAAAACCCGAAGTCAGCTCCAACCTTAAATCCAACCAAATTAATCCGAAAAGAATTTTTTAAAGTTCCATATTGGTTATTACCAATAGTGACGAATGTCCTGTCTGAATTTGTTACTGTAAAAAGATTTTGTCAGAATTATGTACGCAGAATATTTCAGTAAAAATAAAAAAAATAAATAAGTAAAATATTTCCGAACAAATATATTTCAACACATTCACATCTTTTTACCTTCTTCGCTATTTACTTGTCAAGAGTTGGCAGTTTGATCAAACGGCTTGCTCTTTATATTTGCCAAAAAAATAGTTTCCGGGTTTTTTTCCCTTTTTACCATTATTACTAACATACCAATAGAAACTGCATAAAATATTATAACAATATACTGGTTAGTACAAGAAGAGAACAGTCTAGCACATCTGGAAGAAATCAGACCGGAAAGTGGAATAGTTCTCACATCCCTACAAAGTTTCCGGCTTTATACTCTAGGCTTACCAATAAAACCTAGTTAAACCTCCTTTCAATAAATAATTCATGCATTCTGGTTCTAGCCCGTTGTAGTGGATACTATTACTATTACACTCTAAGAGAAAAGCAGTGAATTCAGTTTTAAATTGACTGTAATTTCAATTTGTTATCTTATCATTTTTTTGTTTACTGTGTCCTACATTGACAACAGAATTTCAATTCTGAACAAGTAAACGGGTATAAATATAACATTATTGAGTAAGTACACACCATCTAGTATTAGATGGGTAAAAGCCCTCACATTCTACACAAAAAAGTACAGTAGCCAAAAGAGTGAGATAAAATGGATAACCTGCAAAATGCAACATCACTTCAACTTTGCAAATGGCGTCCCACAACAAATGAGAAAAGGCACCTTGCTCAAGTGATTGTTGCTTTATAACAACAATGAATTCAGACTCGAGTTTATTATTACTCAGTTGTAATGTATGTCAAAGGCAAACTTATAAACATTGAAACCATCATAAGTAATTTTCACTATTATCGTTATTACTGTTCAATATCCTCTTGGCATTGAATTTAACTGTCAGTTAACTGCTGAATAGCTGGCTAAATCCTCTGTCTTCAGGGATTAAGTACTTTTCTAAGGATTTTTTAGTTCCTAACAGCAAATTTTCTGTAACGGTTAAGTGCTGGGTTCTATTTTAATAATATTCTGCCCAACGACTATTGGTATAATTTTGACTTCTCTTACACAGTCTTGTGAACTCTCTCTCTCTCTCTCTCTCTAAATCCTAATACAACATTTTTTTCTCTAAATGTCTGTGCTAAGGGGATAAATATGTAATTAAGCATGCAAGATCGCTTCTTTTTATTTATCTTTTTCATTTAAATTATTATTATTTCTCTACATACTACATACTCTACATAGATACATGTTGTTGTTGTTGTTGTTGTTTTTAAAACATTGATCAGTGGCTTCATGTTCCTGAGTTTTGGTAGCAACGAGTGTCCTCAAATCTCAAGCACTCGTCGGAGGATTCTGGCAGAGTGTAGCAACACAATCTTTTGCAATTCTACAATTCTGGTAGAGAGCCCAATCTCCTTCAATCTTTTTTTCAATACTTTTGGTGTTGTTCCTAGCGCTCCAATTATAACTAGGATTATTTTCACTTTTATATTCCAGTCTTTGCAGTTCTCTTGCTAAATCTTGGTATACCAATATTTTTTCTCTTTCTTTTTCATCAGTCCTGCTATCGTACGGAACAGCAAAGTCTATAATCTGGCACATGCTGTTTTTCTTGTCCACTATAATCACATTGGGTCTTCTTGCTTCAACAACATGGTCTGTTTGTATTGAAAAGTCCCATAAGACTATTTTTATTATTATTACTATTATGATTATTATTATTATTATCATTATTATTATTGTCATCATCACCATCATCATATTTTCTTATCTTGCATATTTATACAATTGCTTACTGGGTCACCCCAGTGACCTGAGGCAAGCAAAGGTTCTAGAGTAAGACACACACACAACATTTAGGTAAAAAAATCATAGCTTTGCATATTAAAAAAATTGTATGAGTATAAAAATAGATATGTACAAAACTATTAATTAAATTAAGTTGATAGAAAATGAAATTTTTTCTCCTGCGAAACTTTTTTTTATTTATATTTTATTTATATTTATATTATTTATATTTATATTATATTTTATTTATATTTATTTATATTTATATTATTTATATTTATATTATATTTTATTTATATTTATTTATATTTATATTTTCGTGAAAAGTTATAAAAGTACGATAGTTTAAAAAAAAAAATAAAAAAAAAATAAAAGATCTTTAAGTGCAATGACACTTTCGCAAAATGTGACAAGTACCGGTGGAGGCTATGTTCGCCTGGTAATTTCTCGACAAATTTTTGAGTACCTTTCTTAATCATGCCTAGGGCGCCTAAGATAACAGAGACGGTCATTGCTTTCAGGTTCTACATTTTCTCAATTTCTATTTCGAGGTCCTTAAATTTACTAAGCTTGTCAAATTCCTTGACAGCTGCATTTTTGTCTGACGGAACACTCGCATCTATCAAAAAGCAGGTCTTACCTTTGTGATCTTTCACAATAATGTCTGGGCGATTGACTTTAATAGTTCTGTCTGTATTTACTGGGAAGTCCCACAGGATGATAACATTTTGGGCTTCAGTTACCGGTGGGGATAGTGGTCATACCAGTTCAAATAGGTGTCAATACCATAGTGTTTGCAAATACACCAGTGTAGATATTGTCCTACTCTATCATGTCTGTTGCCATACTCAACGGCGGTTAAGACAGGGCAGCCAGACCCAAATGTGGTCTATTGTTTCCACAAATTTGTCACGGAAGCGGCATTTCGGGTGTGCTCCATTTCTTAAAATGTTCCCTTGATAGTTCCACGTGAAGAGACTTTGGTCTTGCGTCGCTTTGATAAAGCTTTCAGTTTCTGCTTGCAACCCTGCACTCCTCAACCAATGATGGGTTGCTTGTTGATCGACATCAGCGTTTTGGCTACGGATTACATATTAACCCACCATATAGAGCCTTCTGACAGTATCTTTCTGTTAACTGGCTTTGAGCTTTCTTTTTTGCATTATCTTTCATTTTTTTTCGCTGCTTTTGTTGAATGGAGGTCTTTACCTTCAGCTATTGGTTCAATGTCTCAATTCCTTTTCAAATTTCGCAGATTCTCTGAATAATGGGTGAAGCTTTTTACTATTTTTGTGTTGCAAAACCAGTTGCATCATCCAATCATTTAAGAATTCTAAATTATGTTTCATCGCTATCATTGTTGTTTTATATGGAAGTTCCAACTGAACAAGAACACGACCTCCTTCCCTTCTAGATAAGTATAGACGATCAACATCAGCTTTCGGGTGAAGTGACCTCTTCGATGTCAACAGTCTGCGTGTTTTTCCATCCATTTGCTGTAGATCAGATATATATATATATATATATATATAATAATTATTATTATTATCATCATTATTATTATAATTATCATTATTTACCTTTGCTTACAGCTCCACCTGGGCTCAAACCTCCAGAGTCGACCTTTCATCTATATATTTGCGGCAACACTCTGTAACATAATAACACTTAGGATTTACGATTCCAGAAAACACGTAACAAGTGATCACGTACCTTTTCTTTACAGCTACTTAGCATGCTAACAATGCTTAAACAAACCGACATTACAGACATTGCTGGTGTCCAGTCCTCTGTTAGGATGGATAAACAAATATGGCCATTACTGTAGACATGTGGATGTATTGGGATGTTACCAACAAAGATAACCTGTGAAAAATAAAAGAAAGAGTATTTGGATTGAAGAAGAATAAATGTTAAGTAACTCTTGGATTAAATAATCAATATACTCAAATTATCCGAAAATTTGACCTTGCAAAGATACTTTTATTGAAAATACTTGAATGCAACACGTCGTCGCCCTCACCGTTGGGGTGCTGAGGTCGATCACCAAACAACATCTCTACGTCCTGAAACAGTCGTCAGGTTAAAATAAACCAGTATCCTGCACCCACACGGCTCTAAAGTATGACATTGTAAAATACAGGAATTGAAGTAGATAGCATAAAAACGCAGTTACAAAACCTAAAGCTTTTTAGAACCTGAAAAAATCAGTTACATTAATAAATTACAAATCTTGAATGATAAAAAATGGCATTGGCAGAATAAACCTAAGGGGAAAACAGCAAAGGAAAACAAGCATTGCTTGCCAGGTAAACCATCTAGGTTTAGCTTAGTATAATTTCCAAGAGAAATGAAAATTTAATAAGATATGTCTAAAATGAAACAAGCTGAAAAACAATAAAACAGTGAACTCTTTTTTCAAACTAGGGTTTTACTTGCTATGTTCATTCGATAATGATTAAAGTAGTTATCTGTTCAAGAGGTTTTCAGCTCAAAAATAGGATAAAATATAATTAAACCTACAATTTTAAAAGTCATGACAAAAAAATTTCAAAAAATAATGAAAAATAAGATAAAATGAAAGATATCCTCTTTTCGTTTCTATTTAGGAGCATATTCATATTTAGAATGGCTGGAGCGTTTATTGGAAAGAACACATTGAAAAAGTTCGTTTTGACAATAGCGGTGTTTAGCTGTGTCATATGTCATCACTTTACCATCCTATGCAAGGAATTTAAGCCATGCGACCTCTCTAGAAATGTTCACTTGTTTCAGTAGTATACTATTTAGCTTGTACAAGATTATTGAGAAAGCGAAAAGAAAAAATGACCAAGGAAAAGTAACATGATAAAAATTAGGGCAAATCCTAACAAATTAATTGGCCCTGTGCCCCGCAATGGGTTCAAAAAAATTGGTAGCAGATCTGGTCTTTTTAACATTAATTCTTATGTGAAATATAATTACTGTTTTAAATTTAGTGACTCTCTGAATATTACACATTAGGTATAGTCAATTTATTACAAATTAGCATTCCAAAACAACCCCCCTCCTAATACGAGAGTTACTAAAGCATAGTTACTATTGGGTCGATTCTGCCGTATGGAGGCAAAATTTGGTCCATCGCAACTCAGCTTGAGAGGTCTCTAGATGGAAATACACTAGAATGCTAAAGAGGGTCTATATAGTTAAGTGTGAATCCTGCATTACCAACCCAGAATTGTACCCCAACATCGACCAAGTCAGCAATAAGATCACATGATGAAGTATGCAGCTAGCTGAACATTTTCACTGCCATCAGAACTTTGTGCCAATAAACTCCCTCAAGGAAGGCGATACTGGGAGCGACCTTATCAAGACTATGCACAACACTGAAGCGAGACGCTGGACTTGTAGATACCAGAGCTAGAAGCACTGATGAGCGACTGAGATGTCTGGGGACGCCATGTTTCTGCCAGTATTTTGGCGACCTAGTAGTAGTAGTAGTAGTAGTAGTAGTAGTAGTAGTAGTAGTAGTAGTAGTAGAAGTACAGGTAGTAGTAGTAGTAGTAGTATAGTTAGTCCAATAAATATACTCCAAAGCAAAGTTGGGCCTTTTCAGTGCGAAGAATACATCTTGGTTTGCTTTTTTATTTTTTACTACTATACAAATACATAGCGAGACATAGTAAAGGAACGTCATAGGTCAACCTAAACGTCTATGATAGGTACAACATTGTTCCAAGATGAAATGGTTTTCGCTGATTTGATAAGATAGCAAAACCACACGATTAACTTTGCATGAAAAAAATATAACCATTTACTTACGGTCTAAAAGAACAAAAGCAGTCCTTTCTTGATGTCTTCTTTCGCTACAGTGTGTTCTCCCACTCCGAAAAATGAACATTTCACACACTTAACACACACACACACACATAAAACGTTTAGAATAAAAGTCTTTGTCCAGTTAGCAACTGAAGTGTGAACAGAGCGAGCAGAATTTAGTTAAACAAGCTTCAATGTCTTTATGTCTTTTGCACAAACCATCAGACTAACCACACCCCTTCACATTGAATGGTAAAGATCTTTTCTCAATAAGCAGCTTTTTCATGTCAATGTAGGTTTTTCAATTTGTTATTAGCCTTCTTTGGTTTACTGTAGGGCCCTGTTACATCTTGCTTGTAAATTATTACTTGACCAATTAAAAAAACATTTCTAGCCACGTGTTTCACTCCTACAGTTTGCCTTGCGAATTACGTATTTTGTCAGACTGTTGGTTAAGTATTAAACTAGACATACTTTTAGATATATCGTAAGCTGCTTTTTCTGTAAGCAATTGCAAAATAACAACTCTTAAAAACTAAAAACCTTTTTTGCTAAAATATAAAACAATTCTGCTTTAAAACTAACCCTCAAGTAGAAATAAAATGATATCAATATTCATTTTTCAAAACGTATAAATTACAAGGAAATACACATCTTCTAAATATCTTCAGTTTACACAAGGTGTGTCTCAATCCTCTCTAAGTTGGAGACTGAGCCTTAGTTGGTTTTTTCCCCGGTCTACTCAAAGTTGAACAAAGCACATTTATTAACTAGGGCTTTAAATAAATCAAAAGGTGGAACAAGGACACATGTCATATGTTTTCAGGGTCTGATGAGGCTATATTCAAACCATGGTAATGATATATCACTGAATGGTTTAGCCTCCAACGATGCCCTACAATAAACTCAGAACGGAAAGACAATAGCAAATGTATATCACGGTTTCAAAAGCAGCTGCCAGCTGTGGAAGTGTGTGAAGAAAGGCAACAAGGTGAATTAATTTATTGTAAACAGAATGTCAGCGTCAATATAAAACTTGCCTGTGGCGATTCAAATGGATACCTTGCACCAAATGTGAATTCAAGCTCAAAAGCTTCTCCTTCGTAAAGAGTTTCTGTCAAAAAAAACAACAAAAAACCCCCAATAAGCTCATAAAATACGACAAATAATTTTTACGATAAAAGAATAATAAATATATACTGAAACCAAAACCAGAACGCAGAAAAGGTCAAATTATACGATATATAAACATCAAAGTAGTTTATCTATCCCACTCTCTATCTTTATGTTTATGTATATATACATATATATCGCATTGACACTCTTCTCTTGACACATTTCTATTTTCAATACCTTATAAAGGCCAAGTTAATTTATTGTGAAGACTATACAAATAACCTATTTAATAATAAGAATTAAGTTAATTATCTAATGAGCATAAAAATTGGTTCGAGGGAAAAAGAGCTAATGAAGAAACTGTTACAAAAAACCAACCTTTAAAAAGAGGAAAAAAAGGACTATACAGTTACAAAAGTTTGCAGAAATTTACTTCCGGCCGAATATTTCGTGACAATTTATTAGTTCAAATAAGTTGTAAGGAGTAAAGAAAATTAGCTTAGCCATTCGCTGTTATTATTAAAAGTATAATTCTCTTAAGTTCTTTTTTTGCTTGAACTATTACATACGTTCTCGAATCTTTGTCTCTTTGGTAATAATAAGTGGTAGTTTGTGGTGGCAAAATTAGTAGTAGTAATAATAGCAGTAGTAGTAGTTGTAGTAGTAGTACAAGTAGTAGTAGTGGTAGTAGTAGTAGTAGTAGTAGTAGTAGTGGTAGTAGTAGTAGTAGAAGCAGTAATGGTGGTAGTAGTAGTAGTAGTAGCGGTGGTAGTCGTAGGGGTGGGAGTAGTA
>RDPX01000285.1:136457-174126 GCA_003991215.1 Morbakka virulenta | reverse complement strand
TAGTAGTAGTAGTGGTAGTAGTAGTAGTAGTAGTAGTGGTGGTAGTAGTAGTAGTACTAGTAGTGGTGGTAGTAGTAGTAGTAGTAGTGGTGGTAGTAGTAGTAGTAGTAGTAGTAGTAGTAGTGGTAGTTGTAGTAACAATACTCCTACTGCTTCCATTACTACTAGTAGTACTAGTACTACTACTACTACTATTAATAATAATAATAATAATAATAATAATAATAATAATAATAGGTAAAAATATAAATAATATTAATAAAAAATTGTAATAAACACCAAAAAATAACTGCAGCAGATACATTAAAAAAAACAAGTCCATATTCATGACATCATGTTATAATGAGCATTCTCAGCAGGTATCTGCAAAAAGAAATTAATCATGGAATACACGATCAAGTAAGATTGGCCTTTGTCTCGGGTGACAATGAATCTCCGTGTAGAAACACAACTTGCAGAGGACATTAGAAACTAAACCCAGCCTTTAAATCAAGGAAAATTTTGACAGCGAAAAACTGCTGGTGAAAAACTGCTGCCGCATCAACGGTCTTCAGTAGCCATCGGTGACAATTCAAAATAATTCCTTTGAATAAAACAGCTAGTAAGAATATTTTTCATGTGGAAAGGGTAGGTTTCCAACAGACAACTCTTTTGGCAAAGCAAAACTACATAAAAGGGAGGAAATTGTACTTCATCAAAACACAAAAAATTCAAATACAAATCGCTTCTCCAAATGAAATAAATGGAAGGCACCAGCAGTTGACAAAGTCTCTCTTGTTTTGATTTTTTCTCAGTTTCTGCTACTCACAATCATTTATCAGTCAAATTGGATTGTTACATACTATATCCCAACAAATTAAATCACAGTTAGCTAATTTACAATTAGATAAATTACAATAATAACTTGTTTAAATGCTTGGCATTTTTCCAATAGTCTTGGGTTGGCCATAAGATTTTATGCCACAAGTCTTTATCACCAACATCTAACTTTCCCCCCATTTCTCAGAGATCTCTTTTATTAAGTTGGTCCATATTTTTTAGGTCTAACTTGTTCTTTTCTTCCTTTAAATTCAAAATTTCACACTTCATTTATAGTAAAATACTATACTTTTATATACAATTTAATACCTTTTAGATAGATAGATAGATAGATAGACAGACAGATAGATGGATAGATAGATAGATAGATAGATAGATAGATGAGCAGATAGATGGATGGAGGGATGGATTGATAGATAGTTAGATAGATAGATAGATAGATAGATAGATAGATGAGCAGATAGATAGATGGATGGATGGATGGATGGCTGGATAGATAGATACATAGATAGATAGATAGATAGATAGATAAATAGATACTGCCATCCCTAGGGCTTCACTTTATATGTTAAAGCCATCTAAGCCTTTAAAACCTTATACTTTCCTTCAATCCAAGCACAAAAATTATTCTGCTTATCTAATGCCCAAAATTAATGAAAGTAATATTACCCAAACCAGAGGCCTCCCACTTGTCTTTTAATAAAATATAAACTCCTAACACCTGAAAATGATATGGAAGTAGAGGAAATGGAATTATGATAAGTAGAAAAAAAGTTGGGCCTGGGCATAAGTGGCATGTGATTGTGCCCATGCTTCAAGATGCTTCTCACTGTGCCAAAAAATGTGAGTGATCACCTATCTAAATTCTGCCATGCAATTCACATGCCTTGGCCATTATCATTTGAATTGTTTGTAATGCCTACAGTAATTATGATGTATGATTTAGAAATTCATCAGGCCAAATTGAGCTCAGTTTCAACTTCTTAAATTCTTACGACCAGGCCATTATGTGTGTACTGAACTAATCTAGCACTTGAGCTACCTGCACTTAGGTCTTAAACTGGGAATATGAGCAACTATATTTTTCCCTTGAGTGTATCATTATTTCTTCAGACTCCTATTGTTGGACATCTCATCCAAACAGATAGGGCTTAGCCTCCTACAAAATTGTGACCTAAATATTAAGTAAATCTTAAATGGAAATAAATACTTAATAGTAATGTTACTATTACTTAACTAAAATTAAATATTTGATATAATTATTATTTGGTAATTGATATTAATTAGCTCACCAATTGTTGAAAGACAAGTGACAGACTAAAAATTTTGTGAATTATTTTAAAACATATGTTATTATTATTATTATTATTATTATTATTATTATTACGGTAGGGTGTTGGTCAATCATTTATTGTTTATGGACGACTTGAAGCTATTTGGACGGAGTAAACGTGAGTTGGAGGCATTGGTCGAGGTGGTGAGGGTTTACTCTAGGGACATTGGGATGGAGTTTGGGTTAGATAAGTGTGCTGTTTTGGAAATTAGACGAGGTGAAAGGGCTGAATGTGAGGGAATCGAGCTACCGAGTGGGGAGTTGATGAAGGAGGTTGATGAAGATGGGTACAAGTACCTGGGAGTGCTAGAAGGGGCGAAAGTAATGCAGAAGAAGATGAAGGAGAAAATTGGGAATGAGTACCTACGACGTGTGAAATTGCTGGCAAAGTCGAGGTTGTATGCTGGGAACTTGGTTCGCGGCATCAATGCGTGGGCAGTTAGTGTTGTCCGATACAGCTCTGGAATACTGGATTGGTCTGATGCTGAGCTACGTAAACTTGATACCAAGACAAGGAAGATTTTAACGATGAATGGTGCTTTCCATAGGAATAGTAGTGTAGATCGTCTGTACATCGGAAGAAAGGATGGGGGTCGTGGCCTGATCAGCGTTGAAGATTGTGTGAGGCAGGAAGAGTTAGGGTTAGAAGAGTATGTACATGCTACTGAGGAGACGATTTTGGAACAGGTGGCTGGAATGATTATGCATGGAAGGGAGACAAAGAAGCATTACAAGACGAGAGTGGTTGAGGAGAGAAAGGAGAGATTGATGGAGAAGGCTATGCATGGTAGGTTCTTTCGGGAGATGGATGAAAATGCAACAGAGAGATCAGTACAGTGGGTTAAAGGTGGTTTCCTTGCAAAAAGCACAGAGGCATTTGTGTTTGCTGCTCAAGAGCAAGCATTGAGGACAAGGTTGGCGCAGTCGAAGTGGGATGGTGGTGTTAGTCCTATGTGTCGCATCTGCGGAATTGAATCTGAGTCAGTTTGGCATGTTGCGTGTGGGTGTAAGGTACTGGCTCAGAAGGAGTACAAGAGGCGACATGATAGGATGGGATTGAGAATATATTGGGAGCTGTGCAAGAAGTATGGGTTGAAATGTGCGGGGAAATGGTTTGAAGAGGTGCCTGACAAAGTTAGAAAGAGTGAAGATGGTAGGTTTGAAGTTTGGTGGGATAGATCAGTGGAGACAATGCAACAGGTGGAATCTAATCGTCCGGATGTTGTTGTTGTTGACCGCACTAAGAAGAGATGGCTGGTTGTAGATTTTGCTGTGCCTTCCGATCGAAATGTGACAGCTAAAGAAGAAGAAAAGATCACTAAGTATTCTCCCTTGGCCCAACAAATCCGAAAGTTACATAGTGTATGTACCAGCGTTGTCCCAATCGTCGTGGGAAGCTTAGGAGTGGTGACGAAGCGCTTGGAGCGCAGTTTGAAAGAGTTGGGCATCCCTGATGTCTTGGGTGGACTCCAAACATCTACCATCATTGGAACTACCAACATATTGAGGAAGGTGCTTAACCTCTAAAGCTACTGGTCGGTAGCCGGGGTTAAGTTTTCTCGTCCGGCAGGTGAATACCATCTCCCTGTGCGGGCTGTCATGCTGGACATGAACTTTGTTTATTATTATTAGTCAACATTAAAAATTTAATTTTTAATATTGTTGGGTGCCAATGCAGAGGATTACGTTTTTACTATACCTTTTTCTTCTATCATAATCAGTATCATCATCATTTGTTAGTACTTTGTTAAATCTTTTTATCCAGTAGTTTTCCAAAAGCATGTACCTATTCAGTAGTTCCTCACTTATAACAGATAATGAATTGGATGCAGTACTTCAGGGGATGTGCCTGAGGGCCAAACCATAAACCCATACTCACCCATACTACTTGTACTAATAGTAGTTTATACTGGGGTGGTTACAATGAAACAGACAATCAGCATATAGTGAAAGAAAGTACAGGATTTCCACTCCACAGTTATTATTATTCTTGTGTGCCATGGCATATTCATGCCATAGATGAAATCATGGTAAGTGTTCTTCATAGGTTTCAGTCTATTGCTTGTTCTCTGAGTCCAATGGTACTATTGACACCCATTGTCCTCTACATCCAGTCTAACATCCTTGTTCTTTGCTTTCCCCTGGCTCTCCTACCATCAGTTTTATTCTCCAAGATGTGCTGTTCGATACCCACATTTTTGTGCAATTGGTGTCCAACAAAGTGGCACTGCCTTTCCTAGATGGTCCACATCAGCAAGTGATAGATCTGCATTCTTCTTGGGACTTCAGCACTTGACACTCTCTCTGTCCAAGAAATGCAAAGCATTCATCAATAAAACCACATCTCAGCTGCCTCCAAACATTCACTCATCACTTTGTTGTTGATTGTCCGAGACTCACATCCATATGTCAGAACTGACCAGATGTAACACTTTAGCAACATTTTCTTTATGCCAAAACTCAGATTTTGTGCACCCAGAATGCTTTTTAGATTTATAAACATTTTCTTTGCAACAGCTATTCTGCATTCGATGTCTGATTCTGATCGACCATCTGATGTAATCATGCTTCCCAAGTATGTAAAGCTTTCCTTCTGATGTATTGCAGTTCCACTCACTGATAGATGACAAGGAGGTATCTGACAGTTGATTGACAGCCCCAGTTTCAGACTCTCTTCGGCTGCTATGTCCAGCAGTTCTTGTAGTTTTCCCCCAAATCAGCAATCAAGGTGGTATCATCCGCATATCTGAGATTGTTGTAGTTCCTATCACCAAGCTGTACACCAGACTTTGTCATCAATTTCAATAGAGCAGTCTCACTATACAGATTGAACAGATCAGGATATAGCATGTACCACTCCACAATTACAATAACATTAATGCACCAACTGTTCTCTCGATTAAAGACCACAGTGTTAAGCAGGTAGAATTTGTAATCATCATGGGTATAGTAATGCTTGAGATTTTATACATTTTAAGAAATGAAACAATTCAAAAATAAATAATTTTGCCAGATTAAAAGTTCAATGCCGTTTTACTATTTCAAAAAATTAAAAATTCCAAACAATTGAAATAATAAAAAATTAATAGTAATAAAAAAATAAAGAAATAAAATTTAATTTTATGTATCCCTTTGTGCTGTTTTTTTTGAGATTCAGTGAAAACAAGGATCACCAAATTTTTATTNGACCAAAGAAAACATGGGAGGAAGTGATAAGGATGGATCTGAAAGAAAAAGGTGTCAGCAGAGACCTAGTGAAGGATAGGATAACTTGGAAGTCAATTTCAAGAAATCGTCCAACACATGCTAGCATGTAAACCGGACGTTAAACCAAATATGATGATAGATAGATAGATAGATAGATAGATAGATAGATAGATGAGCAGATAGATAGATGGATGGATGGATGGATGGCTAGATAGATAGATACATAGATAGATAGATAGATAAATAGATACTGCCATCCCTTGGGCTTTACTTTATATGTTAAAGCCATCTGAGCCTTTAAAACCTTATACTTTCCTTCAATCCAGGCACAAAAATTATTCTGCTTATATAATGCCCAAAATTAATGAAAGTAATATTACCCAAACCAGAGGCCTCCCACTTGTCTTTCAATAAAATATAAACTCCTAACACCTGAAAATGATATGGAAGTAGAGGAAATGAAATTATGATAAGTAGAAAAAAAGTTGGGCCTGGGCATAAGTGGCATGTGATTGTGCCCATGCTTCAAGATGCTTCTCACTGTGCCAAAAAATGTGAATGATCACCTATCTAAATTCTGCCATGCAATTCACATGCCTTGGCCATTATCATTTGAATTGTTTGTAATGCCTACAGTAATTATGATGTATGATTTAGAAATTCATCAGGCCAAATTGAGCTCAGTTTCAACTTCTTAAATTCTTACGATCTGGCCATTATGTGTGTACTGAACTAATCTAGCACTTGAGCTACCTGCACTTAGGTCTTAATCTGGGAATATGAGCAACTATATTTTTCCCTTGAGTGTGTCATTATTTCTCCAGACTCCTATTGTTGGACATCTCATCCAAACAGATTGGGCTTAGCCTCCTACAAAATTGTGACAAAACTATTAAGTAAATCTTAAATGGAAATAAATACTTAATAGTAATGTTACTATTACTTAACTAAAATTAAATATTTGATATAATTATTATTTGGTAATTGATATTAATTAGCTCACCAGTTGTTGAAAGACAAGTGAGAGACTAAAAATTTTGTGAATTATTTTAAAACATGTTATTATTATTATTATTATTATTATTCAACATTAAAAATTTAATATTTAATATTGCTGGTTACTAATGCAGAGGGTTACATTTTTACTATACCTTTTTCTTCTATCATCATCAGTATCATCATCATTTGTTAGTACTTTGTTAAATCTTTTTATCCAGTAGTTTTCCCCCTCCTAATTCTATCTCCAAAAGCATGTACCTATTCAGTAGTTCCTCACTTATAACAGATAATGAATTGGATGCAGTACTTCAGGGGATGTGCCTGAGGGCCAAACCATAAAGTTATACTCACCCATACCACTTGTACTAATAGTAGTTTTTACTGGGGTAGTTACAATGAAACAGACAATCAGCATATAGTGAAAGGAAGTACAGGATTTCCACTCCACAATTATTATTATTCTTGTGTGTCATGGTATATTCATGCCATAGATGAAATCATGGTAAGTGTTCTTCATAGGTTTCAGTCTATTGCTTGTTCTCTGAGTCCAATGGTACTATTGACACCCCCTCGTCCAACACATGCTTCGTCCAACACATGCTAGCATGTAAACCGGACGTTAAACCGAATATGATGATGATGATGATGATGATTGTCCTCTACATCCAGTCTAACATCCTTGTTCTTTGCCTTCCCCTGGATCTCCTACCATCAGTTTTTTTCTCCAAGATGTGCTGTTCGATACCCACATTTTTGTGCAATTGGTGTCCAACAAAGTGGCACTGCCTTTCCTTGATGGTCCACATCAGCAAGTGATAGATCTGCATTCTTCTTGGGACTTCGGCACTTGACAATCTCTCTGTCCAAGAAATGTGAAGCATTCATCGATAAAACCACATCTCAGCTGCCTCCAAACGTTCACTCATCACTTTGTTGTTGATTGTCCAAGACTCACATCCATATGTCAGAACTGACCAGATGTAACACTTTAGCAACATTTTCTTTATGCCAAAACTCAGATTTTGTGCACCCAGAACGCTTTTTAGATTTATAAACATTTTCTTTGCAACAGCTATTCTGCATTTGATGTCTGATTCTGATCAACCATCTGATGTAATCATGCTTCCCAAGTACGTAAAGCTTTCTTTCTGATGTATTGCAGTTCCATTCACTGATAGATGACAAGGAGGTATCTGAGTTTTCTTTCTGCAGACCACTGAAAACGTTTTCTGACAGTTGATTGACAGCCCCAGCTTCAGACTCTCTTCGGCTGCTATGTCTAGCAGTTCTTGTAGTTTTCCCCCAAATCAGCAATCAAGGTGGTATCATCTGCATATCTGAGATTGTTGTAGTTCCTATCACCAAGCTGTACACCGGACTTCGTAGTCAATTTCAATAGAGCAGTCTCACTATACAGATTGAACAGATCAGGGCATAGCACATACCACTCCACAATTACAATAACATTAATGCACCAACTGTTCTCTCGATTAAAGACCACAGTGTTAAGCTGGTAGAATTTGTAATCATCATGGGTATAGTAATGCTTGAGATTTTATACATTTTAAGAAATGAAACAATTCAAAAATAAATAATTTTGCCAGATTAAAAGTTCAATGCCGTTTTACTATTTCAAAAAATTAAAAATTCCAAACAATTGAAATAATAAAAAATTAATAGTAATAAAAAAATAAAGAAATAAAATTTAATTTTATGTATCCCTTTGTGCTGTTTTTTTTGAGATTCAGTGAAAACAAGGATCACCAAATTTTTATTCTACCTTATTGATTTGTTATTAAAGAATTGGATATTTTGAAATTTGACAAAGAAAAATATAGTGAAAAGTACATTAAATACCCAAAATTTTAAAACTACTATAGTTACAACATGGATTTAAAAGAATAAATGGTACTTTCATGAAAATCAACTGGTATCATAGATAACACACCAGCTTAAAGTTTTAGGCAACAGGCAATAGCTCTAAATTTTACCTAAAAAAATTAGAAAATAGTTATTTACAAATCAAAGTATTTGTTTTTGTGGTTCCCTTGGCTCTGTTATGCCAGGTGGCCTACATCATGGAAAAAGTGCATCAGCTCCACTGAATCCAACCAGATAGTTTAAAACACCACTTACATAATACTTCAAAACAAACAGCCACTCTTGTGTCCACAATTTTTCTGGTCATCAGGGATGTCCTCAAGCACCTGTTTTGACCCATAAATCAACCTAAAGCTTGATGTTCAACTTAAGTGAGGTTCTTCTCTTTGGGCCAGAATTGTCTTGTGTTGTTTCATTATTCATTTTCAAGCCATGTATTGTAATCATGCTGGAGCCAGATCCAGTACGAGCATATTTAGATGGTGTGTTGCAACTGACTCATCATTCTACTGATTTCTTTTAATGTGAACCTTCTACTCAGCAGGCTTGTGAACTTCTTTGGGACATATACTCTGCAGCTGATACCAATGTGGTGGCATTCCTTATCATATCCTGCACCAATACAACTTTGGACCAACTCTGTGCACCGTTCTTGTTTCCTGTCTTCAGCATTTGTAAAATTGTCTTCCCTGCAAACAGTTAGCTCCAACAGTATTGCTATGGCTTCACTACTCATGACTATGTCTGGTCCCTGCTCTGTCTGGAGAAGGCGGAACATGAATGAACCATTCAGATGTGCTTTTACAGTCCAGGGTCCTTCCCACCTGCAATCTGATTTCTTAATTGTTCTCTTCTTGTTTGCAGGTTTTCCTTCTTTATGGAAAACAGTCTTTGCTTCCTCTATCACTGGCAATTCCCCATCATTTAACTTCTCCACCTTTGCAAGTTGGCTGGGAATGGGTGAGTGTCGTATGTTGATTTTATCAAGAAAGAAAGTTGCCCTACATCCCACTTCCAGATCTCCATCCACTTAATCCTCCTTTGAACCACAAATTCCTTCCAGTGCAAGCACTGTCCTTGTTGGCTACACTGTATGAGGTGGCCATGTCAATCTTCTGCACATCTCCTTTTCACTTGGTTGATAACTTCGTCATACCTTTCCTTGGGGTTGCACCTACAGAAAGGTAGAAATGGGTAAATACCAATTCCTTCCCTGCCAGTTTGAGTTGCCCCCACAATGTCCCAATGTTGCAACACTTCTATCACATTATCAACCTCAACCTCAGCTTGCCACTTTTTCCCCATTTTAACAGATGGAGGGTTATTCCTAATTGCACCATCCCGTGATTCCCTCAACATTATCACAGTCCTTACCTTCAATGCCTTATATTCTTCCACTATTGATGGTACTGGCAATATTAGTGGGCCCATTCTGCCATACAGAACTGTAGTGTTAAGCATTCTTGGCAGATCCAACCACTTCCATAGGAAGACATTGCATCATTGCTCTAGCTTTTCCATATGAGTTACCACTATTTCATATACTGCTGTTGGCCACAGTATTCTGGGGTATAACCCGTATTGTAAAATCCATAATTTAAATTTCCCTGCAAGTTTTGTCTTGTCAATTATATTCAGGTTCTTCAACTTCTTTATAGAGAGCTACTCCTTGGTGTCGGTCACTCATATTTCTGCTATACCATCTCTCTTGGCTTTTCATGGGTTGTGCCTTGACAGTTGGTATTTGTTCATTTGCTATGTGGAAGTGCTTCTGTTGCTGTTTTCCCTTTACTAAAACAAAGCTTCTTGACTTCTTAGCCTTGAACTTCATTCTGGCCCACTTAACAAGGTCATCTAGTTGAAGCAAAATCTTCTCCATTGTCTTTTCACTTTGCATTAACTGTCAAATCATCCATAAAGGCCATAATGGGGGTTGTGACCACTACTTCTGTTGCATCCATGCTCTTCAGAAACATTGCCATCACCAAAATAAACCAAACTACAGAAATGGTACACCCAGCTGCTATTCCTACTTCCAATCTCTGGCAATGTGTGGTGAAGTCATTAACAGAGAATATCATTTGGAAATGGTCATAGTAGTTCATTATCATCTTCTGCACATCGTCAGGTATCCAGAAAAATCCCATCACTTCTTTCAACATAGTGTATGGAACTGATCCATAGGCATTTGCCAAATCCAACCATCCAACCAAAAGGAGCATTGGCTAAAAGGAGTTGTGCCTTAATGGTTAGTGCAACTGCACAGTAACCAAGAGTTCCGGGTTGATTCCCCGAGCTGTGGAGGAGAATTTGGAACTTTGCAAAGATAAAAAGCCATTGGTTGGCGTCAGGAAGGGCATCCGGCCAAGAAATTCCTCACTGCCAAATCAAAGTCTCTCTGAAGGGCACTGTCTGAGCCCCAACTGCTCGGGAAAAATGACATTAAAAACTAAAAAAAACAATTAAAAAAACCCAAAAAAACCCCCATACCACTGCTAGTGACTGTTTCTCAGCTTTGGCATTTTGTATCTCATCCCAGATGCTGAAATTATGTTCCAAACAAATGGGAATGCCAGGGATACCAGCTTTCTGCGCACTTTCATTCACATAGCCATTCTCCTGGATGAAGTCCATAACATGTCTCACTATTATTCTGTTCATGATCTTTCCATCTATATTGAGCAAGGATATTGGTCTGTGCTATCCAATCTCATTGAATTTTTTTCATTTGGGAGATATGCCCCCTCAGCTATCTTTCATCTTTCAGCTTCCTTCCTTTCCTTCCACATCTCACATAAGAATAGAAACAGCACATTCAGTAACCTTGGACAGTTCTTGTAGACCTTATAACTCACTCCATCATTTTCTGGTGAACTTTTTCACCTTGTCATTTTTACAAACTCCTGGACTTCCTTTCATCAGATATCACTCTTGTCAAATGGTAATCCTGGTGCTGATGGCTTCTTCAGCCCGGTCATGCTGGGCATCTCCTTCTCAGGGTCTTTATCACTGTATGTCTCTTTCAAGTGCTTCTCTAAATCTTCTTTTGAACATTGCAATTTCCTGCTTCTTTTTTCAGCGAATAAGGTTTTTGCGTACTTGTTTGGGTCAGCCAAGAAACTTTTTCTTGCCTGCTCTCTCTCCTTTTTTGTCTTCAACTGCCATTCATTCCTCAGTAGACTACGATAATAAAACACAATGACCGATAATTATATTATAGGTCATTGTTTTTTTACATTGCTGTCTGGCATGTTAGGGCAATCTTCTATGAGATGTGTGATTGAGTGGGTGCTGTTTATGTGGTATTTGCAGGTCCTTAGTGATGGGTGATGGCCACAGCAAAGTTATGACAGGTCTACTCTTTCTGAATTTGAGACTTGAGTTTCTGTGTAGTTTATAGTGGAATGGGTGTGTCTAGTATTTTATTGTTGGGGAGGTTATTGAGTGCTTGTCTGATGGGGTGGGTGTGGATGTGTTTCTTGTACTGTGTGGTGTTTGAGGGTGGTGGTATGAAATTTAAGAATCAAATGAAAGTTAAGATTTGAAATAAATTTTATGTAAACAGACTAGTACAACAAAGCTGATTTTAATTCAACATTAAGTGACTAATACCATTTATGAAATAAAAATAAAACCTCATTCAAGGTTTTGACACATTAAAAAAATCACGTTGCATTGAAAACATACCTGGGGCTCCCTCCAATTTAACAAGCCACCTAAATAAAAAACAAAAGCATAACACATAAGTGGAGAATGACAAAGGCCACTTGTAATACAAAAAGCATTAATATTTCAACAAAAGGGTGAAAATGTACTTTAAGGGTGCATTGGAAATAATGTTTGGTGCTGGTAAAAAGGACTAACTGGTTTCAGAGCACTCTGTAATTGCACAAGCTGGTTATGGAGAGAAGGTGAAGATTGGCTGGCCACATGCTAAGACTTCTAGATGGACGACTAGTCCACCAGAATTTGATATGGAATCTGAGAGGAAAATGAAAAAGAGGCAGAATGGTGAAAACCTGGCAAGCAACCTTCCAGGAGGACCTTTCCACTTGGCAAATTTAATGTTGCAATGTACAGGTCCTGGCAGAGAACCATGACCTATGGCATCATCTTGTTGCATAGTGTCTTTGCAGAGATTAAAGGACCTAAAGACTAAGGTCTAAGGAGCTACTCTGGCTGCTTAAACAGTGGAGAGAGAGAAAGCCATAATGACTACTGGCTATGTCTTAATTCTGTCAGGACACTCTTCTTGCTTACTTGCTTTCTTGATTAATTTATTCTTTGTTTTCACAAGGGCATCTGGACATTAGATTGAAGCAATATGATGGGCTATTAGGAAGAGGTCTCTATTAGAAAAAGCCCGGATGGGAATTCAAATTGTTAGCTGGCTCTGTGCAGTAAAATTTCTTGTGACTGTATCACTCAGATTGGCCTAGGCAACAATCAAAGCTCTGATGAGATTCAGAACAAATTTTTTAAACTTGATGTTGGCAAGCTTTAATGCACTCTCTTACAGGATTATGGTATTGACAAGTTAATCTGAACATCACAATGTCTGTTAAACAAACTGTTATGTCTGGATCTAAGTATATCTAAAGGATCAATTCCAAGAGATAAGAACTACACATTGAACTAGAATTTCTCTTACTTCAAACATAAAAAAACCAACTAACAACTAAACTTGAAACTGAGCTTATGTATCATAGATCTTAACAATTACAATGATAAAATGTGGAATGGAATAATAATGTATGGCACAAGCCATAGCTGGCTCCAGTCAAGGTGGATGTTGATCTGATATCTTTATATATTTTCTGTTGTGGTTAGTTTTTGGAGTACATCTTTTGTGGCTTTTAAGGTGGAACAATAATTTTTTATACTAAAATATCCCTTATAGTTATCTCAAACAAAAAGGTGTTAGAGGAGACCTGGTGAAGGATAGGATAACTTGGAAGTCAATTTCAATAAAGCGTCCAACACATGCTAGCCTGTAAAATGGATGTTAAACCAAATATGATGATGATGATGATGATGATGATGATCAAAACATCTACAGAGTGTAGATGTCTTTTACATTACTCTACAAGTTTGTGAGAAGAAACCCTCAACTGTTACATTAATGATGGTTTATTTCCAATTACTAAACAAGACCTACAGAAACATCTAGGCTTTTTCTGTATTTCTGTCACCATCAAGCCCAAGATAAACTCTCATATATACAAAAATGCCTATTCCACCTTTATATTCTATTCTTACTATAAGTCTTCCTATTTTAATTATCAATGTTAGATATGACAATCACTATGAAACCAAAGAAGAAGAATAAATCAGTAAGCAACTCTAACCATGCTACCTTCATGCTTCTATATAGGTTTTTAGAAATTGGAAGTTAAAATCAAAAGAGAAGTCTTAGCTTAATGGTTAGTGGAATTGCACTGTAACTGAGAGGTCCCTGGTTCGATTCCCCTAGCAAGCAAAAAAACTTTGGAGCTTTACAAAAGAAAAAGCCATTGGTTGGCTCCAAGAAGGGCATCCTGCCAAGAAATTCCTTATTGCCAAGAGCAAGTCACTCTGAAGTGCACCACAAACAAGGAAATAGTGATTACACAAACCACCATTTTCTTATTAAAAATCTTATTTACTAATAATCAGAACCAATTTAAACAAATAAATTTAAACTATGAGACAATGAAAAATGTCTTGCTACATTTATATCATGAATACCACTTAGCCTTATACACTGAATGGTACTGTTTTTGTTCCTTTTGAGGTTATTTTCTATCTCAATTAAATAGAAATCAAGATATCTTACTTTTATTAAGGCATTCAAATATTATTGGGTAACTAACATGCAAACCCTGGTTCAGCTGGCCAGCCTAGGGTTCAGGTGAACATTTAATAATTTGTCAAACAGTCTGAAATAAAATTCTTATTACTATTTTGCAGAAAATATTTCTTTATCTGCCTTTTTTAACAGTAGCTTTTAAATTTAGGAAACATAGATTAGTTTTTTCAAATTTAACGCTTTGTCAAAAGTTTCACCATTATCTGTTGTATTACCAGAACCATGAAGCTGTGATTTCCCCCTGATTAGGAACTATACAAGGCATAAAGCCATTAAGTGTATGGAACTCTGAAAGGGAAGAAGAAAAAAAAAAGTGATTAGCCCAAGAGATAAGAGTTGACCTTAAATACAGTTAACCTATTAGTAAGTGGAAAGACAACTATGGAGATTGACCAGGGGTTTGAGATTGATGAAGCCCAAAATAACCTTTACAACCAACCCCAGATTTATGATTAAAGACACACCAGTAAAGTAGAGTTGGCTGAAAACAATCTAGCAAGAGATCAGCCTTTTCCCTACAGGACATAGAAAACTGAACACCATTAAAAAGTGTTTACTAAATTGATTTGCCAAATTGGAAAATACTTTTGCAAATCTTTCAGAGAACTTGACTTCCAAGTTTATTTGAATGTATAGAAATAAATTCACACATTCACTAAGTGTTGTGAGGTTTATTATCAGAAATCATTATTTTACAAGTTTGCTGGCCTGTCAGAAAGAAACCAGAGACTGGCTCCATCAAGTTGAAACTGAAAGAAATCAGTCTTAAAATGAGTCAAGCAGTTCATGTGATAAGCATTGAAGAGTACTATTGAAATAGTTTACACTGATACCCCAGGAAAAATCAGGCAGTATATTAGATAATCAAACAACACTCCAAGGAGGTATATCAGGGATAAAAAAATTCAGTGAAGCATAACTCACAGAACTGATGGTATGATGTCATAGTGAGCAACTGTATATTGAAATAACAAATATCTGTAGCACTTTATTGCAGTGTGTTGTAGAGAAACAAGTTCAATTCAAAGCTGTAATCAACAAAGAATTAAACATTAAGTACAAGGTTACATGAAAAGAAATAATCATAGAATATTGAATAATGCAGAGAAATTAGATCATGAAATTCACCCCTTCCTTTTAAAATTACAATAAAATGCAAAACATTTTATAAATCTAGTCACTCTAGCTGGCACTGAATCTGAGTGGAATGTCTCAAGACATGATGCTCATTTGCATTATATTCTGAATGTTCCTCAGTCCCAATTTCTGCACAAGCATATCCATTTGCCAACAAATCTACTTCCTACTCTAAAGGAGGCTCACTTTGACAATCAGAAATATTTTTGGCATCATAAGCCTGTATGCTAGTAATAGGTTTTAATGTCCCCATTGGAGCTACATGTCAAATGGAAACTGTGGTCTCCTGTTCATTTGCTTTTCAATTAATTATGTTATCATCATCAATTCATTTTAGATCATGTCTCCAATTGAATTGGGTTAGATCTCCCCAATGATTCTCTTCCATTTGGCCCTATCTATGGCCCATTCTTCAGATATTTAAAGCTCTCTCTCTTATGTCCTCCTTTATGCTGTCATTCCAGATCTTTGGGGGTCTTCAACAGGGGTTTCTTCCTTCCAGCTCTAGATTTTTGGTTCTATTAATTATGTTCTCTGATGGTTTCCATCTGATGATTGTGTTATTAGTTTGTTTAATCACTTGTTCAAAAGTGTGAAAAATAAAGTTTCTTTCAGAGGATAAATGGAATTTATGAAGACTGAAGTACTGAAAATTATTAAACCAGTTTTTGCAAGTTATTTCAGCTACTGTCATGCAACAGGGTGGTTTTTTATCATATTTTCTGTCTTAAAGAAAGAACGATGATGATGAAGATGACCAAAGATGATGACAAAGCTTTACATGAAGCTCATTTATGGAAGGAAGTAATTAAAATGTGGGCTCATTCCAGTGAACGAAACACTGGTACAAGCAACAACTTCGTTGGTTTATTGTTGGTTTCCATAAACCTACTTAATCAACAAAACTTACTTGTTATAAACAACCACAAAAAACCCTCTTAAAAGTGCTAATTCTACAACAAACAGAAAATTCACTGCTGCAGCTAAGAAAAAATGGACAACTACTGCACTCAGCTTTTAAAACTATTGAGGGGGCTTCAGTTCTTTTGTTGGGGTTTCCCTGTGTTTTTCCTGGGATTCAATGGGCATCTGACTTTTTCAATACTTTTAGGGCCTTCAGGACTAATCATTTGGTGGTGATTTCGATGAGGCATAATAAAGATTGACTTGGGTTACTGTGAACACTATGATTATTTTCTAAACGTTAGCATGTATACAAAATCCATTATGCATCTGGTTTGACACCAACTTGCAATCCAACCATAGCCTTAATGAACTTTTTGCAACATACCTCCTCTCTCTTCATGCTGTTTTCCCATTGATATGGGGTCAGCCGGTCCAGTTGTTCACCTCCACCGGCTCCGGTCCACCGCATCGTCCAACCGTACGTATCTCTCCTCCATGTCCTCACCTCAGCTTTTGTCTTCCTCGTGTGCGTTTACTATTCACAACTTGGTAAAGTGCCTTTTTGGTCTATTCTTCCTCGTTTCGTCTCAGTACATGGCCCAGCCGTCTCGGTCTTGTCTCTGTTTCTCTACAACGCTCCTTACTCGTGCGCTTTTACGAATATTCGGAGGATCTACCTAATCATTCTCGTGTCAGTTATCATGAACAGATTTTCCTTCTGTTTCCCATGGGCCAGAGTTTCTGTGCCGTACATTACTGGCCGAATAACGGTTTTGCATAACGATCTTCACTGTAGATGTAGTAAATCTATCACATACGATACCCTTCACCTTCCGCCACTTTTTGAAGCTGTCATGTTTTTTTTTTGTTTCTGCTTCGCAACCACCATTCTGGGAATTTTGGTTCTTATTTTTGAACGTATAAAGTCTGACAAATTTACAACGTTCTTGAAAAGATGGCTTACCCAGCTGATCTACCATGAAAATTACGTTGCCCATGTATCCATAGTCTCCAAAGACGTACGTAAAATGTAGCACAGTGTCCTGTGCTAGCACAATTTATGTTGTCCAATAGGTATGGCTGATAATGCATTTATGGGAAGGGAAAACGGCACTAACAAGCAACGGGTATAAAGGTATGGGACAAAACAATAATGGATTTTGTGCAAGTAGCTTTGGTCAAAAAATTATTGGAAATGCCGAGTAGAACCTAATTAAAAGAAATCGGTAAGTCGTAATGTCATGATAATGAAGCAGATCGATGCTCTGGAACTAAAATCTATATCTATCTGTCTTGGTCGATTTTCACATCACCCAAGTATAGAGACACAATCCTTCCAGCACTCTCTATCCATCATGATTGTTTTCAACTCAGCTGTATTGTCCAGCCCTGCGTCTTGCAATATGTTGTCTACATACGTAAATTTTTGCCTTACTCGATTTCTAAAATCTATTAGACTATAAAAATGTATCAACAATTAATTAACTTACTTATCAAGTCTTGGGGATATTTTATTAGGGTCTATAGAAATTCCTGGTGGTGGTCCCTTTAGCAGATCAGTAAGTTCTCTATTCAGGCGTTTGTTTTTAGTTGGAGGGGCAGACATAGTTGCACTGCCATTTTCTAGTATCCAAACTCGGGTTGTTGTAGTTGTTCTGGTTGATGTTGTTGTTGATAGGTTGATGATGACTGTCATTTTTTTAATTTATCAAAAAATAAAGACACAAAGCCATAAGTCTGTGAAGATGTGAAAAGGGAAAAAAAAGGTGTGGGAAAGAGATGGGTAAGAGTGGATCTAAGACTCTAAAACATTCAAGTTATAAGGAAAGTACTCAAAATATAAGTTCCACAATCTAGCTAAAAAGTACATTCAAAGATAGATTTTGCACAACAATGAACGACGACTGTATAAAGATGAAAACATCGAGAGAAATGACTCAAGCCAGAAGCAACAAGCAAAGTTGGTACCAGTAAGGAAAACCCGTCAGGACATTCCCCCATGATCAGGGGCTACGAGGGTTTCAGGGGCCTTCGAAACTCGAGAAAAATACATTTACTGTGGCATGCCCTAGTATTTTATAAAATCATAGAATAAAGGGGAAAATAGATATAGTTTGAGAAAAGAGAATACTATTCTACGATAATATAGTGCTAATATGATATTTCTATACCTACCAATTTAACAAACATTCTATTCTCTTAACCCCAGCTTCCTATATAGACTAGATTATCATTTCTCATTAAAAATACTTTTCAGATGTTGGTTGCAACATATTCCTCAATAATATCCTGAAAGTCCAATTTTTTAACATGTTCTTTCTCTCTGAGTAATGCCAATTAAGGAATGTGATGCTGGCCGTTAGGTAACATTTGATCCTCTAGAGTTTGGAAAACGATCTCTCGTCCTCGAAGGAGGTGCCAATAATTAGCAGATATATTTTAAAAGTCAAATTGACTTTCGGAAAGTTAGCGACTAGTCCGTTGCTTATTTGAGTTTTCAGTAATTTTGAAACTAAATTATTGTTAGAAAATATTTCTCTGAACGCCAGAAATTCAAACACAAATTTTATGTCATCTTTGTACACACCCACCAACTCAGTTGCTTTGATTGAATCGTTTCTCTTGATAATGAAGAATCATGGAGAAAACCAAACCGTTCATCGAGGATTTCATAAGTTGCGCGTCACTTCCTCATTACGACTAGTAACTTATTAACTATAAAAATAAATGTTTCTATTCAAAATCTGGCAATAGCGCTTCTTCCTTGTCCTGTTTTCATTTCGTCACATTCAGATGTAGTCATGTCATGAGATTTTGCCCCAAATTCATCAAATTGCTCGCAAATGTACACAAAGTGTACATCAGACTGTCCTAGAGTTTTCCTACTTAACAAATTTCCACGTCTGGTTTAGGGTTACCTCACATGACACTCATCACTGCAATTTCGAACTGGCCTGATTTCTTTTTTAAGAGATTTCGCCTCGGTAACTGCTAAAGTTAGTGTACAATCATTATTTACGACATAGATGAGCCATGACAAGCATTCTTATAATGCTTTTGTAGCATCATTCCTTAGCTGTCCACTTTGTTTCTGAGAAGTTCTTTCCCATTCATCTTCTCTAGCAGGATAGCTCATCCTACCCGGGAACCCAGGCTGTACAAGGCCAGAAGTATTACGAAAAAGCTTGGGCTCTTAGACAAAACTCTGCAGCAGTTGCATCAGCCAAGTTTAGACCGTGTGTAAGCTATGGCATCCATTCTGCCAATTAACCTAAATGGGTGCCAATCATTTTATCTGCGTTATGGTAGGGCTGGGATATGTAAGATCTGAGGACAATACCCTATGTCTTTAATTTATCTTGCAACACATCAAACAAGTACTGATCGTGACACCTTTCTATTCCAATGAATTAGAGTAAACCTTCCATAATATCTGAAGTTGAATTCACATACCTTATAGTGACAGAGACTTGATACAGTATGGCTCTGGTCAGCCGTTAAATCTAGACTTATATCATGGGCTATGATATTAGGTACAGAAATGGTAAAGGCAAGCCACATTACGTCGACCAGGTAAAGGCGGACGAGTAGAAGCAAGATCAGGACCTATTAATTCTGAAACAAGTTTCTAAACCCGATCAGGAATATTAAGATGAGACGAGAAAGCATCGGCCCAGATGTGACAACGGTCCTCCATCCAAAATGGTAGAGTTATAGAAATACAAAATGGACTTACTCGTAAGGTATTTCCCACTGTGGTACAAAGCACCAAACTTTTTAAAAGACGACTTACCAATAGACTGGGTATAAGAACCCAGAGAAAGATTGGTACAAATGATAAACCAGCAACCTCATTTATTAGCATTGTTACCGAGGGAAAATAATCTTACCTAGATTAGAACTATTTTCCATGAATTGTGGAGGGAGACAAGAACTCAACTTTGTATTCAATGACACCAGTTACGTTTTTGTGGCATTGAAAGAAATCTAACACTTACTTCCCCATCCTCCGTCAGCCTGAATGTCGTTAACAATTTAAATCTTTCTAATATTTGACTGGCTCATGTTGAGTTGCCTAGAAGACAATGACAGAGTACAAGTTAGTGTAATTAGCACAGATATTGATCAACTGAAGCAGGTTAATAGAAAAATCATGTATGTAAAGAAGGAAGGGCACTGAATCAAGAATAGAACTTTGAGAAAATTCCAGCATTAATGGAATACTTGTTATTTCTTCCCGGAATTAGAACTGTTCCAGTAAACAGTGGCTACATATATATATATATATATATATATATATATACACAGTATATTTCGGATAATCGCAATGCCTCGGTTGCATGGAAAAAATTGCAATTAACCGAAATTGCGTTTAACCGAAAATGCTCTTCCCGCTGAGTTTGAACGGGCTGGGGACCGTCATAATGCTAATTGCACTATGGCCTCATTAAATAGCATTTGTTTTTTGTCCTTTTATCGTTNCATGTATGTAAAGAAGGAAGGGCACTGAATCAAGAATAGAACTTTGAGAAAATTCCAGCATTAATGGAATACTTGTTATTTCTTCCCAGAATTAGAACTGTTCCAGTAAACAGTGGCTACATATATATATATATATATTTATATATATATATATATATATATATATATATACACAGTATATTTCGGATAATCGCAATGCCTCGGTTGCATGGAAAAAATTGGAATTAACCGAAATTGCGTTTAACCGAAAATGCTCTTCCCGCTGAGTTTGAACGGGCTGGGGACCGTCATAATGCTAATTGCACTATGGCCTCATTAAATAGCATTTGTTTTTTGTCCTTTTATCGTTTTTATTTTTTTTTTGTTTTTGTTTTTTTGCAATGTACTAGATGTATTATAGTTTAATTCGACTTGAAAAAGGATGTGAGCACAGTTTGCTTTCTGGACTTTGCTAGGTTCTGGTGAACAATGTCCTCCACTTTTTGCACAAAACCTAGTGTGTCTGCAACAGCGTTCATCTGCACAAACTGCCGGAGATGCTGTATCATCTGGAGCTGCTGGGCATTTGTTAAGTGCGCTCGAATCTCCTCATCCTCCTCGTCATCGTCAGGAGAAGCTCGTGCCGCAGCCAGTAGCTCTTCATAGTTCAGGTCACCAGCAACTTCTAACTCTTGATCGACATCTACGAATTCCTCGAATTCATAACTGTCAAAGTTCTCAGGAGAAGGGATGTCACGGAGGGGGTCAATTTTGGCGTCGTCTACGGTTGACTCTGGGATTGATGTCTGGGTCCAAACTCGCGATGGTACGTTTGTTGAAGATGTTTCGATAGTGACCCTTCCAGTTCCTGATCACACCTTGATCCATCGGTTGAATCAGACTTGTAGTGTTCGGCGGGAGAAAACTCAGGCGAATGTTCGTCAACGGAGTGTCCTTCGGGTGAGCAGAGCAGTTGTCTACGAGCAGCAAGACATGACGCCCAACGAGACGCAGCTTCTTGTCCCACTACTGCATCCAATCACGGAACATCATTGCAGTCATCCACGCATTCTTGGAGTTTGTGTAGGTGACAGGAAGCAGATTGTGGTTGCGGGGGAAGCAGCGAGGTGACTTGCTCTTGCCGATGATAAGGAGCGGAAGCTTATCCGTACCAGTCATGTTTGCACAGAGAAGATCCGTAATTCTCTCCCTTGCCTTATTGCCACCTGCCAGAATGTCGCTCTTCATGCAGTGACCACGATCAGGGAAGCCACAGAAGAACAGTCCAGTTTCATCCGCATTGTAGATGTCTTCAGGATCGTACGACGAAAGTAGGGTGCAAAGTTCTCGTCCCTGCCACGCCTTTGAAGAAGGGGTATAAGCAGACTGCTTCTCGCCATACTCTTGCTTATAGACTACGCCTTTTCTGTTCTTCCAGCGCGAAAGCCAACCGATGTTTGGGTCAAACTCTTCTTGCTTGGCTGGAGCAATCTCTGTCGCCTTCAGCTTTAACTGGTCACCTGAAAGTCGTCCTCCTTGATGAAGCTTGTCCTGCATCCAGATCAGCAAAGCATCACCGACCTCTTCCTGTTTGTCCTGGCGATGCCGTTTCCTCTGGAGTGTACCAGTGGTTTGGGCTTGCCCACGGATCTTCTGTTCATTCTTTACTATGCGACAGATTTGAGCACCTGATACGCCGTACTCTTTTGCAAGAGAAGCCTGTGCGAGTCCAGGTGTGTCCTTTAGTTTCTGAATTACAGCGAGCTTGTCTTCAAGATTAAGATCTTTGCGTTACAATGATGTTGCCATGACTGTTCAAGGAAAGTAATGTGTTGTAAAATTCTATGATTTTCCTTTAAATAGGCAAACATTTTTTCTTCAATTTATTTGTCATAAGCTCAATAAAGCCGCCGTCTTTCATTCACCTGAAGATTTCTTTTGTGCTTGGACTGCTTTCTATTCGGCCTTGGTTCGGCTGTGTTCCTGCTGGGACCTCTGTGTCGTGATTATGCAACAAAAGGCAAGGTGTTAAATCCTAATCCTAAGACAAGTGGTTACCGCTCACTTCTTTGGAGTGCGCCTACGTTTGACAGGTGTTCATATTGCATAATGCATCCGATTCAGCTCAGTTGAACAATGGGAACACCTCAATCAAAGGCTTTCATGACCGGACTAAAACAGCAGACACATTGTATGTTCAAAGAGGGCCGCATCAGAAATGCCTAGGAAGATATTAGCGCTCAGGACTTTGAAATTCCAAAGGATTTGTGGCTTTTGCACAATATTTACCTGAACTTTTGACCCGAGTTCGCCAGCAGGGCATTGCGATTAAGCGAAATTTCCGAAATCACACTTGCAAAAAATTGCGATTATCAGGTTGAAATATATAGTGAAAAATCCGTTTCACAGGGAAGATTGNCATAATGCATCCGATTCAGCTCAGTTGAACAATGGGAACACCTCAATCAAAGGCTTTCATGACCGGACTAAAACAGCAGACACATTGTATGTTCAAAGAGGGCCGCATCAGAAATGCCTAGGAAGATATTAGCGCTCAGGACTTTGAAATTCCAAAGGATTTGTGGCTTTTGCACAATATTTACCTGAACTTTTGACCCGAGTTCGCCAGCAGGGCATTGCGATTAACCGAAATTTCCGAAATCACACTTGCAAAAAATTGCGATTATCAGGTTGAAATGTATAGTGAAAAATACGTTTCACAGGGAAGATTGCAATTAACCGAAAATTGCGTTTATCCGAATTGCGATTATCCGAAATATACTGTATATATATATATATATATACTCGGGGAAGACAGAAGCAATTTGGAGGGACTCTCGAAAAGAGAAAGCTTATTAATTTTGTCTCTTAGAGTGATTGTAAAACTTCTACAAAAGAGTTGGAGGTTTTATAACGTTGTATATCTTACTAGCATATTGTATACAAAATACAAATTAATTGTCACATCACGACAGCCTCATTTAGAAATTAGCCACATCTACTTTATGTTATTGCACTATATCTTGATTGTAGAAGTGTTGACATCCAATTTTACTACTCCACGTTGTTTGGGTTTTTTTCTTTCATTACTTGGCGACTGGTCAAAAATTTATAACATTAAAGGCTTGAAATGATTCTTTGACATTGTTTTTTGTGTAAAGAGGAAAGTTTAGTCCAGTTCACTTTTCGGTGCTCATTCCATCTAGAGCCACAATGGTCAGCCATTGTCTCCTGTCTTGCATGTAGTCTAGCATTTTCCCCAGTTTTACTCCTGTATCCATCTTTAGTGGGTCAATGAAAGTACCAGACAGAAGACTTCTTACCCTCTTTCTCTTTCCACGTATTCATGATACCAAATTGGAATCAGATTCTTCCCGGTGTCTGGTACAAAGACCAGCTGGTCTCAGCCTCATTGTTTGAGTACTGGAGGAGATTCTGGAAAGTTCCTGATATAGCTGCTCATTTGAGATGTGATCTTTTAACCTCATGTTTATTGATGTTTATTCATGTTTATATTTATGGTGAAGGGTATGTTTGTAAACGATTTATTGATAACATGACTGAGAAGTAAGAATGCATCTTAAATAGATCTACATTTCCAAAAAAAGCTCTCAGTTTGTAATGAAACGGACATTTATTTTATACCCGCGCTTTCAAACACAGAAGTTTGTTAGTTGTACTCTTAAATGCAATAAATGAGTTAAGACTCCAAAATTGAAATGGACGTAGGCAAGGCGTGACTTCCATACCTAAATATTCTCAAATTAACTGGAGAAATGTGGTTGATAAATATGTTGCTTTCGTGATGAGAAGTTAACTTCTTAGTTCTTTTTAAAAAAATGATCCTGCTTTTGGAAGTCAGAAGCACATATGAATCTGCAAAGATTGCTGCAATAAAGGAAGGTCTTTTCACGTATATTTCCTTTGTAATACATCTGACAAAGCTTTTCTCCAACTTTGAAAGGAAGTGAAGAAATCGCAAAACGCTTTTTTAACTACCACTGATACAATTTTGATTAAAAATAATGTCAAAGTCTCAAAGTATATGTTGATAACTCATTATTGCAACAACGCTGCATTGAAATTCCAACACAAGTGAGGAGCTAAACAACATACAGAATCAATTATTGATTATACGTAAAGAATTTGTAAAAAATTATACACATATATATTTTTTATGGTATAACCCGTAAGCTCAATAAAAATATTTTAATTTTGTTATATATTTTACCAAATGCACAATTTTTAGACTACAGAATTTATTAAGTCCCTGAGCCTTTTGTAACTTCATCGTATTTAAGTAAAAGCATTTTCTCTTATTATTACAAAAAGTAAAGATAGCGTTAAAAAAACTCCTAATATTTTAAGATGGTTTGTGAAGTTTTGTTTTGGATTGTAACTTAGAAGATTGGGAGAGGAAATACATCTATTTTTGGTGTCGCGAAATGCTGTTTGTATGGTTTTAAATTTTGGCATTTGTTTGCCGAACCTGATTTTGGTTGCAATTTACAGGCTGATGGTCAAAAGGGGTCTGGATAATGCAAAGTATGCAAATCATATCATTCAAATTACATTTTTTCATAGATTAAAAACTAATATTCAAGAGTAAAGACGTCAACCTATTTATTCAGTTATTTGTTGATAAACACAGAACCTTTCATAAAGAGAACAAACGTCTTTCGTTATTGAAAAATTCACAAACAGTTTATTAAAATAAAACTCTTTAATGATGACTTACAAGCCAAAGGCTTTGCAGCTTTATTTCTTGAACATCTGATTGCATATTACATAAGCGCGAACGATTATTTAAGACAAGGCTTTAATGTACAATACTGTTCTAGCAAAAAAAGCTGTACAACTCGAGAACATACTTAAACGAAACAGTTGTACAATGGTGAGAAAATGTATGGATGAAAACACATGTGAAGTGTTTATGAATTATTTCGTAATTAATTATCACAATAAAGTCACTAGAAATGCAAGGTATCTCCCAAATCTTCCAATATTAAAGCTTGAAATATTAAGAAGGCCATTTGTCTTTCCTGGAGATAAATTTTTTAACGATCGTCCAGTAAATACACGGAAAGAAAGAAATTTTAATTAGTATCTATCAAAAATAAACGAGTTTTTGTATATAGATATTTGTGGAGACTTCAGAGTTTCTTAATTACTTAACATCTTAGCCATTTTAATCTTGTATTAAAGCTCGATATTTCTTGATTTTCTCCTTATTAAAGTTCGAATTAAACTTCCAGCCTTAAGAGCCTTTTCAGCCTCATTTTTTGTATTTTGAATCATTTTCAACAGCCGTTTCTCGCATTGCTTTTCTCCTTACTAGTCCGTTCCATTTTATGTTTTTAAGCCCTTTTTACAGTTGCATGTGTATTTTCATTTCGCAGACTATACTTAAATTTATATATTTCCAAAAGGCCTACACTATAGGAGTATTTTAGTACTTTTGTTGAGATTCTACACAAATATTTATAAAATAAATAAATGAATGAATCAGAACATATAAATAAACAAATGAAGGAGTATCAGTGATAGAAGGGCATGGTAGTGGTGTGAATGTGAATGCTCTTGCTCAAGAAGGACCTCTTAGGGAAATTGAATGGCTTTCTTTAAGTAAGACTTCAATTTCATACGTGTAGATGCAGGCCTTTACGAATAGAGGTTGAGGAATGCTTTGGAGACGAAGGAATTGATTATCATTATATCAAAATAAAACATTTGATTTGATTAAGTTACTGATAAATCACCCATGAAGCTGCTAGAAGGATAACTGGAATGGAGACTGTCTTAAATGCCTTAGTCCCAAATGAAAAATAAATACTGCAATGATGTGAATTCTGCTCTGTTTTGTACGTGTAACATGAAGAAACATGATCTGGAATGGATTGATTTGTCGCATAACTGGTGTACTTCAAGCTGTACGAGGTCCGGTTGAAGTAGTTTGGGGATGCAGCAGCGAGAGATAATGTACATTTAGTCCAGAGTGGGATAGAGATGAAGATAGATTCTAAGGAAAGAGGAAGACTAAAGAGGAGATATTTTGGCAGAGTAAAGGAGAACATGCAGGTATTGAAATTGGAGCTGGGGGAAGTGGAGGATCGCAACCTGTCGCAAAGAGGTTTTCTGTAGTTTTTAGAAAGACTTGTCTTCTTACGTAGAAGCGAAGGGAGAACAGACGGATTTGATTTCAGAAAAATGCAAACTTTAAACTTATTCAGAAAATGACAATTTCCAGAAAACGACTTAATGTCATAATAAAACAATTTCAACAAATTGATATTGTAGAAAAAGAGACAGGGCCATAAAAAAAATTCTTTGTTGGTCTAATCAAGGATCACTTCTCCTTACTTTTAATTACAACGTTGGGAAAATGAAGTGTTTTGAAACTGCATTATATATCTGCCAGGTTTCTCTTTGTCCCTTTTTACCAACTAGCTCCTTGGGATAGAGAAGGAAAAAGAAGAGGTGGGGTTGAATTGAACTGTTACAACATAGCTCATTTTTACCATCAAGTTTTTTTATGATTATTATGAGTTCAATTCGTTGGTTTTTTTCTTTCTTTTTTTTCTGTGGTATTGGTAAGAATTTTGATACTGATGCCTGGTGGCGGTGAAGATGAGGATTTTTTATCGTAAGGAAGGTAAGTAAGCTCCTTTTGATAACATTTACTATCCACTAATACTTTTGGGGTATAAAATAAATACTCTGTGAAAATCATTATCAACTGGTCCTCTGTAGTGCAAGCATTTCTTGCTTTGATATCTTCTTTGTCACCTAAAAGTCATCCCAATTTTCCCCCATTTCTCCAATCCTCTTCTTCTTTTTTACTGCGTTTTAGTGTTGTTATTTCAGTTTTATCGGTGTTGACTATTAAGTTGCCTTTTTTCAGATATTCGTGTACATCGTCTTGAATTGTCTGTTTTATGTCTATGCTTTCTGTAATAAAGTCACAGTCATCGGCATAGGTGAGCTCTCTTGGTAGAGCTGATCTCTTTTGTTCTAACCACTTTTCGTTGATTTTAGTAACATCTATTGGGATATTATTCAGTTCGTTTCTGAATTCTCTCAGAAAATGTTCAAAATACACTGTAAATAGTGGACCACTGATGGCGTCACCTTGTGGTGAACCTATATTGGAGGTAAAAGGTGTTGATTTTGCTCCTTTCATTTTTATTTCTGAAGTGGGATTGCTTAGTAATAACTGCAAAATTCGTAATTCATCTTCATGGAGAATTTCTTTGGATATGTCTAGAATTTTTTGGCGATATATAGTGTCAAAGGCACTGGACATATCAATCCCAATCACGTATATTTCGATAGGTATCTGTTAAAATCTTCTTGCGTTCGATCAATCAGGATTTTGGATAGAATTTTTCTGGTGCTGTCTAAAAGTGTTATGGGACGAAGATTTTTTGGAGGACCTATCGGTTTTTTTGGTTTTGGCAGTGTTCTAAGTATTCCTGTACTTACACTAATGTTTTCATTTTGAGAGAAAGCACGATTGTAGATTGTTGCTAGTTCTGTATGCATAATTTTTCGGTGCATACTTGATCAGTTCGACTTGAATTCCATCATTACCTGGAGCTTTGTGGTTACTCATTTTACTTGTCGCTTTCTGCATCTCGTCTGATATTATTGGTTTATATAAAGGTTTCGGTTCATCTATGTGATTTTGAAGATCAGTAATGTCCTTTTTCTGAAAATGGTTTTTGAAATGTTTTTCTGTAATGGCATACATTCCTTGTGGGTTTGTTATCATCTTTCTATCGGCATCATGTACATATTTATTTTCACTATCTTTTTTATACAGTTTTTTTTACTGCTTTAAACATTTTACTATCATCATTCGAATTACCTACTTCTGCTATAATTTTGTCTATTCTGTTCTTGTTCCTTTCTTTCATTTATTTTTCGTGATATTTCTTTCAGAACATCTTTTCGTTTTGATTTAAGATCATCAGCATTTTTATTATTTTTCATTTTTTGTCCAATTTTTAGTCTTATTTGTTTTTCTTCTTTAGAAAGTTTACTGATCTCCTCATCCTGTGTATTGTTATTTTGTATGTTGTCATTTTTACCAAAACATTTTTTTAGCCGAGACACGAAAACGAACAAACGATCTTCGGAACTCAGAGATTTGAATTACCGATGTAACACTCACCAAATTTCAAGAGATAAAGAAAAGTGTTGAGAAATCTTTATTTGAGATACCCGTGCCTTTCTTCTGTGTTAGTAAAAGCTATATTGTTATTAGCCAGTTTTTGAAATACTCCAAATCACGTCAGAAGCACCATGGTGGCCATGGGGCAGGTTTTTTTTGCTGCAATGTTTGCAATTGCTGGAGCCACTTTCGGTTTCTACCTGCAGGAGTCAATTGGTCTGAGCCAGAAGGTGAGAGAAGTGAATCAATACTGATTTAACCTTTTATTATACTTAAGTTACGTTGTTAGTGAAATTCTCTGCTAACCTGTACACTGAATCTTTTCCTGTTTATTTAAAGGCGATTGTGATATGATGTGATGTAATATCTGTAAACATTTGTTGGTTGGGAGAGATGCCCCTGGACGGTTTCTGTTTTTCGGAAGCTGTTTTTAATCTATTTATCTTCACAAAAACTCTCTGAAAATATGAAACATCACAAATTAAGTCTGGGGACCTTTAACGTACGTGGTCTATCAACTGAAATTAGGAAAAAATACATCTGGATGAAGACATAAACAGATATAACGTGGATGTAATTTTTTTACCAGAAAGAAAAATCAAAGATGAATACGATCGTGTGCATGACAACAGTAGAATCATTTGTTTTGAAATATCAACAATTCATCATGGAATTGGTTTTATGACAAACAAATGGATATGTGACAACATCAAGGATTTCTGGAAAATATCAGACAGGATATGTATAATTCAAATAAAATTAAGCAACAATGTTTGTGCTCCACAAGCAGATGCAACAAAGAAGGATGCAAATGAAACTTAGACATTCTACTCTGAACTCAGAAATTTTACCAACCAACTGAAGAACTCATCTCAAGTATACATAGCAGGTGATTTCAATGCCAGGGTGGGAAAGAAAGAGGTGGGTGAACACTTCATTGTACAATATGGTTATGGTGGTAGTAGAAACATAAATGGTGACTTCCTAGTAGAATTTCTTAGTAATATGAACTTATTCTTAGCAAACACAGCATTTAGACATGCTAGTAAACATAGATACACATGGTCTCAAAACAGAATAGTAGAAAATCAAGCAGAACTTAAAAAAAGTGAGATTGACTTTATTCTCTGTACTGCCTCTTCAAAATCCTTCCTGCAGAATACTATGTACATCATTTGGTGGTACAAAAACAACATCTGACCATTGCCTTGTCATTTGTGATCTAATGATTGATTGGATGAGAACATGGGATAAAAAAAGTTGATAGAAAACCAAAATATGCAGTTAAGCAAGATCAACAAAAACACAGAAGTGAAAAATCAGTATCAACAGTCCCCAGATGAGAAACTCGCAAACAACATCTCAGATCAATAAACATTGCAAGAAAAATAGGATGCAGTGAAAAAATTCATCAAAGAAGCTGCAGAAATTGTCGCAGGTCTGGAGGGAAAAAAATCAAACTTTCTAATAGATCCCCAGATGCTGAAATCAAAACTCTCACACAAGAACAGAAAAATCTAAGACTTCAGATTGAGACCTGTAATGATGTGGAAAGAATCAAAGATCTAAGAAAGAAAAGAAATAGAGCCCTCCACTCAATTTCAACCAAAGTACAAGAGCTCAGAAACAAAGAACTTGATGAACAAGTTGCAATAATAAATAACACCAATGATGCAGCTAAGATGTTCAAAGCAACAAACATGTTACATAGAAAACCTCTGGAAAACATCAAAGTCCACAATAGTGAAGGGAAGTTTGTTGCTCAGCCTGATTAAGTCTTGAAAATAACATCTAAATTCTTTGAAAATATGTTTGTTGATAAAGATGCTCAACTATTTGAGGGAAATGCTAGACCACTTGAAAATCCCATTTAGCTGGATGAAGTCAAGAAAAGCCTCAATGACAACAGAGCTTCAGATCCAGATGCCATCCCTGGTGAACTGTATGAATATGTTTCTGATCATCTATCAAATATCATCACAGAGTGTTTAAACAAAATCTTTGAGACATATGAGAACATAGACATCAATGTGGGAGATATGATCACACCCCTGAAGCCAGGAAAACCAAAGAGTCCAGTGAAAAATTTACGGCCTATCACATTGCTGAATACCTTCAGGAAGGCATTGTCTCTGACCTCATTGAATAGAGTAAAACCAACCATTATGCAATATATATCTTCAGGTCAAAGTGGATTCCAACAAGATAGAAGTACAGCAAATGTTGTATGGACTCATAGATGGTTATCAGCCAAATGCAGTATCACGCAAAATCTTCAAATACATATCACAAGTACTCATATGTCAGTGGCTTTTGACACCATCAACTGCACAAAATTACTAGATATACTCAAGGATATCATGGGAGAAGATGAGCTGAGAATGATAAGGTTTCTGCTTAGCATTACTATCATAAATATGAATATTAATGGAGCTTCCCACCAACACTCATTCACAGTCAACACAGGTACCCCTCAGGGAGATGGCCTCAGTCCAGTTCTGTTTATAATATACCTGGAGAATGCCTTGCACAATGTGCGACTACATCCTGAACATGAATTCTTACCAACAGAAGTGGCATATGCAGATAATGTCGATTTCATCAGTATGAGACATCACAGAGATGTAAATGAAATTCAAGATAAACTCAAGCCTCATCAATTGAATGTGAATACTGACAAAACAGAATATACAGATTTGATATGCAAAAGATATAGAGAGAAGGAAAACATTGTCAACAGTTGCCTATCAAAGCTGAATGCCATATGGATTAAAAATGACAATATCAAACAGAGCACAAGAATCAACCTATATATAAGTCTAATAAAGCCCATATTACTATACAACTGTGGGACACAGCATCAGAAAGAGACTCTAGATTTACACCATTGTTGACAGTTGAGAAAAATATTGGGTATCCAATATCCAACCAGAATATCCAATAGCAATCTGTATAAAAAGTGCAAGGAGATTCCTATCTCAACTACCATCAGACGAGCGAGGTGGAGATTGTTTGGTCACATCCTCAGGTGGGATCATGATATCCTAGCTTACCAAGCAATAAAATTCTGTTTCACCAAAATAAGTTCAAATGATAAGAATTTCAGAGGAAAGGAATGCAGCACTCTTCCAACCATCCTGGCAAAAGATCTAGATAGGCTGCACACCAAATATACACAACAAATAAGTGATCACACATATTGCTAAAGATCAACACCAAAATTAAGATCAGTGGAAGATCTGGAAATACTGTGCCAAATAGCCCAAAATAGACAAGATTGCATTAAAATTTCAGAGAAGATTGTGAAGACAGGACAGGTGGAAGTTGCAGTTGCCACTTCAGCAGATGCCCAATGAGTCAAGAAAGTCAAGGACTTGTTCAACCACCACCACCACCACAACAACAAGAACAACAACAACAAACACAACCACCACAACAATGACTACAACAACAACCACAACAACAATGGCAACAGCAAAAATGACATGAGCATCTGAGTCGTATGATGTGTGAAGACACTACAGAGTAGTCTCTTGGCCTGTTCAAGATCATCTTTTACAAACAGTACGTTTACTGCACCGGAAAAAGCCAGGTACTGATCAGTTGCTTTTTAAGCCAGAAAATGGTGCAGCAATTGTAACTAATCATTCTTTTAAATTTGAAATTTCAGGTTATCTGCATGGCTATGGAACGTTGCGTCATTCGTTTTGGATAACAACTAAGAACCTGGTACCTGTAATCATTAAGACAACTGAGTGGCTTTCCCTACTTAATATTGTTTTAGAATATCTGATTATTAGGGTGCACAATTTTGTTACTGACCAATAGAAAATAACAAGAAAACATGAATCCTAGACATAGTGACAGCAAAGTAACCGAAGACCCAGTGGGATGTGACAGTGAAGAGTCGATTCACGCTGTGCCCNCAACAACAATGGCAACAGCAAAAATGACATGAGCATCTGAGTCGTATGATGTGTGAAGACACTACAGAGTAGTCTCTTGGCCTGTTCAAGATCATCTTTTACAAACAGTACGTTTACTGCACCGGAAAAAGCCAGGTACTGATCAGTTGCTTTTTAAGCCAGAAAATGGTGCAGCAATTGTAACTAATCATTCTTTTAAATTTGAAATTTCAGGTTATCTGCATGGCTATGGAACGTTGCGTCATTCGTTTTGGATAACAACTAAGAACCTGGTACCTGTAATCATTAAGACAACTGAGTGGCTTTCCCTACTTAATATTGTTTTAGAATATCTGATTATTAGGGTGCACAATTTTGTTACTGACCAATAGAAAATAACAAGAAAACATGAATCCTAGACATAGTGACAGCAAAGTAACCGAAGACCCAGTGGGATGTGACAGTGAAGAGTCGATTCACGCTGTGCCCATGAATTCAACTGAAATTAGTAGAAGAATGGAAAATCTCTCCGTGAACTCAGATGCCCATGAAATGAATGGTGAACATACCACTCAAGAAGTACATGAAAAGAATGCTGACAGTCAGAATGATGATAATGATAACAAAGACAAGGAATATGACGAATTGGATAAGGAGCTAGATGAGATCAGCGCCTATTTGGATAAAATGGAAGATTGGAGTGACTCTCTGTATAAGCGTGTTCTCGAGTTTGGAAAGGAAACAAACGATAAGGAAACCAAAGATTTTCTGGAACAGGAGGATTCTGGAGTTGTGATTTCCAGGAAATTTCTGGCACCAGTGCAGGTGGAAGTGGCAGTCGCCACTTCAGCAGATGTCCAATGAGTCAAGAAAGTCAAGAAGTGTGATGTGATTGATAAATTCATTAGAACAACAAGTGCAAGTATTCCAAATTAAAGAGGAGTAAGCCAAGCCCAAGGCCTCTTTAACTCAACAGTATTGAAGACATACATTTAAAGGGTTTCTTATTCATATTTTTTATTTTGAAAGTGTATTTGGTATTTTTTATTCATGCCATGAATGGAAAATGGTAAGCTGATTTTTAAAACATAAAATTCTTTCATAACAAAGGATTTTCAAATTTAGATCTGTAAGGCATTGCAGTAAATTAGAGAGCCAGAAAATTTCCTTTTAACACATTGTTGAGAGAGGAACATTCCATTACCTGAGTAGTCAGTGTGCTTTGCAAAATATCAAGTACAAAATGAGATCTTTCTTTTCCTACCTTGTTAAGAAATTCCAGTCCCTGGACTGCTGTGTTTGAGAGGAAGCACTGTAATTTTGAAAAGTTATATTTTCTGAAATGGATAAAAAAGATATTGTAGAGAGGATTACTACCAAAGAGTCTTCTGCAAAACAGGAGTTGAAGGTGGTGCTATAATGTATCCACTCTCTGTGGGAATGACTTTTATGAATATGAACAAAGGGCCATTGTCTTTGCATCCAATTTGGTTTAGTTTGCCAGAGCACAAACTTTACCCCCCAGTTTCTAATTTTTCAATGCTACCACACAGAAGAAGTTTTAAGTTCTCCTGTGTTATAGCATTGATCATATTGCTCAAAGTGCTTGATGGTTTAAAAATTTTCCCTCACTTCATCAAGGGTTTTATTAATGAAAGTTACCATGAGAAGAATCTTGTATGAGAAGCAGTGAACAAAAATATATTGATCACAAATGTCAAAGCAATTTTTGCAACTCACCAGTATGACTATTATGTAACAGTACAACCCCATCAAATGATTGTGACACAAACCACCCACTCATATATGAAAATTCCTCCAATGTCTTGTAACAGAATTAAATTCACATTAGGCAGATTGATTATCCATTTCCTTTATGCTGAGACTGATCCTTTACCTTCCCATTAGGAGATCAATAGTGGCAAACTAGTCCCAGGATTTTTCTCTATTTTTGTAAGTGGTGCCATCTGCCATAATTGTTTACAGATCTGCTGCGTACACTAGTGTTTCTCTTCTTCATTAGGAGTGCAAAGGCCTCAATAACTTCATTTTTTGTTATGAGAAATGTATTTTGTATTCATTTGAGAGATGAATTTTTCAATTGACTTAGAGGACCATCTGCTTGATGAAACCATCAATTAGACTACCTATGAGAAGTGCCCAAGGCTACAAATATTTCCTCCAGAAAAAACACAGCACCCAATTATAGAAGGCCTCCAATGCATCATGCTTTGTAGGCTCACCCATTTTAATAGTGGAGGTGGGAAATTTAGGGAGATTCTACACAACATAGGACAAACAGATTCACCCTACTGCCATCAATGTCACAAAGAGACAGAAACAGCTGACCACCTCCAACAATGTGCCACTTTCATTGACAGTGATGTAATTATGTTAGAAGATGAATTCCATAAAGTGTTGATGGAAGTGGATGTGTAATGCATGCAAAAGAAGAAGAAGAAGTTTAAAAGGTGTTTTTTTTTAATTTCCTTTCATTTTGGTTACAATTGGAATGGAAGTTTAGGTAAAACATTTTAAAAACAAACCATTTGCTGTTTCACCATCTGATTCATGGGGACCACAGAAAGGCAGGCAGTGAACCCAAAAGTTTGTCACATTGAACAACTCATTTTTTTGTCCACAATCTAATCCAACCACACTTGATATAAGAGTACAACCCAATTCCTTGTGGGTTTTTTTTGGCTCATAGATAACTATTGCTTGTTTGTTAATGCTATAATGACCATATTTGCATAGCCCATTTTGCTTTTCATTTTCATGTTGCCAGTTATCAATGTCATTTTTAGCTATCAACAATAATATAAGAGTATCAGAACTATTGTATGGCGAACGACAAAAAAATCAACATAAAGCTGACAGTGCTAAACTAAGTTTTGTTGATTTTTTTGTTATTCATCATATATATATATATATGAATGTATGTATGTTTGTTTCCAAGGTTGTTGTTGCCAGGGTAATTTTGGCTGTGAGTGATTTGTAGTCCATAAGGTGTCCCAACAGGAGTGTCTCAAATAGCCTCTGACAACCAAATTCAGCTTCTGGCCTTTTTCATGGTAGACATGTTTCAAACTAACAGGAGAAGGGGTGAAGAGTGAGGTTCTGGTACCTCAAAGCCAGTTTGCTCCACATTGGTGAAACTCATTATCCTTGGTTGCTATTTCACCTTAGAGAAGGTAGAATCTGATCAAAAACCTGCAGTTTAAATGTCACCATATATCTAGCCTTTCTTGTTGATGGATCCAGTCAATTGATACCAAGAGAGAAAGGGTCTGTTGTTGTACAAGGTTTTGTCACTATAAGTAGTTTGTTCAGATATTCCTTCAGACCTCAACATCAATCTGTATGAAAGTATTGTAGCAATGAAAGAATGGCAACATGTGTAGGCTTGACATGCTGGAAACATCTAGTCACAAATCTGCACATAGCAGGCATGGGGGCTTACTTAAACATTGCCTTTCACATCACCCAAGGCAGTTGTGTATTTCTGTGGAGCTATGTGTGACTTAGCCTTTTCAGAACAGCACTGGCCACCCAAACCTGGGAGAGGACTAAAATGTGCCCTAGTCAGGTTCCTGGAGGTGATGGCAGTCCTTATCTGCTGGAATGTGAGAACACTAATAGACAATGATAAAAAACCTGAGTGTAAAACTGCCACCTTAGCAAATGAAATTGCAAGATAAAATGTGAGCATTGCTGCTCTATCTGAGACCTGCTTTGCTGGAGAAGATCAGCTTATAGAGCCTGAGTCAGGTTACACCATATTCTGGTCTGGCTAATATGATAAAGAGACATGGAACTGGTATAGGTTTTGCACTGAAAATTAAACATTAGTAGACAAAATTGAATTGCCATTAGGTATAAGTGAGTGTATAATGAAGCTGAGGATTCCTCTGAATGCTAACATACACGACTTTTCTCTTGGTTTATGCATCAACATACTTTCCCCTGAGGAAAATATCATTTCTTTCTATCATATCCTCAGAACACTTGTCACTAACATTTGAAAAAGTGAAAATGTAGTCATCCTTGGTGACTTCAATGCTTGTGTTGGCTTTGACAGTGAAACATGAAAGCCTTTGAGACATTGTGGGGCTGGTAACATCATCTTGTATGGTTTCCTGCTGCTCCAGCCATGCACTGAACTCAACCTGGTCATAACCAACACCATTTTCTTGAAGGTGGAACACAATGTGACATGGTTGCATGCTTAGTCTGAACATGGCCACCTACTTCACTTTATAGTTTGTAGGCACAGTGACCTTAGGAGTTTTAGAAAAGTCAAGACAATGTGTGGAGCAGAGTGTAACTTAGATCATCTAATGCATCGTTTCCCAAAGTGGGCGGTACCGCCCCCCTGGGGGCGTTGCTTTGATATCGGGGGGCGGTAACGCAAAAATGGGCGGTTGGGGGGCGGTAACGCAAAAATGGGCAGTTAGGGGGCGGTAACTAAAAAATAGGTGGTTGGTGGCGACAGTGTAGCTGCTTTATACCATCGTCCCAATCCACACTCCTACTGCGGCTTATTGGGTTCCCGCGCCTGTTCTTAATCTTGTAATTCTCATCTTTTAATCACAACCAACCGGAACTGACCTAGTTCCGATAAAAGTAATTGTCGGTGTTCCTTTGTAATTCGTGACCCACGGTCAAAGATTTCATCCATTAATCCTGCAATTCTTAACCCTCATGGAACTTTCTGTCCTGTTTCTGTATAAATAGCGCTTGTTAATCTGATCTGTCTCACAGTCAACAAACGACTAGGCTACGTGGTCCGACTCCAAAGCTCGTCTCAGGTATGTGAACATTTCACTTTAATTTCAATCTTGTAATATTCAGAATTTTTAAATTTACTAAAGATGTGACAGAATAGGAGACTATCAATGTAAGAACACTACTAAAAGGTTTAAAAGGGTTACTGTGCAGTGTATACTAAAAGTCGGAAGCATTCGAAACCTCGGAAGGCAACAAGCTTGAGATTTTTT
>RDPX01000285.1:115216-134253 GCA_003991215.1 Morbakka virulenta | reverse complement strand
GTGAAGACCAAATAAAATGGTTTATCAAAAAAAAATATTATTTTGAAAAACAAATTTTGTTTAATATTGTTGTTTTCAATTAAAAAAAAAAGTCGCATGTGTAAATTAAGGGTAATTGTGAAGACAAAAAAAGCTTAATTAGATTAATTATTATTTTTGAAAAGCAAATTTTGTGTTTAATATTGTTTTCAAGCCGACGAAGTCGAGCTTGTGTATTATATCATTGTTTCTAAATACATTTTTTGTTTATAATATTGTTGTTTTCACTTCGGAAAAATCTTACATGTGTTTATGGGGTAAGGGGCGCTAGCAGTCTATTCTAGAAGCCAAGGGGGCGCCAGCCTGAAAAAGTTTGGGAAACCCTGATCTAATGGCTTGGAATAAAGTCAAAATTTCTGCTCACCCTGAGATTCACTTCAGTGCAACTTTTGACCAAACAGATTTCTCAGGTTGTGATTGGGAACGATTAAAAGACGTAATCTTTGAGAAGGAGGCTGACACTCTGGGAACTATAGTGACCAAGTATCAGGACTTGTTTAGTGATAACTGTGACAAAGTGAATGCCCTCCTTAATGAAGTGAAAAGACTCCACAAAAACTTTCTTAGCTCTTCTTCATCAAACAGGTTACACCATCCTGCCAATCTTCTTAACGTGAAAAAGAGTGTTCAACAGAGGTTGTACCAAATGAAGAATAATTGGTTATAAGATCTGTCTGAACAAATGCATTTGGCTGTCAACAGGAAAGACATGAAAATGTTCTATGACTTGTTATGCCAGGCTTTTGGTTCAAGAACTTCCTTGATCACACCTCTTTTGGCAAAGGATGGGGCCACTTTACTGAAGACCCCTGATAAAATAATGGAATGATGGTTTGAACATTTCCAGGATCTCTTTTACAACCATTCTGTTGTGGATGATGCTACTGTGGATAGTGTTCATCAGCATAAAAAATGTGGTAGACATAAAATAACCTTAAGATGACAAAAATATTTATTAGACCTGGCTATTCTTGTAATACCAGGCTGTACTATTGTAGAAACACTGATTATACAGGTACACAAAGCATATTCCTAAAGCAATTGTTTTACAGTAAGCTATTGAATAAACAATGCCCCATGCACAAACCAAAGAAAAGATTTAAGGACTGCAGGAAAAATAATTTTGCCAATTTGCAGATCAAGGTCAATGACTGTGTGAGTTTACCCATCCAAATAACTGAGTGGAGAAGGACTCTAAAGCAGCATTTTAAAAATTTTTGAATTAAGGTGTCAGTTGAATACAAACTTTAAACATCAGCTGCATAAGGGCTGTGTTAAGGAGCCTGAGAATTACAGATGGACTTACATTAGTGAAACATCCAAAGAATCCATTTACTCAAAAGCTTACAAAGCTTAGTTCAGAATGTAGCCAATACTTTCCCTTTAAGAATGGGGAAACTGACACATGGTATGTAACAAAATGTGTAAGCTTATGGCTGGTCTCAGAAGATGTGTTTGTGCATCAGAACTATGGCCACCAACCTAACCAGATCTCCTGCAGAAATGCCACCTTTCATTTGCCAATTATGCATTAAAGGTTACAGGAGGACACAAAGTTATAGGAGATGGCATGAATGAACATTCAATGCTAATATCAGTGGAAGAATTCAAAAAGACAGCTATCATCCATGACAATGTAAGAAACATAATATATGTACAATAAACATAAATATACAGGCTGCTGCCTTGCCCCCTCTTCCCACTTATTGTTTTACCACATTCTCTTTGTTTCCTTCTTTATGCTTACTGACATGCAACTGTCAATAACGTTTGTACATTTTAACAAAAACCAGTTACATTTTTATTGTTACGTTACAGAAGGAAGAGCTGGAAGAATTAGACAATGAAATTGATAGAAAAATCATTAAGCTAAAAAAGATGAAAATGGAACTTGAAAAGAAAAAATCCAGTGTTGATGAAAAGGACAGTTAATCATGACACAGATATATCCAGCTCATTGTCAAGAATTACAGTGATTGTGGATGTAACATAAATGGATCTTGGTATATCAATGGGTTTACTGAGCTGGGTTTTTAAAGCAAGGTCCATCAAAGACTGTGTTGGACCAAGTTAAGAATAAGAATGTAATTTTGTGTGTTCCAAGGAAAGAACAGAAATATTTTGAAAATCAGAAAGCATTGCTCTTAAGGCTTTGAACATGTTCGCCCAATGAGGTGACTATGGAAACTATTTATGTTTTTAAAGACATTCACTATTAAATGTTTCCAGCTTGTGAAAGCATTGTAAGAGCTTTTAATTGGAATATTGCAGCTTGATAACTAGGTTAAAATGCCTGCTTTAACTTGTATGATAGGTAATAAGCATTTAATTGTTTTTTGTATTCATTTCATGTTTTGTTATGAGTGTCAATTGTTCATTTTTATTCGCAGTGAAAGTATGTAGTGATACATTTCCCACTTCTGTAAAGACACAACTTTTACTTTTTGTTCTGCGTTAATGATGAAAATGACTCTTCATTGTGGGAAAGTAGTTACTATTAATATGATCAAAAAAAGTCATTGCATATTGATTTGTAACACTATGTTCTACATAATGCACTAAAGAGCATGAAATGTAAATCCATACGAAGCTCAATGTTCTTAAATTAAAACAAATGTTTTTTCTTTTTTTCTTCTTTCTTTCTTCGTTTTTCCTTTTTCTTCTTCTCCTTCATCTCCTTCTTCAGCTTCTTTTTCATGTGCCTCACTCACTCCTTTCCTCTCTATGTCACTTATAGCTATGCTGTAACACCTGAGCCCCTATATGACTTGCAATTTTTCCCTTTCACTGGCTCAGTCCATGATTGGTGGATCTATTATTAGATTTTTCTTTTCCACCTGTGCCCATACCACCCCAACATTGCTTTTCACAGCGTTTCTGTGGAAAAAAACCCAGCACTTGCCTTTAACAATGACTGTAAGGAAAAGGTACAGAGTTGATGAAATAAGGTTCCTCAGTGGAACCCAACCTCAACTGGGAAAGCTTCAAATGAACCTCCTTCCACCCCTACTGCAGTCTTTGTTCCTTTGTAGATCTCTTGTGCTGTTCAGATCAGTTTCTTAGACACCTTTCTTCTCAGCAGTGAAAACACTGCTGCTATTGGAACCAGGTTTCAGGAGGTTGTGGCTTGTGTGGTTGCACTGTAGCCAAGAGGTTCCATGTTTGATTCCCCGAGTGGTCAAAGACTTTGTAACTTTACAAAATTAAGAGACATTGGTTCAACGCCTCTCACTGTCATACCAAAGGCCTTCTGACGAACAACGGCTGTTCCTAGTCAGTAGGAAAAATGACGTTAAACAAAAAAAAGACCCTGTGTAGAGTGACTGGTTGCCATCTTGCCTCATTTCTTGTAAGTGTTTTTACTATTAAGTCCTGAAGCAAAGATTCCTGCCCTTAACTTCAGTTTCATTATTTGTTTTGTAATACAGACTATTGGTTTTGAACTTATTTTTGTGTAATAATTGCTTTTCTTTATTTTGTTTGCCTCTTAGGCCAATGTGTCCTGGGAATCTTCTTTTACTTTCGGCTTCTCTCAGTTCAAAAGTCGCCACAGCGAATCATGCGTCTTAATAGGACCCGATTTAATGCATCGTCATGCTCAACCTCCATCGCATGCATATCTCCCTTTATACAATCGCACAATCTCCTCTCCGGTATTTCTCTCGGCCTCCTATGGGGTACCCTTAACCCTCATAGTCTTCGCACAACAACTATTCACTTTTCCTATCCATTTGCCCACACCACCTCAACTTGAAGTCACGCAACTTTCTTGAGATCTCTCCAGACCAAGTGACCTCTCTAATCATCTCGTTCCTGTTCATATCCCGTTTGGTCACAGCCAGTGACCACCGCAGCATGCATATCTCTGCTATATTCATTGTGCTTTCCAAGCTGTTTGGCCCTCGACTCTCAAATGCGGGGTCGCGGGTGTCGCGGACATACTGCGTCGAAAAATTTTTTCAGCAAATCACAATATTAATCGACGATCACGATCTAGATTTGGTCAAATTAAAAATTAAAAAACCCACCTACACTCGCGCCAGAAATTTCCTGGAAATCACAACTCCAGGGGTCTAACTGATTTTTTTCAATATGTTGCTAATTTTAAAAATATTCGTTACCAATTTTGACTATATCATTTAATTTTCCATCGTTAATTATCATTACTAATCTAATACTTACATAAAACCAGAATTTCTCCAGTTTTGCATAATGTATTCAAATTGCAATTTGGCAACCCTGCAATGTAATATTGATTGGTACAATCAATGTGGTCTGGTCAGGTAATCTTTTGAAGGTGATCTCTTCTTTAAAGTGATCAATCACTAGTGTTCAAGTTATGGATCGATTTTTTAAACCCAATACAAAAACAGAAATCCTCAGGAACAGAAGATATATCGGATGAAAACGTTTCGTGTGGTCCTAAAAGTTCTATGTATGTCGATGATTAAACTGTCATCAGTGTGGCCTTATCAAAAGCGCAGATGTGTAAGAATAAAACAGAGCGACAACGGACACGTCATGTGAATCCAGATTTCCTGTGCAAATATTGGGTAACTGACCCAGATGGAAGGAGATTCTGTGTTCTTTGCTGTAAAGAAATTCCCGCTGAGCCTTTGAAGGCAAATAAGATGGAAAGACATTTAAATACCATTCACAAGAATATAAAAGCTTTGGATGACGACGCACGAAAGAGAGTGATTTTGAGGAAGAATGAAGTTTTCTTCAAAAGTCGACAGATCATGAAGAGAACACTGACGCGACAGGAGAAAATAAACATTTTCTCCCACAAGACGGCTTTTTGACGGCAAAGTGTAAACGGTCCTACACGGAAGGAGAGAGAGTATCATTAAATCAGTGTTGCAAAATTTCGTGGAAATATTCAAAGACGAAAGTTACGAGAAAACCTTATCAAGCACAGTGGCTGAAATTCTTTTCATTAATGATACTATGACACGTCGTGTCGAGAGTGTTGCTGCAGACCTCTCCAAACAGACATTGGAGGACTTCAGAATGTCTGAATTTTCTTCAATAGCCGTAGACGAGTCTACGGACAATACGGCAAATGCCCAGCTTCTCCTTTATGGACGGTGTGAAACTTCAAACCAAATAAAAGAGGAACTGCTCTCTTCGTTAACTCTTAAAACGACGACCACAGGTGAGGACATTTATACAATTGTAGACACCTTTTTAAGAACAATGAGACCGACTGAGCCAAAATAATTGAAGTTAACGTGGATTGGTGCGCAGCAATGTTTGGTGGTAATAAAGGATTTCGAGGAATACTTTCCAGGAAGCATCCGCAAGTGACATCTAATCATTGCATTCTCCACAGACAAGCGTTGGTCTCCAAAGATTTATCTGACGATTTTGGCGAGATTATGTGTATCTGTGTGTCTGTCATAAATTTCATCAAGACACGTGAATTAAACTGCCGTTTATTTCGTCAGATTTGTGTCGATAACGAAGCCGACTACACGTCATTGTTACTTCACAATACAGTTCGCTGGTTCGAGGGGTAGATCTCTCGAACGAGTATTTATTCTTCGGTATGAAATAAAATCTTTCCTATCATACAAGAATCCCACAAATGCCACAAATACTTTGAAGATCAACAGTTTCATTCCAGTTTGGCTTTACTGGTGGATATTCTCAAACACATCAACTCACTAAACCCGGAGTTGCAAGGGCGGATGAAACTTATATTTGAACTGCATGCCACCTTGAGAGGATTTCTGAAAAAACTTGACATTCTGAAATCTCAAATTGAACGCAAGGATTTCTCGAATTTTTTTATGTCCACGGAATATGTCGTCTCAGAAAATTTCGACTTCGATAAGTTCCCGAATCAGGTAACTGAGCTTATGACTTATATACCAAACTGAAAAATAATTTTCAAGAAAGGTTTCTAGATATTAAACGAAGATTTTTCCCACATCATGAAGCCATTCACAGCTGACGCATCGAAGTTATCTAGTTCACTATCCTTACAGTTGGCAGATATTCAGGAGGACAAAACACTCGTGAACTGCATGATAGTGATGAAGATGTATCACACTTGTGGCTCAATCTGGATGACAAATGCGAGGATATAAAGCGAGAGGCACGACGCTCACTAGTACGCATTTGGACTACCTATGTATGTTTCTCTCACATGGTCCAACTCAAAACAAAGTACAGGTCGCGAATAACTGATGCTCATTTGACTGACAATCTTGTGTGTTGCCTAACCACTTACGGACCTCGGTACGAAAAGATTATCAAGAAGCAAATAAAATATATTGCTTCTTATATTCATTGCTTTCATTTGAAATGTTTAATTTTGTGGCATTCGTCTGTTTGAATGAAAGTCTTTTCAAAATGAGAAATTTCTTTCTGTTGTGAAATTTGACAGATCCTTTAGATTTGAAATTTTGAATCTGAGTGGGTCACTTCTTTCACTGTTTATATCAAATTAGGGTCGCGAGGAAAAAAGCTTGAAAATCCGAGGTTAGGCACTGGTACCGTTTCCTTCCCATGCATAAAGGCCGGCCTGGCCACTGGCGTGTACACTTTTCCGTTGATCAAAACTGGTAGTCCTCGGTTACAAAGTACTACAGTCATCTACATCATCCGGGCTGTATCATCTTTCCCACCTCTTTATCATTCTCACCATCACACTGTATCGTTGAGCTAAAGCATTTGAGCTCCTGTTTCTTGGTAACTTGATCTTCACCTGTTTTTATCAGGGAAAGATTCCACCTTTCTGTTGAAGCACACGTGTTCGGCCTATGGTCTACTGAACTTCAATCTCCCTTTCTACAGCCCTTTCCGCCACCTTTGCTTTCCTTCCCTTGCTTCATCTTTCTCCATATTGACAAGTAGTACGTCATCGGCAAACATCTCTTCTCTCCCCCGCTGTACATTAAAATTGGGAAAAGAAAAGGGCTTAAAGCCGAACTTTGATGTAGGCCTTCCATTTTGCCCTCTGTGAACACAGCACTTGGACCTTCCTTTTTATAAGTTCTACCACCTCCCATGATCTATCCGTCAGACTACCAACATTAGTGACACTACCCTCAACACTTACTCTTTCGTCTGCTGTCTCCTTCTTTTTTTCATGTCATACCTTGCTTTGTCTCCCGCCTCTGTACCCGCACCTTTTGGTTCTTTTATCAGTAGCATAATTGACATTTCCTTACTGGTTACCCAAGGAAAACGTGACCTTTGTTGACCAAGACCTCGACCGACCCCTCATGTTTTGATTTGTACTACTAGACACGATTCGTAATGAGGTTTGGGGTGGATTTTTACTACCCTTCCTGACGCAAACCACTGGTTATCCGCGGTGGGCCTAGACTTTGATCTACAGACTTGCTAAAAAGACAGCGAGTGGCAATCTCTGCCGTTACATCGTTAAGGAAGTTCATACGCCCAAGAATGATCTGCCCCAGGTCAGAAAGGACGGGAAAACAGCATGAAGGCTCAGTAATCCAGAAAGGTGTGACAATCTTTGTGCTACGCCTTGCTAAAAGGGCGACTCAGAGACCATACGAGGCAAGGTTGTCCATTCCCTGTGGTTCAATTTGAACCCGCAAACCAATAGTGCTTTCTAGGAATGCCACCCGTCAATTTTTATTGGGCTACCTTCACCACCCTAATCTTTTATCACTGTCATAGAACATACGAACTTAAAGTCTTGAGATTTTCCCCTTTTCATCCAATTTCCTGGATTACTTGCCGCCATCTTTCTTAGACTGCCTCTCAGGATATCAGTTCCAAGACCTAATGATTTTGTCTTTGTCTTACTCATTTTGTTGTTGTTGTATGTTTGCAAAATAAAATGCATGTACGAGACATGTTTCTGAGAAATAGGGGGGATCCACGATGTCAAAAACCAAGGAAGTAATAAATTCTTTTTCAAGGAGTATGATCTTTAAGGAGTCGGGGTTAAAAATTACAGCCCAAGCCAACGTGAAGATCATTAAAGCCAGATAAGCCTCGCCTGTACATCAACGCTCAATCCAACCACGTGCCTCTCATTTAAAACAACTATCCATTAATATTAATAACAGAATTTCGGCATTATTATGCAATGCTAATGAATTTAGTAAAGCGGTATCTGTTTATGAAGAGGAATTGCAAGAAGCTGAGTTTTCGTAAAAGGTAAAGTTTAACCCCTCAACCAAGACCTAGGATAAACCTAGGATAAAGAACAGACCTAGAAAAATCATTTGATTTAACGCACTGTTTAGCAGGAATATAAAACCAACCTTTGGAAACGTTTTTCCAAACACGTTGAAAAGCATTTCTTCAGGAATAGTATTTTACAAATGGTTTCATGTAAGTATTCATTCCATGATTAGGTGTCACAATGAAAAAATGTTATGATCCAATCTGGCACAGTGCAACAGGGAATAAAATTGCCGTAACACCGCAAACTACCTTGTTGGAAGGTAAATGCCTTATTGCCAATATTGTTTACAACGCCAAGGTATTCACTGATGGCATGCAGAATAAAAGATATATTGGCGCGAGGCGATTACGTCACAGAAACCATAAGCAATCGTTTAAAAACCAAGGTTATGCGCATAGAACAGTTCTATCGAAATACGCTTTGGACTTGAAGGAAGCGGGTAAATCTTTTTCCATAAAATTGTGTATTTTAAACCGCATACTCGCATACAAGAACGGTTGAAAAGTATGCAACTTGTGTTTATCTAAAAAAATAAAATTTTTAGTTCAGGCAAAATCAGTCTTTTGAACAAGCGCATAGAAGTATTGAAGAAGTGTAGGCATGTAAACAAATATTATGCTGTCAACTTTAAGCTACCTTGAATAGAGCCAACCAGGCATCTGTGGTCAATCTGATGACCGCATTCCTACTTGGGTGAAGCTTAAGTTATTTTAGTAGCCCTTAGCTTTTAATATCTTAATACTTTATGTATGTAATTATATATAAATTATAAATTTTGATTGATAAAATTAAAGAGGCAACAAATTGTTCCAATAAATATGAAATAAGTCGATATTCTGAGTTGTTTTTTACTTTTTCTTTATAATGAATAATTTTAAGTATTTTTTTGTATTTTATATATATATATATACATATATATATACATATATATATATACATATATATATATACATATTAGGCTTGCGACAAAAAGAAGCTCCGCCATTGGCTGGAAGGCCAAGCAAAAAAAGACGATTTGCCCTGCTAAAAATTCCTTATTGGTAAATGATTTTTGGTCGGGTTTTTCATTTTTCCATTATCTACTTTTTTCCGATCTGCATCTCACCACATATTACATAAATTATACAAATAAAAAAATTAAAATATATTTCGGTATTCATAATAACCGTAATTTCCTGTTTAATATTGACTAATAATGACACTTAATAGGGGAAAGTTGTTAGATTTTTTTGTTCCTGCGTCATCTGCTAGAAGATTTTAATCGTCTGCTTGTGTTATCATCAATTAAAATTTCAATGAAAATCGAGAAACAGCATCGAGGGAAAGGTGTTTAGGACAGACTGTGAAAAAGTCATTGCCGTATGCTCGTTCGAGCGAACACGATCGCTCGCTCCACATCATACCCGATCGCAGGAACAAAGAATCTTCGGTGGATTTCCAAACCAGAATATATACGGAAAAAAAGTGTTTTTTAGTTGACGGAATACAACAAGAAGCGATTTTTTTAGTTTCCCATAAAATCCCTTCTTTCGTTTTGAGTTATCAGAACATGGTAAACTGGAATTGATCATCAGCCACGTAATGAGAGCTTTGCAGGACAAAAATTAAAGACCGCCTGAATTGTTGTTGGATCCCAACCACCAACAGTTTCATTGATATTGGCTTTATAATATTTTCTAAACTTTTGCAATTTCATCTATTTTTATAGCAATGTGTTCGTAACCGGCTCTCTGTAGAAAGGTGCATGACTCATATATTTTGGCACTGATATCACATTAGTCTTTAAATTGTCAACTTTTTAATTTCTATTGGGTAAGTATGGGTATTGTGCAAAGTATATTCAGCGCCAAGGAAGGAGACATTTTTATTTATTTTTGGAAATTTATGGCTCTGTAAGTTATTTCGAGAACCACAATCTCTTCATTAATAAGGAGTGTTTCAATTTAACTTTATAGAAATCTTTAAGAGAATGCAACAGCTAGTAATGAGCGATTTGCTTTTGCTTTATGTTTTGAGTGAAAAAGCAAGTTTTTAGCCAATGTAACAAGTATACCCGTTTAAGATTGGGTTTCTGTATTGATGTACGTGTGGAACGTCCTTCTGTTATAGTGACACTGCTAGCTGAGACATATTTACAATTATCTTACCAGCGTTTGTTATTACGTTACATGAAATTAATTCTTATACAAAGCACGTTTTGATTGAATACAGAGCATATTTTGATCCACAAGTATTCAGAAATAAATAATTTGGATTTCAGCTCTGCTCCTTGAACATGTAATTCATTCCCTTTTTACAATACAACAAGACCCAAAAGATTCACATACGTATGTTAATTCCTTTAGATAGGATCTATACTTATTTCTTCTAGAGTGAGTTGCACCTTGTCGTTGGGAGAAAAGCTTGGTATACTGCAATAATGCAGAAAGTTAAATCGACGGTAGTCAAACTCCCTGGCAAGTTCAACCAAGCCAAAGAGGTCAAAGGGTAGGGATCAGAGTAAATGCAACTCCCCCACAAACTAAGCACAAGGGTAGCAGTGGGTTGCATCCGCAGCCATCGAGAAACTGGTGTTATGTAATCATTAGGCAGATGTTCATTACTATAACATTGGATAAGCACTTGGGTTGTCCATTTCAGATATGGTAACTACTCGAGTAGTTGTTCCCGATTTTATTCAAGTGTTCGGTAACTTTGCGAAAATAGGTGTGGGAAATTGTATGCCAAGGGCTTGGCTTCATAAACATACCGGAGAGTTTCATATAATTGTAGCTACAAAATGATTTAACAAATAGTTTTTTATGTAATAAAAAGTAGTTCCTATCTCATTACAATTATTGGAGCTATATGAAACAATTTATTACGGTAAAATTTAATTAATAATGAAAGTTTTTTGTTAAAAAAAACAAACTAAAGTCGGGCAGCAGATTGCAGTGTTTCTTTGTAACGATGTTCCCAGTTGCAGAGGAAACTCTTTCAGATGAGACTGATGTCGAAGGGGTACACAGATATAATTTTTGCAATTGTTTTAAGTTTAGAAAAACAGCCCTCCTTACGCATGCACCATTTTAGAGAATCGCAAGTTGGATGCAATGGAGACTCCTTGATGTAACTGTTAAACTCATCTCTAAAAGACTGTTGTTCAGCGATGTAATCTTCGTCAAGAAGAAGAGCCATAGCAGATTTTTTTGAGGGTAGCTGTGCTTCATTTTCATAACTTGAATCCTTTATTGGATGAATAGCATCAACAAGCCATCTTACCAACTCATGAATGCAAACTCCTAACTCTTCGGAGACAAACTTTACGCCTTTGTGACGTGGATTCAAGCAAGCAGCCAATACACTGATGGAATCTTATTTAAGATCCTTCAAAAATCTCTTGCTGAGCTTCAAGAAAACTGTGTGCTTGAAGGCTTTCAATAAGGCATTGTCTGTTTTAAGACTCTTTAAAAAGTTTTTTTCAGTCCATTTACAACAGGCAAGACACAATAAACAGATATATTTTCCAACTGGAAGTTGCTGTTATGGCAATTTGATGTTATTCAAGAACGGGCAAAAGTAAAGATGTCTTGTTCCATTAAATGGGTGTTAATCACAGACTCTCCTCCTTATTTTCAGTTACGATGTTTCTGTCTGAAAGAAGCGTTGATATATTGCTTGTCTTCGTCATGTCAGTGAAACATTTCATATACATTGTTCCATCTGGTCTTGCATAATTGAATCCATCGATGTTTCACTTCGTCAAAACGCTCTTGCTTACACTTCAATGCTGACGATTTCAAAGTCGATTTCTTAAAGAAACCAACCAGTTTGCACGACTCTTCAATCGACGCCTTTATTTCACTTGTTGCTAACCCAGCATTCATGGGCAATTGGAGGATATGAGCAAAACAGGGCAAGTCTTTCCAGTCTTCATTGAGCCTTCCTGCAGCTGTCTGGTTGGAAGTGTTGTCTCGCACGCAAACTTGTATATTTCGATCAAGCTCCCAGTCAGCTTTTATCAGCTACAAGCAGACTACGCTGTTCTCAGCAGAATGATGCTCATCTTGCTCGTTAGTGTCAATCATTGCTGATTTCATTTGCTAATTTTACGTGATGAAGTAGCCGTTAGAGTAACGTAGGATTCAGTGGCTAAAGATGTCCAAACGTCTCTAGTTCTACACAGCTCCATTTACTTCACACATTTTGTTCATTCGTCGCATTATCGACTGACGCTGAAGAAGTTTGTATTCTGGTTCAATTTTCATGATATTGCAAAAATCTTCACCATCAACCAAGTAAGCTAGGATTCTGCCTAGGGCCACCATCTTCATGATAAGGGATATTTTGTTTTTTGGCCTGGCAGAACTACATTTTTTTTGTAAAGTAACAAAATTAGCCATCTTTGGTTGTTCTAGCAGACTGTGCTATCTAGTCTGACTCTTTCCTATCGCTCCTGTTCTGAATATGCTTGACTACTGTTTTGTGGTTGTTGTTATTGTTGTTGTTGTTGTTGTCATTGTTGTGTATTAGTAATTGGCGGATGTTTGCTGCTTAAAGGTGATTGGGTTTAATTTTACAGGACAAACATTGATAACAGTATTTATGTAAATATGTAAATAACTGAAGCTTTTATCCTGTATAAATATTCGTAAATAAATAAATAAATAAATAAATAAATAAATAAAAAATTGCCTACCCGTTTTTGTCGTGGAAAAGACAACAAGACTCGTGATTGCTTATCACTGGTAATTATCTTTATGTAAAAAATTTATCTTCATTTGTGCTATGAATCGAGGAATCTTTCAAAATAACAACAAAAGATTGTGATTAGTAAGGAAGTGCCGTCTTAACTTTTTTGGGACCACAGTTGTATTGAGAAGCTTTCTTCTACATCATCCTCAATATGGTAAACTTCCCCCACCCCCCAACCACGAATGCGGCAAACTGAGTAATAACAGACTACAGCGATGATCCTTGTGCCAGTTTGAAAAATAAAACATACAGTTCTAATTTTCCTTTAGCCAGCGAGGAAGAGAAAAACTTAAACACTCATTTCTCTCAGAAACAATCACAAAGAAAATAAACATTTTTTCCTCGATTTCTATAAAGTTGACAACCAGATAAATCTTATTACAAAGGCGATATTTTTACCATCACTCGCTTCTCCTTTATTTCTAATGAACTGTTTGATTTTTTTATTTTTCGTCAATTTCCTCCTCTTAACTGACATTTTTATCCAGATTAGTTAACCTCCTTTATTCGTTCAAATGCGTACGAAACTAAAATTTGTTGAGGAGAATAATTGACATAATGTTTCACTCATTTACACCTCTCAAAATTAACTCAAGAACAAAGTGTTCTTGAGATTTAGCCAATTCAAAATTTCAGACGGTGTCAGCGCGTTTAACACATCGAAATTGTTTGAAATCCGCTTAAAAACTTTGACATTAAATTGAATTGAATTGAATTAGAGCAAATAATTATTTGCGTAAATTTTCATTTACGCTTTTTCCGGAAAACACAATTGATCGTCAGCGGAACCCCGGTTGTTACCCACTGAACATACAATCAGTAGGTTTGACGTCATTTATTATTTTAATAATTTGACGTCATTTTTCTTTGCATAAAATCATGCTACAGTTAGTATTTTTGCGACGATACAGCAGAGTATAGTTGATCAACATGTTGATCTCCGTTGCTGTTACGTTTATGTGTTATTTATTTCTCGCTTCATATGAAGAGAAGCAGTATTCGTTTGTACACTATAACACAACAAATGGAAATATTACAAATGTTTCCAATCAATGTTTTCAAGTGAAGGATAATGAAAAATCCAGAAACGACTTGAAAACCATGGAAAAAGAGGACAATAAAGCGGTATTCAAAACGGGAAGAATGACTAAGTACTTTGATGAATCGCTTCAAAATAAGCATGCTTACTGGCACAAAATTAAGGTTACTCAACTATTATCAGTTCCAAGGCAATGTCCAAGTCGCATATCGTTTGAAGGAAAGGAACGAAAAGATGAACAAATAATTGACAAGCCGCAATTCCATTTTTGTTACAGACGAATTCCATCCCTTCGTGTAATGAAAAATGTTGACAATCCATTGAAAGAAGTATTTCCAGTTGTCTACCAGCTGTCCACCACTCATCAACATGGTCAATGCATGATCATTGAAAATAATTTGAACAGTAGAATGACGTTGGCTAAGATTGCATCAGATGAGTTTTACGACAGCCCAGGTCAGGTGCAATTGAAATCCACTGATACAAAGTTTTACACTGGATATAGAAGCCACCAGCTACTCCTGTACCAAAGCATTTGGAAATTTGTTTCTTCCTATGATAAATACTGCAGTCAAGGATACCATGTAGGTATTATTTTGATCAAAATATATTCAGTGCAATTTTCTGGATATGTAATTAAATTCAAATGGATGCAAACGTACTTTGTTTTTAGAGACACCAGAAGAGAACTATCATTTGAATATTTAATGATAAAAGGACGTAATAACTTTAAACGATACGTTGTCATTTCTACGTATTCTTCTTGTTTAAGCCAGAAAATTAACAACAAAGCCCAGAATTCAAAGTATTTTCCTTTAAGGCCAGTACAGATTTCATGTTATGCAAGTGGATTCATAATTCATTTCTTGTCCAGGTGTACATCATACAACAGAGATGAGAATGACAAAAGAAAAGACAATGTGATTGAAGTGCAAAGTATGCAAAATCGTAATTCCTACTGTGCCAAAAATTCTGCCGGGTATGTTGGATATGATACCATACACCCTCAGACCAAACGGATGACATTGATCACGGAAATATTATTCCAAACGACTTTTGGTGATAACGACAAGCAAAGAGGCATTTCTTTGCAAAGAGTTGACATTCAAACGATGAAGTTTTGTCCTAAACGAGAACAATTCTGGTTAAAGCGATTACCAAATCCACTTTTCAAATTGGGAATAAATGGAAGCACTATGTTTAAACCATCTGCAAATAATGAGAGCTACATGAAAAAGAAAGAAGGAACTTTAACGCAAAGAACTTTTGTCAAGTATGTACAGTTTTGTAAAACGTACGTAAACCCTTTTCAGAATTGTCTGGTTGTACTGATTTTGGATTCACACAAAAAGCAAACTATTCCTTTAGTTCAATCATTGATATTGAGTATTGTTCCTCAATATCAGGGAAGAGAAACAGTCAGTGCTCTACAAATGGCCTATGTTGAAAGATTATTTTGCTCTCGACCACCAAATCAGTTCTCACAGAAGCAAATGAAAATGCATATCATAAAAATTACAGCTCATGAAAGGACAATAAATCGGACATTGAAAAATTCTCTGAACTATGAAGTAAAGCATGTAGAAACATCTTCCCAAAAAATCTACGTAAAGCAGCTTTACTTTTGCAAAATGTCATGCAACTCATTTTCCACATGTCTAGTATTCATTTTGGATATAAAGAGAAATCAGATCACTATGACAGTAAAAATGCTAGTATATGAAAGATACTTAAATCAAATAGAAAACCAAAAAGACTCTTCATTATCAACTGCCTCTATGAAAAGGTCACACATTTGTTATACATTGAATAATTACTATCTTCAACAGATAGCAGAGATTGTTTACAAAGTACAAAAGAATGAAATGGCAGTTTCAGATCCATCATCAATCAAGTTCGATATTTTGTCATTCAGTGCATTATTATTCATGCTTTTTATTACTTTTCGTTTTCTGAAGAGATCAAATAAACAACAGGAAGAATATCTCACATTGCAAAAAATACGAAAAAAGGAAAAAGAGATGGAGCTGCGAAAACTGGAGCAAATAAGTATAGAGCAAGTCAAAGAAAGCAAAAAACTCCAGAAAATAGCAGACTCTCTTGAAGAGGAAATGAAGACAAAAGATGATCAAATTTTGAAAATGAATGAACAAACCAAATTACTTGAACAGCTAATCAACGTTCTTATAGGGAGACAATCTGATGAGAAGAGTCATTGTGCATGTCATCCTGTTTTGGAAAAAAACAGAGGTGATTTTAGCTTACATGAGCCTGTTGACAAAAATTTAAAAATCATGTATGAAGGAGTACAGCAAATATACCAACCTTCATTATATGAAAGAATGTTTTATCAAAATCAATTAAATGCATTGGAAAGAATCCAGAAACAACATCAAGCCAGACCTAGTGTACAAACACATATATTAAGTAAAGACAACAGTCACTATGCAACATTGGGAGTACCTTTAAACAAGAAGATACCAGCAGGAGGATATCCATTAAAACCAATTGAGGAAAGCATTCGAATTTATCACCATGACGACCTGAATGTTTAAATAAATAAACAGTTTTATACATATTTCTATGATTGTAAACATAAGACCAGGTATGAAGCTAATAAAAGTAGCTAATAAAGTGATAACTTTTAGAAAAGACAGACAATTACAATACGTAAAATTAATTGTTGAATTAAATTGTGTAAATAACATCAACTTATTTAAATTGAGGTGATTTGTATTTGTTGAAATGCTAAAAAATACTTGAATGAAAAATATTGTAAGAGTTCTCCTCTTTATTTGTCGCATCTTATCACAGAATAATCTGTAACATGGAAAATTAATCTTATCTGTCATAGCTATGGTACCGTATTTTCTGGCCTTCTTGAATTGGTTGGTGATAAAGAGTCAGGGAACGTACGTACCAGCACAATTTTAGGAAATTCCTTACTTAACTTCTTGTCTATCGCATTGTTGACAGCTGACATCGGCTATCCTCATTACAGTTCTTCTTTGTGAATAATTTTTTTTGTAATAAGGATCGAAAGATTCCTTTGAATATGTATTTGTTTTTCTTTATTTCATACACCTCTAATGGAGATAGTTACTTTGGTCAATTCTTCTATGACCTTAACTCTACTGACAGACATGATACCTAGCTCTTCAGAACACTCAAATACTGCAAAAGGTGAAATTGCATCAAACGTAGATCTTTAAGAGGTACTCAACTACAAATGTTATAGGCCAAAGCATCAAAACAGTTCGCAGTAGAGTTGAAAAACAGATTTGAAGCACTGGAAGAGAGTATGGAAGAGGAAAACATACAACAAAAAATGGAAAGGTTTCACCACAATCTACACAGAAAAAATCCTGGGTAGGGAAAGGAAGGAGCTTAAAGAGTGGATAAGCAATGAAACTTGGAAAGCTGTAGACGAAAGGAAGAAAATGAAAAATTAGATGAACTGTGCAAGATCAGAGAGAATTCGTGCTATCAAACAACAGAAGTATAGTGAGATGGACAAAAGTATAAAGAAAAGGGTCAGAGAAGATAAACGTGAGATGATAAATGGGCTTGCTGAAGAAGCGGAGCATGCAGCAAAAAACAATGACATGGGAACTCTGTACACAATTACGGAGCTATTGTGCAACAAGAAAAAGTAGTCAGCAACTGGTGTGAGAGACTAAATTGGTAAGCTACTCATTGAAGATGGTCAGATACTTCAAAGATGGAAAGGACACTTCGAAGAAGTATTAAACATTGAGAATGAATGTGACGAACATGTGAAGGAAGATGAGTTTGAGATCGGTAATGTTGAAACCACCAATGAAATCAACACAGGCCACTTCACAGAAGAGGAAGTGAAGATAGCAATACAAAAATTAAAGAGTAATAAAGCAGCAGGAACAGATAACATCAGCGAAGAAATGTTAAAAGCAGGAAGTAAGATTACATAAAAGAGATTACTGCACATGTTCGAAAAAGTGAGAGAGAACATCAATACGCCAAGTGACTGGAAGAAATCAATGATAGCTAAAGTACCAAAGAAAGGTGACCTTACTAAATGTGACAACAGTAGAGGAATATCTATGCTCTTCATACTTGGGCAAGTCTTCCGCAGAGTTGTTTTAGAAAGAATCAGGAAAGGAGCAGAAGAAAAACTGAGAAATGAGCAGGCAGCATATAGAAAAGGACAAATGACAGCTGAGCAGAATTTCATACTTCGAAATATTGTCGAACAGTGTATTGAGTGGCAAGCATCACTGTACATTAACGTCATTGACTTCCGTATAGCTTTAGATAGCATCGACAGAGAGAAACTCTGGAAGACTCTAACGTTTTATGGAGTTCCAGATCTCTTCATAGAAATCATAAAGGAAATGTACAGAGGAAGTAGTAGTTGCGTCAGTAACAACGGGCAGACGTCAGAGTGGTTCTCTGTAAAAACTGGAGTTCGACAAGGTTGTGTGATGTCTGGCTTCCTTTTCATTATTGCTGTAGATTTCATCACGAGGAAAGCAACAACGGTAAAGAAAACAGGAATAAGATGGAACTTTATCACCCAGCATGAAGATTTAGACTGTGCAGACGATATCGACCTCTTTTGCAGCAAGCACCAACAAATGCAAGAGAAAACTGAAAAGTTATATAAATGTGTTGAAAACATCAGTCTCAAAATGGACACAGACAAGACCAAGGTCTTGAGACTAAATCACAAGGAAAAGAGCCCAATTTAGATCAAGGGCAGAAGTGTTGAAGAGGTGGACACCTTCACATTCCTCGATGCCATAATAAACAAAACAGGGGGATCCACTTAAGATATCACACATAGACCAAGTCTAGCAAGAAATGCGTTTGCCATGCTTAACCCATTTTGGAAGTTAAAAAAATATAGTAGTAAGACCAGGATTCGAGTGTATAACAGCAACGTAATGTCCGTGCTACTCTATAAAGAAGAGATGTGGAAACTAAATGAAAAGGATGTCACCAGATTAGAAATATTTCAGAGAAAATGTCTGAAAAGGATTCTCCATATCTTCTGGCCCACAAAAATCA
>RDPX01000285.1:93660-108491 GCA_003991215.1 Morbakka virulenta | reverse complement strand
TTTTTTTTTATTTTGGCAATTTTATCTGACGGCTGAAATAGCACAAAAACAAGCTGGGTTCCGCCTTGGACGAGGCACTCGTGACCATATTGCTAATATCCAATGGATACTGGGAAAATCACGAGAGATGCATATTCCAGTTTACTTATGCTTCATCGACTACAGCAAAGCATTTGACTGTGTGGATCACAAGAAGCTGTGGAACAGCATGCGTAGATTAGAAATTCTTGAGCATCTTGTTACTCTAATCAAAAACCTATACACATGCCAAGAAGTAACGGTTCGCACAGAATTTGGCAATATAGAATAGCTTAATATTGCTAAGGGCGTAGGACAAGGTTGTATACTATCACCATACCTATTTAATATCTACAGTGAAAACATTATACGTGGTGCAGGCCTGGAGGAACTGTCGGGAATTAACATTGGTGGTAGAACACTCAACAATGGTAGGTATGAGGACGATACCACCTTAATAGCAAAGAGCAAGGACGACTTGACAACACTGATTCAACAGGTCAAGAATGCAAGTGAAGCAGCAGGACTGATGCTCAATGTAAAGAAGACTAAGATTATGACAACAGAGGAAATGCGAGAATTTAAAATTGGCTCAGAGACACTTGACATTGTGGAAGAGCTCAACTTTCTGGGTACATCAATCAACATAGAGGCAGACGGCGGGAAAGAGATAGGAAAAAGAATAGCAATGGGAAAAGCAAGTACGGAAAAACTGTCGAAAGTTATGAAAGATAGAGACCTATCTCGTGGATTGAAAATCAAGCTGGTTCAGACATTAATATTCTCTGTCGTCACTTATGGAAGCAAAAGCTGGACTCTAAGGAAGGCTGATCAAAGAAGAATCGAATCGTTTGAACATTGGGCGTGGAGGAGACTTTTTCGAATTCCATGGATCGCGAGAAAAACAAATGTTTGGGTTCTGAATCAAATAAACACAAAGATGTTACTTCTGAACTCCATAGACAAAGTTAGATTAACCTACTTTGGTCACATTTTGAGAGCTGACAACAGTCTGGAGAAAATAATTTTGCAAGGAAAGATGGAGGGCAATAGAGGACGTGGAAGACCCAGAACGAGATGGTCGGACAACATCATGGAAATAGTGCGCCAACCTCACAAAGAAACAATCAGGGCAGTGACAGGCAGATCAGCTTGGAAGCTTGTCAACATGGTCATTGGGGGTCAAAATCGACCTGATGGAAATAGATTTATATAGATAGTGTAATTTTGCAATTTTGTCACATGCAATATATATGGTGTTTAACACTCAGAGCCAAAGATGGTATTGACTAAATTTATAACCATGAGGAAACGACACATACATAAACAAGCAGCAGGACAATACGAAAGACAACACAACGAGTAACACACACACATACACGCACACAAGACTCGCAGATAAATGACAAAAGAAGGTAAGAATGATTGTTATGGAAAGAAGAATGCCAAAGGAGAGTAATAAAACTGCGATAGATTAAAATTAAAGAATGAGTAATGGTCTGGAGGTTATTACAGAAATCATGGATCATCAGTCGATGATCATGTCAACCATTTCGGGCATTTAAAATCGAAATGATATACGTGATATGGCTGCCCAGCAGCACTGATCAGATGCCACCTTTAGGATGACTGCAGAAAACAAGAAATGAAGTATGATCGGAACATAAGTAAAGATAACAGCGATAGCGCAAAAAGAGAGAAAGATGGATGGGAGAGCGGTGAATATAAAGAGATAAAGAAAAGAAAAAATTTAGAGCATAGACAGGTATTATAGATGTTTTGTCAAGTCATACTGTAGGTTATTGACATCTTTGTTGAACGAAGAAAATACATCACTATGAATAACATACATCTTACCCAATTTTCGCATCATCTTGTTAGGGCAAGCACCTTGTTTAACCATTCTCAAAGTCAGTTTTTGACCTTTGGAAAGAAAATAATAGTACGGTAGAGTTGCACGGGCTACGCGTAGTAGTCCAGATGATGTTGTACCATAAAATATATGCTCTGGAAGATTTACAGAAAGGTCAGGCTTTCTGACAATAACAAAAGGAAATCGATCTCTTTTGTCACAAAGCTTGTAAACGAAGATTCCATCTACGACATCTGACTCCAGGAACGTAGTACGTAGTATGACTACCTTTATGTTCACATTTTAGGTGTAGTTCCTCTGGATAGATTTCACGAAAGCTATTTTCTTATGACCTGCTATATATATATATATATATGACAGATCATTAGAACTCCAAACACCCAAACAGACTAGTATAAGGTTTTGAACCATAAAAACGTAAAAAACATACATAACATAAAATTTAAATGCAAACTGTTGACTGATAAACATTACGAGATCATTCTCGTCTTACATGACAACGAAGATCAAACAAATACCTTACTAAGTAAATATTAGAGTTTAATATCATATGATGATCCGCTGGTCACAGGTCATCTAACCCTATCTTATGAGTAATAAGAAGAGAACAAAATTCATTCACCTTTCTCTTGCAAATTTTATAAATATAGGTAGGAATATCAGGGTTAGATATTTGAATGTTATATAAAGGAATTGTTGAGACTTGGTGACTGTTGGATTGAAAAGAAGTATTGACTTCCCGTCTTGTTACAGTGGAAAAGAGTCTTCTTTACTGTTTACTACCCTCTACTAAAAGTACGCCGGCCTCAGACTACGAGCCCTTTATACACCCTTGTTCAAACAATGACGACAAAAGGGACACGCTTGACTAGGAATCCATTAAGCATCTCCACCTTCTATGGTTTATATTGAAGTAACTAAATGTTATATCAACCAGATTCTCTTTTTTCACTTCCCTTCTCATTGAGAAGAAAAGTTAAAGAACTAAGGAATTGGAACTTTTCAAGGTCAAAGTTTGCAATCGATTATTGTTGTTTAGAAAAAAACTGTTTGGATTTAATGATCTTTAATATATTTCATACATCATTCACTCTTTTCTAGCTTTAATAACTTGACACACAGTGTTATAAAGGGTCTCCAATGTCTTGGCAAGAACAGTTTTGGTACAATGAAATTTTTTGCAACTAGGAAATAATGCAACCACTTCCTAACTTTATTGCTGGAGTGTTTGTTGTTTGTGTGACCTCGGCTACCACCCAAGCATTTCTTCTGCAACCATAAATGAGTGGCCAAGTCCAGCAAATTGCAAAAAACTATTCAATAAGTAGATTTAAATAAATACTTTGAAGAAAAGTAGTTGTGACTGAACAATTACATTGTTTTAACTATGTGATTTTAATGCTGAAATTTTAGTAGCAAAAGGGCCTCATGTCGGATCGAAACTACGATCTTCTTATTGGTAAATAGATAATCTGCCACTGTTTTACTGAGGCTTGAATGTTGGAGAATAGAATTTTGGGTGTCATGGTATTGTGAATGCTGTAATTATACATTAAATAACTTTTTTTTGTCTCTTTTTTTGAATTTAATTGAATAGTTTTTTGACACTTGCTGGATTACAGGACTCAAATGTAGTTGTAGAGCCGTATGCAATATGTTTTCTTTAAAACAATAAATCATTTCGTCTTTTGACTCATCTTTTGAAAGATCCAATCCACATGACTTTAGGTATTTATCCATCGTACTGTGTGTTGTCATTTCAAGCTTACATTTACGTACGCTAACATAAATGTACCCTCACATTAACGTCCGTCTCAAAAGTTTCCATAGCCGAAAGTGGGGAAGGGGACAAGGTCTCTTACTCTTATAAAATATTTTCATGGCATGCGTAAAATATAGTCTCTGGTAGCGTAAGTTCAGCCCCTGGCGTTTCAGACCGCGAAACTGTTTATACTAAGAGGGTTGAGGGGCGAAGGCGATCCGCTGGCGCCTCAAAACCAGTTTCTCACTGGCAGGTGGAGCTCTTTAGCCTTGTAAAGGCAGCTCATGCAGGAGAAGATAACTCTGATTCCAAATTCCCCTGCCGCCGGCTAAAGGTGAAGATGGAATAGCAGGACCATTCCAGAGTACCACTCTGGAATGGTTTTTGACTGCTGGAGGCAAATCATCTTAAAGGTTTGTTGTCATCATACCTTGTCAATCGGACTATAAAAACAAGGCACTTAGGAATTATGAATCTCAACACCTCAATTTTACACATGGCTAGGGGTTACCTCATAAGCGACGCACAGCATAGATCCCCGTATGCTGTGAGAAATGTGCAAGGGGTAACACAACAACCCTGATTGGGGCTAAAGAAGAGAGAGGGGCTATTGACAAGTTTAGAATAGGAAGTTGGAATGTAGGGACTATGACGGGTAAATGCAGAGAGATAGCTGACGCAATGAATCGGAGAAAGATAGATGTTCTTTGTGCTCAAGAGATAAAATGGAAGGGTGATCGAGCGAAAGAGATTGCAAACGGCGACATGTTAATATATTGCGGGACAGAGACGAAAAGAAATGGAGTAGGCATAATCTGCAGTGTTGGAGAAAAACACAGTGTTATACTTGTACAAAGGAGCAGTGGTAGGTATATAATGATAAAGATAGGTGTATAATAATAAAGCAACCGGAGAAGGAATTAAAAATATTATATCAGCATATTTTTCCAGATAGGATGTGCTGAAGAAGAAAAGAACAATTTCTCTAGGGAGCTAGAAACAGTAGTGCGAGCCATATCGGGAAACGAAAGAATTGTGATAGGAGCGGATTTAAATGGTCATGTTGGCAGTAGTAATGAGAACTATGAAACACTCCACGGAGGTAAAGCTTACGGTAGACGAAACAGAGAAGGCGAGAGGATTTTAGAGTTACCAGATGAATCCAACCCAACTATCACAAACACCCTATTTACCAAGAGAGAACAACATCTGATTACTTTCAAGAGTGGCAGCAGTAGTAGTCAGATGGATTACGTACTTGTTCGGGTAAGAAACAGATTTGAAGAACTGTGAAGGATGCCTGATGAGCCTGCAGTAGGACAGCACAGAATATTGGTTGCTGATTTGAGTATTGAAAGTAAGAAGCAAAAACCCTCAGAAGAAAACCAAAATACAGGTGTGGAAACTTAAGTATGAAGTTGTCGCAACGCACTTCAAGAATAGAGTAGTGCAAAGAAGAAGAAAGCTAGCACGTGCCAAAATATAGACCAGGCGTGAAACCAAATTAAAGAAGTAGTTATTGAAGAAACAAAAAGGGCCTGTGGGATCAAGAATGGACGGAAGCCCTCAAATAGAGATGAATGGTTGTGAGAGCGCGAGAAGGAGAATGGGAAGACCGAGTTATGTGGAGAAAAAGGTATTGAGTGGCCGAACTGACAGACGTCAGGTGAAGGCCGAAAAAGAAGAAGACATTAACGTCCATTCATATTTAATGTGAGGGTATCATCATGAAAGTAAGGTCAGAATTTTGCTTAACAAAAAAGTTACAAATTCAATATTTACATTTTGCCATGTATTAGACAGATGAGCTCTAGTGAAATGGAAAGCTAAACTTTTCAATATAAATGTCAACTATGTTGATGCGCCTAAAAGTGCGCCTACTGAAAAAGAAATGGAAGGTTTATGAAGAATTAGACAGATGTAAAAAGAATGCAAAAGATCTTGCATTAAACATAGGGAAAATTTCAATCTTAAAGTTGGAAGACATTGTGGGACAAGAAGAGTTAGGAGAGAAGAATGAAAGACGAGAAAGCTAAAAAAATGGTGTTAACAAAACGGTCAAATCATCATCAACACTCAGTTTACTAAACATCAAAGAAAACCCTAGTCATGGAAAAGGCCAAATGGAATTACTAAAAGTTAAATCCACTGCATTACAATCAGTAAAAGATACAGAAACACGGTTAGAGGCAATTGTATACACATAGAAGCAGACTGCAATGGTGACCACAACATACATGTTGGAGACAGAAGTGAAACCTCAAAAATTAAAACAACAGAAAAGTTATCCTCCAAAGCTAGACCTAAAAGCCCTTCAAGAAACAAAATTTAAAGAAAAATTTTACAAAGAAGTAAAAAGGAAGTTAGAAAAAACAAAGAAAATTAATAGGCTGAACAATGATTCAAAGTGTTCCAATCGAAGTTGAAAGAGGCAGCCAACAAGTCAGTACCAACGTGTCCCAGAAAGAAGCACAAATCATGGATGACACAAGACAGCCTCACAAAATACGAGAAATTAGACAGGGAGATTAGAAATTCTTGTCAAAGAGCAAAAGAGGTTATGCTGAACAACCTATGCCATTAGGTTGAAGAAATTGAAAAGAGAAAGGCCTCAACCAATACATACAAAAGTAAAAGAAACTACAAGAAGATATCGTTCTTCGACCAACTGCATTGAAGTTAAAGATGGTACTTTTATCAAGGAAAAAGAAAAAATAGATGAAATGAATACATTTGTGAACTACTTGAAGACGACATGCCACCAGAATATCAAATTACTAAGAGAGAAATAAATCTTACCTATCTTAAAAAAAGAAATGACTAAAGTTATCGAAAGCATGCCAAAAAGTAAAATAGCAGGTCCAGATAAAGTGTCTATAGATTTAATTCAAGCCCTTGATGACATGGATGCAAAATCTTTTTTCTTTTGGTTTTCACGTCATTTCCCCCCTATAATCGAGGTTCAGCTGGTGCTCTTCATAGGGACTTGGGTGTGGCAGTGAGGAATTTCTTTGACCGAATGCCCTTCCTGACGCCAACCAATGGCTTTTTCATTTGTAACGATTTCAAAGTCTTTTCGTCCGCCTAGGAAGTCGAACCCGGAACCTTTCGGTTACGGTGCAGCTACACTAACCATTAAACCACGGCTCCTCTCATGGGTGCATATTGTATGACTAAAATATCCAACAAGATCCACGATGACGGAAATTTTCTAGACGAATTGTCTCGTTCAGTCATTATTACTCTACCATAAAGGGATGGTACAATAAAATGTGAGCTCCACCGTACAGTAAGCTTAATGAGGCACACGACTAAGGTGATCCTGAAAATTCTATTACAGCGAATGAGAGGAAGGAGATTATTTGAAATTCTTGAAGAGCTGGTTCTTAACAACAAAGATGGAGAACTAATCCAGAACTTATACTGGCAACAATAGGCAGGAGTACGCATTGAAGAAGATGTGAGTAGATCAGTGAACATAGAAAGCTATGTAAGACAAGGCTGCGTTTTGTCACCAGAGCTCTTCTTACTGTACACAGGGATGATAATGAGGGAAGTCAGTCACACGGATGAGTTAAAACAGGAAGTTTCAATGTAAATAACATCAAATACGTAGATGACATTGCAACAACTGCTGATTCAGAAGAGCAGGTACAAATACCTCATGGATGTGTTAGTTGAAGAAAGTAGGAAAATTGGGCTAGAAATCAACAAAAGTAAGACTGTCAGTATGATTTTTTTCAAAGAAAAATACGAATCGAAACTGCAAAATAGAAATTGATGGAAATTAAATCAAACACTAAGAAAAATGTAAGTATCTAGAAAGCTTAATAACATCGGATTCGAAATTACATAAAGAAAAAACCCGGAAGAATTGGTATTGCACAAACAACATTTAAACCTTTGTCCAATGTACTTATGGCTGGAAATATTAACGATCAAACCAAACTTAGACTTATCAATTGCTACACATGGAATTCAATGCTGTATAGACATTAAACATGGACAATAAGCGATGCGCTGAAAAAGAAGACAATAGAAATGTGATTTTTAAGGGGAAGAATGAAGATCTTCTGGATAAAGGCGGTTCAGAATGAAGACATATGAAAAGAATCCAGACTGAAAGACAACTAATGAAACAAATAGTGCAGGGGGGATGTAGTTCCTTAGGACATGTATTAAGGAAAAAAGGAATGGAATACCAAATGATGACTAGGAAAGTGGAGTAGAAAAGAGATAGAGGAAGGTGAAGACACACATTTCTCAGATGGATAAGTAAATATTTAAGCCAACGAGGCGTGGACATCATTCGACTGGTGAAAAGCTAAGTATTGTTTCATGCTATGGCAGCCAATGTCAGAATCTGACAAGGCACTGTATGACGAGGATGATGACGATCTTAAAGATAAACAGAAGCTTCTTTTTGAAAGAAGCAATATGTTGGTGCAAAATTTGTATGGGGCCAAAAAATTGATTGAAGACGACGAAAGAAAAATGTACTAAGAATGCTATTCAAACACAGATGATAATAATTTCAAAGGGCAAATGTTGAATTTGTAAACACAAATAACAGTAATTTGACTAAAGGTTGATTTGGCTCTTTTGAGGTAGAAACATGTTTTTACTTGAAGATTATTGGATTTATAGTTTTCCATTCTTTTATTGTTTTTAACATTTCTTTTTACCTTTCAAATTTTCTTGTATTTCAACATAATCAACAATCTTTATTTGAAACAAGATAATGTGAAATTAATTGTGGTATTTGAAAATCAAATTATTTGGGGTTTTTTTCCAAAATCCCGCGATTTTTCATATAGGGCTGGTTAAAATGTTTGATCTGGCATTAGCAAAGAATTTCATTGTTTTTGCAGGAAATAAACTAAAATACATATCAAGAACTTTCTGAATAAATTTTAGCGATAAGCTATATATTGTTTTTCATATGATATTCGGAAACATGGTAACTACAAAACTCTGTAAAGTTCTGTCAGCAACGGGAAATTATACTGACGAAAGAATGGTTGAGTAGAATCTGTAGGCTTACAACGCCCAGACAAATGCCATTTTGAAACAAACCGTATCCTCGTTTGTCATGTCCCAGTACAGCTATCATGTCTTATTATTAGGGCGATTTAAAAGTTGCAATAAAAAAGTATAAAGTTGCATTTATTTTTCCAAAAGTTGCAAAAAGTTGCATTTATTTTTCCAAAAGTTGCGCTAAAAAGTTGCATTTATTTTCTTTACAAAATGTTCTTTAATTATCTTCAATTTTTCTTCACATTTTACATTTTTACAGCTACATTGTGTCTTTGGTCAAAATCAATAGTACACAGATAAAGGAATCAATAATCTAAACCATTTTTCTTAATCAAAGATATGAGTCATATTACACAAATGCACAGGCTATACGTTGGAAGATCTTGACACTATTCAGATGCTGATATGTGCTGAATGCATTAAAAATCATAAACATGAGCTGCATACTATGAAGGCTAAGATAGCATTGCAGAGTGCGTGTTCTTATATGGTCGACTTGTTACCAGTACATGCATAATTCTTGTCACTCTTTGAATAACGAGGAAATACTTTACCAAGGCAACCTTGAATAGTACATATTCAGGTTTTTATTTGAATCAATTTTACTGAAATTTATTCATTCTTCTAGCCCCTCAATACCAATAGGCATGTTTACGCAACTTAATTGAATTAAAACAAAAATATTGTCACTTACATGGGTCACTGTGTGTATAAATTAGCAGAAGTTTTTATTTTATATGTTAATGAACACGAACTTGTTAAAGTAACTACCATAATATCTCAGTAATAATACCTCGCCTTATTTAATTTCAAATCCATTTTTTAGTAAGTTTAAAACCAAATGGGCTGAAATCCGGATGGGCTTACTACCTGAGCAGTTTATGTGTTTGGAACAAACAATGTAACCTGTGTTTAATTCCATATGTATCGGATTTCCTCGAAAGAGCACTTCCCTCTTTCTGCAATGAGCTTCTCCGGTTTAGACCCTGTCATTCTTTTGTTAACTAAATTATTCAGTTTAGTTTATCCTTAAGAACTCAAAGGGAACGAAAAAAAGCAATAACTTTTGTGAATTATCTTATTTCATTAAAATATAATATTGATAAAAAATATGACCAGTATCATATTTCCCATAGAAAAATCAAAATGGCTAAAACGTGTTTTTTTACTTTATTTTTGCTTGGAGTATAATGACAGGTTTTTGGTCTTTTGTGTGCATCGTATATCATCCAGGAATATCCAGACTTTTATCAGACAAACTTCGTTCTTTTTTTTTGCAAGCTACTTGTGTCTTAACAAAGCTTTTGGCTAAAGGAAATAACTTAGAACACTTGACAGTAAATGTATCCATGACGAGTATGGAGGAAAGCCGCGAGGAACTTCATACCCCGAACTGCCAAATCTTCTCCGCCAATCATTAAACAAAGATTGGAACATGGAACGTAAGAATATTGCATGACACTGGAAAATTAGCGCAGGCAATACATGAAATGAAGAATTACAGACTAGCAGTGTTGAGATTTAGTGAGAGCATGTGGACAGGGGAAAGCAGGCTGTCGAGCTAAGGAGTCACAGTATTGTATTCTGGAGATGAAGAAGATAACACTCAGTGTCCGACAGGATTATAACAGCCAGACTGGATAGAAAATATACAAAAATGTCAATAGTTCAAGTTTACACACCGACAGAAGAAGCTGGTTTTGAAACCAAAGACGAGTTTAAAACTGATGTAAAAATAGTAATGGGTGACTGGAATGTAAGAATCGGGATGGGAAGAGCACGATTACCAAGCATAGTAGGACCTTTTGTATCAGCTACCAGCACCAATGACAACAGAGAGAGAATGTAAAGTTTTGCAACGAAAACAATTGTACTAATTGTCAACACTTTCTTCAGACACAAGTCTATTCATGAATGGACATGGTGATCACCAGACAATGCCACATTCAACGAAACAGATTACATTTGCACGAGTGCCAGATGGGGCATGTATCTCCAAGGTGTGAGATCTTGTATTTTTAGGAACAGTTGTATTTTCGGACCACTATTCCCTGGGTGGGAAAATCAGAAATAAGTTGAAACGACTAAAGAAAGAAGAAAGACTTAAGGCCTTTGCAATAGAAAAACTTCCAAGCCCTAGTATAGCAGAGAGATTCTAGGAAGATCTATCAAATAGATTCGTCGTCTTTCAAAGGGATGCAGACATTTAAGCGAAATGGACATCCTTCGAAGAAGCCGTCACAGAAAGTGCTACCAAATTGTTGGGATTCAGAAGAGGAAAAATAAAGGGGCAATGGATTTCACACGAAACTTGGAAGCCGATAGATAAGCGGCGTGATGCAAAAGAAGCAAATGATCATGCAAGAACAAGAGAATAGAATAGCTCAGGAGAAATACAAAAGGATAGAGAAAGCTGTCAAAAAAAGCTGCAGGAAGGACAAAAAGGAATGACTCGAAGAAAAGACAGAAAACGATCAAGAAGCAGCAGAACGCAGTGATACAAGGGAGTTCCTTGAAATTGCCACGCAACTAGCGGGGAAGAGTAACTCCTTAAATATGCCAGTGAAAGACAAAAATGGAAAGGTGATGTCTATTAAGGCTGAACAAAATGGAAGGTATGCAGGACGCTTCAACAAAGTTCTAAACCAAACAGCTCTGGTCAATCAAACCTTCTGGTATGGTATGCCAAACCCTGAACATTTACAAGTAGAATTGGGGCCAATTACAAGAGAGGAGATTACAAATATGACCAAAAGATTGAGAACAGCAGCGCAGCTGGTTTTGACGCAATAAGTGGTCAGCTGCTAGAAAAAGGTGGGAAGGCCATCAAGACTGTACTCCTTGAGCTTTTCAACCATCTTACTTGATACAAGTTCGTTGTCTCCAGCAGAAATTCTTTGCTCCAAGCAATAATTACTGTATAGCCGAAACACCTGTGTGGGAAGTCATGGTAACAACAACTACAGTTGAAAAGGTTGGAGAAAAAAAGGTAGTGATGCAATCAACAAGACATGAAAAAGCCAGGATAACAGTTTACCTGAGTGCCAAAACCAACGGAAACAAGCTAAAACCCTTTATCCTTTTCAAAGGGGGCTGAAGAAGAGGCAGTGAGATTGAATAATTAATTAAGAGGCAGATGTGTTATAGCATCATCTGGCGATTGGTGGATGAACATCGAGCTGACGCTACACAGAGCTGGTCTAAGCATTTTCGGCTCATTTTTATTTGGCAAACGACTTTTGGCATGGGGGAGCTATGAGTATCGTATTCAATCTGCTATTTTTGATGATTCAAGGCATAAAAAGTTTGCAAAAGTAATTATACTAGGAAGATGTACCAAGTATTTGCCAGCCCCTGATGCTTCGTGGTTCAAGACAAGTTCCAGATAAAGTAAGCAAGCAATATGACAAATGGATTTTGACTGCTGGAATTCAGCAAATCACTGAAGTCACAGCAAAGGTAAGCGAAACTAAAAGTCGCCAACCCGATTACCAATTATGGAATGGATAATCAATTGAAAAGTTTTTGGTCTGAATTTATTCTGTAATGAAAGCAAAGCTTCTTTGATTCATTTCCTAAAANAGCTAAAACCCTTTATCCTTTTCAAAGGGGGCTGAAGAAGAGGCAGTGAGATTGAATAATTAATTAAGAGGCAGATGTGTTATAGCATCATCTGGCGATTGGTGGATGAACATCGAGCTGACGCTACACAGAGCTGGTCTAAGCATTTTCGGCTCATTTTTATTTGGCAAACGACTTTTGGCATGGGGGAGCTATGAGTATCGTATTCAATCTGCTATTTTTGATTATTCAATGCATAAAAAGTTTGCAAAAGTAATTATACTAGGAAGATGTACCAAGTATTTGCCAGCCCCTGATGCTTCGTGGTTCAAGACAAGTTCCAGATAAAGTAAGCAAGCAATATGACAAATGGATTTTGACTGCTGGAATTCAGCAAATCACTGAAGTCACAGCAAAGGTAAGCGAAACTAAAAGTCGCCAACCCGATTACCAATTATGGAATGGATAATCAATTGAAAAGTTTTTGGTCTGAATTTATTCTGTAATGAAAGCAAAGCTTCTTTGATTCATTTCCTAAAAGACGTCCAGCCATATCATCCCGGTCTAAAACATTTTAATGAACAGTTATTGATCCTGCGTGAGCCTGATTGCAATCCATTTCAAAGATTAGTTCGAAAAGAAGATATAGCTGATGGTCCACTAGATCCCAGGTGATAAATGGTGATGAAGAGGATCAGACTAATATTGTTTTATAATTGCTTGGTATTGTTTCATGATTAAATCAGTTCATTTTTTTGTACTTCTTATTTGTTCATATTGAACGTTTTCTTTATTTTTCTACTCAATCTGTGCATTTAGGGATTTTTAATGAATTCTCCTTCAAAACGCTGACTTTTAAATGAACACGGCGGGGTTCTTTCAAGGAAATACCGTTCCCTTCTTTTACACAGAGTAGTGACGAAACTGGATCACCGTGGACAATTTAGCGTAAACAGAATGATTTAGTAAGAGGGGTGACACTACTTCTCTAAACTTTATTTTACTCAATCTTTGTGGGCTCATCAGTGCAGCACAGAGCTTCTGAGACTAACTCTCTGGCCATGTTGCCGGAGCAAACACAGGTTAAAGAGTTATTGTGGGATCCTGCCAGAGTGCTCAAACCACGCATGCGTAGTGAGCATTGCAGACTTTATTTTATAGAAGAAGTACCCAAGTAACTGATAAGACCAGATGAATTATGGGCTCTATTCCTGATGGCATGGGCTGCTTGATACAAGAAAGTTATAAAACAAACACCAAGTTACGTATTTCTTTTTCATATTAAAGATATTTTGAAACCTAAAGATATTTTGAAATTTTTAGCAAGGGAACGCAATAGGCTAGAATATTTTTACAAGAGAGCGTAGCCCTCTTCGTCCTCTTTCTCAGCTTCATTTCTGATTAGTAGAATAGAAAATGCAGATGATGTCAGCCTTTTAAAATTCATTTAGTCCTCCAGCGTTAGTATTAAAGTTTTCATTCCTTGTTGCCTTTTTATCCTTTTCGTCGGTTTCAAGGCTTAACTCACAAACTTTATTTGGTATTGAAAGGTGGAGTTTCTAATGATTTTACTGTTGACTTTGCTCTCCAGAGATACATTAAGCAGTTAGGAAAGGATCCACTGTTTAAATAAACATTCGTTCTTCCACTTCCAACATATTTTTTATGAGAGTTCTTTCTTTCTAAAGAGGTCAATTTCCCCTCACTTTTTTTATGACACATTTTCTCCAGATTGTTCTCAAACATTATTTGATAATTTACTTATTATTTAATTATTATTTAATCATTATTTAATTATTATTATTTAATTATCATTATTTAACTATTATTTAATCATTATTTAATTATTATTATTTAATTATTATTATTTAACTATTATTTAATCATTATTTAATTATTATTATTTAATTATTATTTAATTATTATTTAATTATTATTTAATTATTATTTAATTATTATTATTTAATTATTATTTAATTATTATTTAATTATTATTTAATTATTATTTAATCATTATTTAATTATTATTTAATCATTATTTAATTATTATTGTTTAATTATCATTATTTAATTATTATTTAATCATTATTTAATTATTATTTAATTATTATTTAATTATTATTTAATCATTATTTAATTATTATTATTTAATTATCATTATTTAACTATTATTTAATCATTATTTAATTATTATTATTTAATTATTATTATTTAACTATTATTTAATCATTATTTAATTATTATTATTTAATTATTATTTAATTATTATTTAATCATTATTTAATTATTATTTAATCATTATTTAATTATTATTGTTTAATTATCATTATTTAATCATTATTTAATCATTATTTAATTATTATTATTTAATAATTATTATTTAATTATTATTATTTTATTTTATTATTTAATTTTATAATGTTTTACAAGACACACTAAACGATGTCCCAAATCATGACATAAAGCTGCTGATTGGTGACTTTAAGCCACAAATTGATTCATCTCGCGGGGGTTTTGAAACGATCTTGGGCCCTCACGGCATTGCCAATTCAATAAACAACAATGGTGAACGATTTGTTA
>RDPX01000285.1:72817-92899 GCA_003991215.1 Morbakka virulenta | reverse complement strand
ATTATTATTTAACTATTATTTAATCATTATTTAATTATTATTATTTAATTATTATTTAATTATTATTTAATTATTATTTAATCATTATTTAATTATTATTTAATCATTATTTAATTATTATTGTTTAATTATCATTATTTAATTATTATTTAATCATTATTTAATCATTATTTAATTATTATTATTTAATAATTATTATTTAATTATTATTATTTTATTTTATTATTTAATTTTATAATGTTTTACAAGACACACTAAACGATGTCCCAAATCATGACATAAAGCTGCTGATTGGTGACTTTAAGCCACAAATTGATTCATCTCGAGGGGGTTTTGAAACGATCTTGGGCCCTCACGGCATTGCCAATTCAATAAACAACAATGGTGAACGATTTGTTATCCTTTGTAATTTCAATGATTTGAGCATAAGCAATACATATTTTCAACACAAACGAATTTACAAGTACACCTGGTTATCACCTGATCATGTCACAAAGAAGGAACTCGACTACATAGGAATCAGTAGTAAGTGGAGTTCTTCAATACGAGATGTGCGTGTGTTTAGAGGAGTGGACTGTGGAAGTGACCACTTCCTAGTTGTAGGAAAACTTAAACTTAAGTTTAGGCGGTTGATGAAATCTGAAAAACGCAAAGCACTAGATATCGCCAAATTGAAAGATGATGCAGTACATCAACGTTATAGTGTCGAGATTTGTAATCGTTTTTCTGCACTTGAAGAAAAACATGATATTGAAGAGAGATGGGCAAATTTTAACTCTGCAGTCGAGGTCGCAGCCAAACCAATTATCGGTTATAGACGTGGCTCTCGGAAGGAATAAAGGATATCTAATGACACCTGGACACTCACAGATGAACGTAAGAAAATCAAAGAAAAAAAAGGGATCAAGCAAAATAACCATCAGATATGAGGAACTTGGGACATCTGTACAACGACCTTAACAAAGCTGTAAAATACAGCTGCAAAACGACAAGAAAAATTGGTATGAGAACAAATGTCGTGAAGCAGAAACAGCAGCTTCCAGAAACGATTCCCACTCCTTATATAGAATTGTGAGGGACATAACGGGAACAAGACCAAACACATTGATACCTATAAAAGACAAAAGTGGCAAAATATTACTCTCGTCTGATGAGCAACAAACACGTTGGGTTGAACACTTTCATGAAGTATTAAACCAACCAATACCTACTGATACGTTTTATTTTACTGATGAATTGGCAGATGTAGAAGAACTTGATAATCTTCTTGACGAAGTCTCATTAGATGAAGTTTCAGCATGCTTACGTGAGCTACCAAACAACAAAGCTGCTGGAATTGATAACATCTCAGCTGAACTTCTTAAATGCAGTGGTGATGCTATGGTTACAGAATTAGCGTCCATTTCAAACGTTATCTGGAATACTTGTAAAATCCCTGAAGAGTGGAAAATAGGCGCTATAACAAGACTTCCCAAGAAGGGCAACCTATCGGATTGCAATAATTGGAGAGGGGTCACTATTTTATGTATTGCAAGAAAATTAGTTTCTCGAATACTTCTTAAACGACTTCAAAGTCCAATCGATGTCCAACTCAGGGAAGAACAAGCCCGTTTTAGACGTGGAAGATCTTGTAACGAGCAAATATTTTCTCTCCTAACTATCATAGAATAATCACTTGAATTTCAGCACCCTCTTGTTTTAAACTACGTTGATTTCAAGAAGGCATTCGACAGTGTTTATCATCCTGCTCTGTGGCAGATCTTGATAACGTATGGTATTCCTCAGAAGTTTATTGAAATATTTAAGCAAATGTACGAAAATTCCAAATGCTGTGTCAGGACCAATTCCGGGGTCTCTCAACTATTCCGCATAGATAGTGGTGTACAACAAGGTGACATCCCTTCTCCATTCTTCTTCTTGATCGTTATTGATTGCGTGCTGAAAAAAAGATTTAAATAGTCCGTGTTATGGCATCCAATGGAACAATGGTTGTTTGACTGACTTAGACTTTGCTGATGATCTTGCAATACTAGCTAAGGATTGTCCCACGATGCAAGCAATGACAGATTCGTTACAGAGTACTAGTGCAAAAGTGGGATTGAGAATCAGTGATAATAAAACTAAAATCCAACTAATAGAAAAACATAATAACGTCCAGAATATAATTCTTGAGGGTAAATCTTTGGATTTTGTTAAGAACTTCATATATCTTGGAAGCTGCCGATCGGACGTTGGTGATACAGAAGTAGCAGTTCAAATAAGAGTTGGGAAAACTGCATCAGTTTTCAAAAAACTCACACCTGTTTGGAAATGTAATTCGATATCTTTATCACTAAAACTGCGACTGTTCTAAACCCTGGTACTTTCTATCTTTTTGTATGCGTGTGAAAGCTGGAAAGGAACTGCAAAAATTTACAACAGCATAGAGGTTTTTCAACTTAACTGTTTTCGTAAGATAATGAAAATCACATGGCAAGACAGAATATCAAACTTAGTCCTCTTAGAGAAGGCATCTACAGAATACTTAAGCACCATCCTGAAACGACGAAGATTGCAACTAATGGGCCATATCGTCCGTCTTCCTGATTCTCCCCAACAAAAGTGGCTTTGAATTGGAGACCGGTTGGTAAACGACGACGAGGACGCCCCCAAAAGACCCGGAGATCAACTGTCACTGAAGACCTACGTGCTGATGGTACGAACTGGTTCCAAGCCCAAAAATCTGCTAAAGACAGTGATAAATGGAGGAGAACTGTGGCCCGTTGCTGCGATGCGGCTGGAGGATCAAAGTAGCAAGGTAAGTAGGTTCTCAAACTGAATTTCAGAAGAGATTTTTAAAAAGGTTGTTGAAAAGCATCTGAAGGTTGAATGCTACTGATGTAACCTGGAGATTCAGTAGCCAGTTCAATCTTCTTATTCTTGAGGAATCCTTTGAAGGCATTTGTTTACTGTGCTCGATGAGTACCACGCACTAGAATTCTTCCACCTTAAACGAAGAAAAGGAGCATTTAAAAGTACATTTCCTTGCAGTGTGTCAATTCACCTTTTCATCATGTTTTTATCACACCAAGTTTTTGTTCAAATCCAGCTTGCACTTTGCCATCTTATACATTTTGCTTTTTATGGTTAATTCCTAATCCTTTTTGTCTGAATACAACAAAGGAACGAAGTAAAAGCAAACCCTCAGCAAAGATTATGAGGTGTATCGTTCATTGACTTGCCGTGCTTTTGTCCTTTTCTTTATTTGCGTAAGGCTTTTTTCAACCACAAAAGGAGGTGGAGTTTGTCTTCAAGTTTAAAATTATTACCCAAGCGGAGACATAACAATGCAGAGTTAAATTTTGAAATTTTGAAAATCTTCTAGTACACGTTACGTAACTTAGGTTTCCCATCAAAATTAAACTTTATACTTTCCAAATAATCCAACAGACCAGTGATCTGAAGACTTCAGATTTCTATAAGGTTTATTGTTTTCCAACCAACGGGTTAACCGAGTGTCTAACCATCATCATGTGATATTTGTTTCTTCTCTTGATTTATGGTGTTCATCATACAGAATTTGTCCCAACTTGTGATCCATAACCCTTAGCAGATTCTCTGCATTAAAATTTTTGCATTTGAGAATTCTCTTCATCTTTTTTTCTAAATTCATAATTGTTTCCTATCAGTCTGTAACTTCGAAACTGTTCTAGCAAAGTTTTTTTTCATTCTGTTTGTGCTAATCTAAAAATTTTAGTTTAAATTTTTGTGGATACTATCTTCATTATTTTGAAAAGAAAACGCTAAAGATAAGAACAGCATTACTTAAAGCAAAGGTGCCATTTTATTTGTGATTTTATATAACAGAAAGTATATGTAAATAATGTTCATATCACGAGATAACTTCCTGTCTACAAACATACAAATAACATAGTAATTTCTGCGACGTTTGTCTAACCCTGATGCGAAGTGGGTGGCTTTGTTCTCAAGATTGCTTAAGGGAATCCATCCAGAGGAGATTTATCAGACGTGGGATTTGCCAACAGGCAAAGGGGCTGTCTTTCCTCTGCTTGTAGCTACGTTTAGGTGTAAGGAGTCAAAACTGTGATGTTAACTATGCTTACCTCAAACCAATATCTACATTTTCTCTGCGTTGGCTTGAGGGCTGGTAAGTCAAAATCTATCCTTAAAGACATCACCTTACCCTATAATTCGAGTCTTATTTCTTGTTCTTTATTCTGCACCACAAACCTCAGTTCGCTGTGCGTCTTGTGTTGGTGAAGGGGTGGAGGGAGGTATTTACGTCTGTCTATTGATCCAGGGTTCATTTTTGCCTTTAGAAACTGGAAAAGGTTTAGACATCTCTCCGTTGTCAAGGACTCTGGCTAGCATTCCATAATGGAGTTGTCGAACGATGGTAATGAACTCTCTTGAACTTTCTTGGACTATTTTGCCATGATTTTCCAGAGGCCTACTCTACTAACAGTGTCAAAGGTTTTGATGACATCGACAAAGGTGGAGTACAGGTTGGTGTTCTGTTCCTGACACTTCTTCTGGAGTTGTCTGGCAGCAAACACCATGTTAATCGTCCCACGTTCTTTCCGGTAGCTACACTGGCTTTCTGGTAGAAGACCGTACTCAAGGTGTGCATTTGGGCGATTCAATAGGACTCTACACAGGGTCCTGCAATGGAGAGCAGGGAAATACCTCAGTGGTTATCACAGATCTGATGAATTCCTTTTCGTTTGTAAAGGTGTACGATGGATGCATCTTTGAAGTCTTGTAGAAGCGTCATGAACTGCCATATGAGTTGGAAGAGGTGATGAATTTTCTCCACCAGATCTGCACTACCTTCTTTGTATACTTTAGCTTAAATGGCGTCTGAGCTAGGTGCTTTGTCACTGGATAATAAACATATTGCTTTCTGAGTCTCTTCTAAAGTAGGTACGGCATCCAGGGTCTCATCAATCAGAGCCTGAGGCCGCCGATCAATGACATCATCGTTAATGGCAGAGGAGCGGTTTAGAACACTGTTTAAGTGTTCGGACCATCTTTCGAGGATTTCCTTCTTGTGTGTGATCGGTGTTGATCCATCTGCGCAGAGTTGAGGCAATGCTCCCGAGGTTGTGGGACCATATATTTCTTTTAAGCCATCGTGGAAGTTTTTCATGTCATCTCTGTCTGCAAAGCACTGAATCTCATCTGCTTTGTTCCTCAGCCAGGTGTCCTGCATCTGGCGCAGCTTATGCTGGACGTTGCTGCGCCTCAGTACATCTTTCTTAGATGTAGACTTGGGGTCACCGATGTGCGCTCTGTTGGCAAGATGCTTTTCAGCTAATAGATGCTAAATTTCTTTGCAATTTTTATCAAACCAATCCTTGTGCTTTCTTATAGTGGGCCCAAGACACTCTGTGGCGGTTGTGTACACCGTGTCACGAAGTGAGGCCCATGCTGCTTCCATATCATTTCAATCTAGTATGATAGACTCAAGGCGGGCTTTTAGTGCGTCAACAAAGGACTGTTTGATGTCGGAGACCTTCACCCTACTGACGTTCAGGCATCTACGAGTTTTTATTCCATGTGGTCGCTTCTTAGGCTGGATGCGGAGCTTGAGCTTGGAGGCAATAAGGCAGTGGTCTGTCCTGCACTCTGCGCCGCACATGACTTTGGTGACTCGTACATCCTGCCTGTCTTTCTGCAATGACATAATCCATAAGATGCCAGTGTTTAGAGCGTGGGTGCATCTATGATGTCCTATTGCGAGTAGGGAGACGGAAGATGATGTATGTAATGAGAAGACCATGCTCTGTACAGGTCTGGAGTAGTAATAACCCACTGATGTTGCAGCTGCTAGTCCCGTGCTTTCTGATCACACCTTCCCAGGTCGTGCTATCCCAATCAACTCTCGCATTAAAGTCACCGAGAATGATGTCACACAGAACTTTGGAGTAATGATGGAATTGGATCGGGGATGATCGATGACAGGCGCGGTGACTTTGTTTAAAGTGGGGAAGACTTGCGCAACGTCGACCACACTCTCTCGTCCGAGTCCACTTAAATCCAGTGGCAGGACTAGATCAAGACGACTGAAGATGGAAACGGATGCAGTAGATGATCAAGATGTTTCTTGTGCCCTATCTTGTTCCGTATACTCCACAGTGCATTGCTGTAACCGCCTTCCTCTCCGTTGAAGCATAATGGTTTCTTCCACAGAGTCTACGGGAGTCCAGTCTTCGCATGCGTAGGCAGACAAGCCTTAACTCACCGAGGGCTTTAAACCCATCGGCTACGGTCACATGGTTTAACCGACTCGTCGAAGCCGTTGTCCAAGCTGTGGCCGCTGTGGCATACAAAGAGCTGCGGGGAGCCACATGTGAGAGCTAGGAGCCAGGTGAGGACCAAAGCGGATGAACTCCCCTAAAAAGGGCACGACGTGTCTTCCAGTCAGAGGTACTAGCCCTACCTGACACCCCACACACCTCATTCGTAAGGTAATCTCCAGCAAGATAAAGAGAACCAATATTTTTAGAAGCAGACGTCCCAATAGATTAAATAGAAGAACCCAAAGAAAGGTTTGGAGGAAAGGACAAACTGAGAATATTTATTGATAAACATCCCTTAAGAGGAGATGCAACTTCACCAGGGCTAACATCAAAATGATGTTCCATGAATATTGGAGGAAGATAAGGACTCAGCTTTGTTTTGAATGACACCAGTTTCGTTTCAGTCACATTTTAAGAAACGAACCAATTCCTTGCCCATTCTCTGACGCCCCAAGGGTCAAACTACCAATCTTCTGAAATTTTGACTTATTGCTTGTAGTTGCCATGTAGTGAATGCCACAGTACAGGGTGGTGTCATCAGCATAGATATCGAAAAACTGAAGCAAATCATATTTATGTAAATAAAAATTTATTTCCAACTGGCGTATCCCCTTAAGGAAAATACGTGTTTAAATCTTTACTCTTTGTTTATTTTTATTGTTGGGAGCGATTTACATTTGATTTGTTTTTGAAAAGCAGTTGTAATTCATATATTGGGAATTCAAATTGTAATTTATAAATATGAATTATGTTGCAAGTCCTAAGGCATGATCGTTCTTAAGACTGTTGCCTCAAGGGCAAAATGAAGCCAAATTCTGTTGAATAATAATATTCCAAAAGATATATTGGGCAAAGGTACAAAGTATCTAGCTTCTAAAATACTATGAAACAGTGCTACCAAAAGCTTTTTATAGATCTCATTCTACCCTGGGTAACAAGTATGGTAGATGTGACAGATAAGATTATTCCTTTCCCAACTGACAGATTGTTCTGTGATAGAATGCGACAAATAAAGAAGGGAACTGTTAGAATTTTATTTATTCCAGTGTTTTTTGGCATTTTAACAAATACAAATCACTTCAATTTAGATAAGTTACTGTTATTTACACAATTAAATTCAACAATTAATTTTACGTATTGTAATTGTCTTCCTTTTCTGAAAATTATCACTTTATTAGCTACTTTTATTACCTTCATACCTGGTCTTATATTTACAATCATAGAAATATGTATAAAACTGTTTATTTTTTTAAACATTCAGGTCGTCATGGTGATAAATTCGAATGCTTTCCTGAATTGGTTTTAATGGGTATCCTCCTGCTGGTATCTTCTTGTTTAAAGGTACTCCCAATGTTGCATAGTGACTGTTGTCTTTACTTAATATATGTGTTTGTACACTAGGTCTGGCTTGATGTTGTTTCTGGATTCTTTCCAATGCATTTAATTGATTTTGATAAAACATTCTTTCATATAATGAATGTTGGTATATTTGCTGTACTCCTTCATACATGATTTTTAAATTTTTGTCAACAGGCTCAGCTAAGCTAACATCACCTCTGTTTTTTTCCAAAACAGGATGACATGCACAATGACTCTTCTCATCAGATTGTCTCCCTATAAGAACGTTGATTAACTGTTCAAGTAATTTGGTTTGTTCATTCATTTTCAAAATTTGATCATCTTTTGTCTTCATTTCCTCTTTAAGAGATTCTGCTATTTTCTGAAGTCTTTTGGTTTCTTTGACCTGTTCTGTAGTTATTTGCTCCAGTTTTCGCACCTCCATCTCTTTTTCCTTTTCTCGTATTTTGTGCAATGTGAGATATTCTTCCTGTTGTTTATTTGATCTCTTCAGAAAACGAAAAGTAATAAAAAGCATGAATAATAATGCACTAAATGACAAAATATCGAACTTGATTGATGATGGATCTGAAACTGCCATTTCATTCTTTTGTACTTTGTAAACAATCTCTGCTATCTGTTGAAGATAGTAATTATTCAATGTATAACAAATGTGTGACCTTTTCATAGGGGCAGTTGATAATGAAGAGTCTTTTTGGTTTTCTATTTGATTTAAGTATCTTTCATATACTAGCATTTTTACTGTCAGAGTGATCTGATTTCTCTTTGTATCCAAAATGAATACTAGACATGTGGAAAATGAGTTGCATGACATTTTGCAAAGGTAAAGCTGCTTTACGTAGATTTTTTGGGAAGATGTTTCTACATGCTTTACTTCATAGTTCAGAGAATTTTTCAATGTCCGATTTATTGTCCTTTCATGAGCTGTAATTTTTATGATAAGCATTTTCATTTGCTTCTGTGAGAATTGTTTTGATGATCGACAGCAAAATAATCTTTCAACATAGGCCATTTTTAGAGCACTGACTTTTGTTTCTCTTCCCTGATATTGAGGAATAATACTCAATATCAATGATTGAACTAAAGGAATAGTTTGCTTTTTGTGTGAATCCAAAATCAGTACAACCAGACACTTCTGAAAAGGGTTTACGCACGTTTTACAAAACTGTACATACTTGACAAAAGTTCTTTGCGTTAAAGTTCCTTCTTTCTTTTTCATGTAGCTCTCATTATTTGCAGATGGTTTAAACATAGTGCTTCCATTTATTCCCAATTTGAAAAGTGGATTTGGTAATCGCTTTAACCAGAATTGTTCTCGTTTAGGACAAAACTTCATCGTTTGAATGTCAACTCTTTGCAAAGAAATGCCTCTTTGCTTGTCGTTATCACCAAAAGTCGTTTTGAATAATATTTCCGTGATCAATGTCATCCGTTTGTTCTGAGGGTGTATGGTATCATATCCAACATACCCGGCAGAATTTTTGGCACAGTAGGAATTACGATTTTGCATACTTTGCACTTCAATCAGATTGTCTTTTCTTTTGTCATTCTCATCTCTGCTGTATGATGTATACCTGGACAAGAAATGAATTATGAATCCACTTGCATAACATGAAATCTGTACTGGCCTTAAAGGAAAATACTTTAAATTCTGGGCTTTGTTGTTAATTTTCTGGCTTAAACAAGAAGAATACGTAGAAATGACAACGTATCGTTTAAAGTTATTACGTCCTTTTATCATTAAATATTCAAATGATAGTTCTCTTCTGCTGTCTCTAAAAACAAAGTACGTTTGCATCCATTTGAATTTAATTACATATCCAGAAAATTGCACTGAATATATTTTGATCAAAATAGTACCTACATGGTATCCTTGACTGCAGTATTTATCATAGGAAGAAACAAATTTCCAAATGCTTTGGTACAGGAGTAGCTGGTGGCTTCTATATCCAGTGTAAAACTTTGTATCAGTGGATTTCAATTGCAGCTGACCTGGGCTGTCGTGAAAATCATCTGATGCAATCTTAGCCAACGTCATTCTACTGTTCAAATTATTTTCAATGATCATGCATTGACCATGTTGATGAGTGGTGGACAGCTGGTAGACAACTGGAAATACTTCTTTCAATGGATTGTCAACATTTTTCATTACACGAAGGGATGGAATTCGTCTGTAACAAAAATGGAATTGCGGCTTGTCAATTATTTGTTCATCTTTTCGTTCCTTTCCTTCAAACGACATGCGACTTGGACATTGCCTTGGAACTGATAATACTTGAGTAACCTTAATTTTGTGCCAGTAAGCATGCTTATTTTGAAGCGATTCATCAAAGTACTTAGTCATTCTTCCCGTTTTGAATACCGCTTTATTGTCCTCTTTTTCCATGGTTTTCAAGTCGTTTCTGGATTTTTCATTATCCTTCACTTGAAAACATTGATTGGAAACATTTGTAATATTTCCATTTGTTGTGTTATAGTGCACAAACGAATACTGCTTCTCTTCAAATGAAGCGAGAAATAAATAACACATAAACGTAACAGCAATGGAGATCAACATGTTGATCAAACTATACTCTGCTGTATCGTCGTTAAAATACTAACTGTAGCATGATTTTATGCAAAGAAAAATGACGTCAAATTATTAAAATAATAAATGACGTCAAGCCTCCTAATTGTTTGTTCAGTGGGTAACAACCGGGGTTCCTCTCACGATTAATACGTTTTTCTTAGAAAGCGTTCATTATTCGCTCCAATTAAATGAAATTACATGTCTAATGTCTCAAGCCGATTTCGAATAATTTCGATGTACTTAACGCATTGGCAATGTCTGAAAGTTTGAATTGGGTAATCTGAATAACACTTTTTTCTTAAGTTAGTTTTGAGAGGTATAACTGAGTGAATTGTCATGTCAATATATATATATATATATTCATATAAACTAATAAGAAACTATGTAAAAAGTATAAAAAAATAAATATTTGGTAGCTTGTGATGATTCAGCCAATTTTGAAATTTGTCATCAACAGTGCTGATATCAACTCTGATGCCTATGGTACGGTAATTCACCACATGTTGAGGTGTTTTCACGTCACCTCATACACAGTTTTGGTTACCACCTAGACCGACTTGATACATGTAACTAGCATGTCGGCCATAGTCAGAGCTAATTCAATTTTGGAGGACCCAGTTGCTTCGATTTAAGTGATAGTCTACAGGTTTTTCTGAAGATGTAGGAATATATTCCGTGAGCATGCACTCGGAATTACTCCAACGTCTATTCCACATGAATTTCATCAATAGGTCAAGAGACATGTTTCCGTTGATTTGATTTGAGAGGATGTGCATTCGAGTAGATGCATATCCTGTCGAGGCATTCTGCTCTTGAGCCGAATGTTGACAAAAGGAGACGTTGCATTCTGATGGAATAAAAGCGAGTCTTATATTGCACGTTTATGTATATTCGGAACGTTTCTCTCTCTTCGGATTTCTGAAGGCTCAATGCCACAAAAAACTGGAAGGAGGGTCGTAGGAGTGGATTTGATTGAACCGCTTACTAGTCTCATATACTCGTTGAAGGATACGTCAAACGTTGACTCCAAACAAGGGAACAGTACTCTGCAACTGAAAAACAAAGTGGCAAAGCTGGAGTGGGAATGGTTGCGAAAGCAGCACACTAGTAATTGCTGACAAGTCTTTAACAGGTTACACCGTTTGGTTGTTTTTTTACAACGGTTTGTACATGCCTTTTGTATCAAAGTGCTCGGTCGTAAGTCACACGAGATACTTCTAAGTTTTTTCGAACTGGATCCTTTCATCTGAGGTTGTACCTCTGAGTTCGTAGTCAGCTTAACTGTTGCTCAGATGGAAAGTGCTGGCAATAGTTTTAGATGTATTTAGGTTGGGACGCAAGTTGTGAAAGTAGACTCTCAGTTTATCAAGGTCATAAGATAAGGTTCTCTCGATGACCTGAATCTGTTTACCATTGTACATAAGGGCGATGTCGTCTGCGTAGATGTACCTGTTGCTGCTCATGTCAGGAATGTCATAGGTGTACAGATTGAATCGTGTAGGCACGATGACGGAGCTTTGTTGGATACCATTGATAAGTGTTTTGCAGCGAGACTTTTCCTTCCAATATGTACATGAATCCGACGTTGGAATATTATGCCCATGATCAGAAGTACCATCTCTTTACTGAGGATTGTTCGTAGTAGTTTCAGAGTAAGACCACAATGGTAGACTGTGTCGTAAGCAGCGGATAGGTCAACTAGGACGATACCAGACTTCATTTGTTTGTCAGAAGAAGTCTTAATGTCTTCCGTCAATAGTGCACCTTGATCAAGGCCACAGCGTCTTTGTGTAAAACTGGCTTGTTCTTGGACAATAGGTTGAATGCGATTAAGAATTAGGCTCTCGTAAAGCTTATAGGCTATGCGAAGAAGGCTGATCGGTGTGTAGCTTTTGGCGCTTTCTTTTGGCTTCAGAAAAGCTACGACTTTGGCAAGTTTCCACACTTGGAGAACCGTTTTCGAGTAAATGCAGTGGTTGAAGAGTGACCGGAGCCACTGTATGCATTTCTGATAGAGGTGTAGGAAGAATTCAGGGTGTAAATTGTTGGGGCCGGTTGCCTTACCAGCTTTCAGATTTCTAATAGCGGCTACGACTTGATTGATGGAAAAGTCACTACACAAGTTCTAGTGAATTGAAGGAGCATTTCATTCCATCTTTATTTGTCGGTTTACATCTCTTGTGAATTCACGATTAGGTTTATTGAACTTACCATTCTTCAAGAGGTAAGAAGTAATTGCATTTGCGCTGACGGAGTGGGGGCTAGAAGATACATTTTTCCTGCCTGCGAATTTGTTAATGGTTGACCAAGCTTTTCTGCTATAGTGTTTTATGTCAATGCACTCGACTGTTGACAGCCATGCTTTCTTACCGCTTGTGGTGAGATGATATATTAATTTGTTTGCAGCTTCTTGACTTTCTGTTGTCGAATGAGCCTGTTCATGATTCTTTGCTAGCTCATTGCAAAAGGTGTTCCAGTTTGGGATGTAGGATTTGCGATATCTCTTGGGGACTTTGTTTTTAGCCAATTTTAACAGTTGATTCTGAAAGGCAATGTAGCAAGTGTTGGTATCAGTAGTATCGAGTGAGGAGAGATCGTTACATATGCTAGCAGATTCGGTTTGAAAACGAGCCTGGCCAGCTTTGTTAAGATTCCAACGTGGGAGTGGAGAATTGGTGTGTACTCTATCAGCACAGGATGGTGTATGATGGTCGGCCGATGTTGCGACTTGAAAATTCCAACCGAGTTTGTTGGCGGGGTGTGGTATGGAACTGTGTGTATTGAACGGGTAGAGTGATAAATCTGGGTTAGTAGTCATACCCCAGGCAGCTGAATTGAATGTTTTAGAATGTTTGTGGTCGAACAACAGCTTAAGATGCATAGTGCTTGCCCACTCGTGGAAGGTTTCCCCATCTTGGTTGTTTGTTTGGTAGCACTAGGATGTGTGATGGAAGTTAAAATTTCCTGAATAAATGACCGGGTGGTCGTACAGTGGTGGTGGAATGAATGGCGTATTCTGGGCTTTGTAGATATTGGTTATTGTAATATCATTGTTAATTCTAATAGTTAGTCACTTTGCTCTTATCGATCAGGCTTGCTGTTACGTCGTTCCTGTCAAAGCAAGATTTAATATAGTCCTTATTGATCAGCTATTGGCATTAATTTCCTTGCAATAAGCAGGTACCTACGGAGGGGACCACTATAAGGTTGCCAATTCCCCCTCCGCTATGTCAATTCTTCTCGCAAAAATTTTAGTTTAGTCTCATGCGGTTTTTTTAACGAATAAAGGATGTTTAATTATCTGAGAAAAGATGCCAGTTAGAAGGACAAAATTGTGGAAGATTAAGAAATTAAAACAGCACATTAGAAATAAAGGAGAAGAGTGATGGCAAAAATATTGCCTTTTTAATAAGGTTTATCTGGTTTTTAACTTTATAGAAATCGGGAAAAAAATGCTTATTTTCTTTGTGATTGTTTCTTGGAGAAATGAGGTTTGAGTCTACTCTTCCTCGCTGGCTCAAGGAAAATTAGAGGTGAATGTTTTATTTTTCACACTGGTACAAGGATTATCGATTTAGTCTGTTACTACGCATGTGGAAATAGTTTACTATAATGTGGATGATGTAGAAAAAAGCTTTTCAACAAAATTATGATTCCAAACAAGTTAAAACGGCACGTCATTACCAATCACAATTTTTTGTCACTATTTTTGAAGACTCCTCGATTCACAGCACAAATAAAGATAAATTTTTTACATAAAGATGACTACAAGGGAAGAGCTCAAAGAAATAAACTATTTGAGATAGAGGGCAACAAAATAAAAAATAATTCAGTAACAGAAAGCATAATAATGTTGCTTCCAAGATAATTGTGAGAACAATGGTCAGTGAAACTTTGGGTAAGGATTTATGAGTAGCAATCACGAGCCTTGTTGTCTTTTCCACCACAAAAACGGGGAGGCAAACTCATCTCAATCATCTTTAAGCAGTAAACATCCGCCAATTACTAATAAACAACAACGACAACAACAATAACAACAATTACAAAACAGTAGTCAAGCATATTCAGGAGCGATAGGAAAGAGTCAGACTAGATAGCACAGTCAGCTAGAACAACCAAAGATGGCTAATTTTGTTACTTTACAAAAAAAATGTAGTTCTGCCAGGCCAAAGAACAAAATATTCCTTATCATGAAGATGGTGGCCCTAGGCAGAATTAGAGCTTACGTGGTTGATGGTGAAGATTTTCGCAATATCATGAAAATTGAACTAGAATACAAACTTCTTCAGCATCAGTCGATAATGCGACGAATGAACAAAATGTATGAAAAAAGTGGAGCTGTGCAGAACTACAGACGTTTGGACATCTTTAGCGACTGAATCCTACGTTATTCTAACGGCTACATTATCACGTAAAATTAGCAAATGAAATCAGCAATGATTGACACTAACGAGCAAGCTGAGCATCATTCTGCTGAGAACAGCGTAGTCTGCTTGTAGCTGATGAAAGCTGACTGGGAGCTTGATAGAAATATGCAAGTTTGCGTGCGAGACAACACTTCCAACCAAACAGCTGCAGGAAGGTTAAATGAAGACTGGAAAGACTTGCCCTGTTTTGCTCATACCCTCCAATTGCCTATGAATGCTGGGTTAGCAATAAATGAAATAAACGCGTGGATAAAAGAGTCGTGCAAACTGGTTGGTTTCTTTAAGAAATCGACTTTGAAATCGTCAGCATTGGAGTGTAAGCAAGAGCGTTTTGACGAAGTGAAACATCGATGGATTCAATTATGCAAGACCAGATGGAACAATGTATATGAAATGTTTCACTGACATGACGAAGACAAGCAATATATTAACGCTGTTTTTTCAGACAAAATATTAAGATATTAAAAGCTAAGGGCTACTAAAATAACTTAAGCTTCACCCAAGTAGGAATGTGGTCATCAGATTGACAACAGATGCCTGGTTGGCTCTATTAAAGGTGGCTTAAAGTTGACAGGATAATATTTGTTTACATGCCTACACTTGCTCAATAGTTCAGTGCGCTTGTTAAAAAGTTTGATTTTATCTGAAGTAAAAATTGCCATTTTTTCCGGATAAACACAAGCTGTATACTTTTCAATCACTCTTGTATGCGCGTATTTGCTTTAAAATAGACAAATTTCATGAAAAAATATTTTCGCGCTTCCTTCAAGTCCCAAGTGTATTTCGATAGAACTGTGCTTTGCGCATAATTTTTTTCGTTGTGACACCTAATAATGGAATGCATACTTACATAAAGCCGTTTGTAAACTATTATTCCTGTTTGAAAAAACGTTTCCAAAAGTAGGTTTTATATTCCTGCTAAACAGTGCGTCGTTAAATCAAATGATTTTTCTAGGTCTGTTCTTTTTCCTACCTCTAGTCTTGGTGGAGGGGTTAAACTTTACCTGCCATCCCTATTCATAAACAGATGCCGCTTTACTAAATTCATTAGCATTGCATAATAAATCCGAAATTCTGTAATTAATATTAATGGTTAGTTGTTTTAAATGAGAGGCACGTGGTTGGATTGAGCATTGATGTACAGGCGAGGATTATCTGGTTTCAACGATCTTCACGTTGGCTTGGGCGATAATTTTTAACCCTAACTCCTTAAAGATCATACTCGATAAAAAATAATTTATTACTTCTTTGGTTTTTGACATCGTGGATTTCTCCCCATCCCTTCCCCGCCCCCCATTTTTTTCGCAGAAACACTCCTCGTACATACATTTCATATTGCGAACAAATATACAACAACAACGAAATGAGTAAGACAAAACAAGATCATCAGGTCTTGAAACTGTTATCCCGAGAGGCAATCTAAGAAAGATGGTGGTAAGTAATTCAGGAAATTGGATGAAAAGGCAGGAATCTCAAGACTTTAAGTTCGTAAGTTCCCTGAGAGTGATAAAAAATTAGGGGTGGTGAAGGTACCTTAATTAAAATTGATGGGTGGCATTCCTATTGGATTGCGGGTTCGAAGTGAACGTCAGGGAATGAACAACCTTGCCTCGTAAGGTATCTGGATCGCCCTTTGATAAGTCGTAGCACCAACATAGGCACCCCTTTCTGGATTGCTGAGCCTTCATCCTGTTTTTTGGTCCTTTCTGACCCGCGGCAGACCATTCTTGGGCGTATAAACTTCCTTAATGCGGTAATGGCCGAGATAGCTACTCACTGTCTTTTTAGCGGGTTTGCAGTTCAAAGTCCAGGCACACCGCAGGTAACTGTGGTTGGAGTCAGGAAGGATAATAGAAATCCACCCTAAACTTCATTACGAATCATGTCTAGCAGTACAAATGAAAACACGAGAGATTGGTCGAGCTGTTGATTAACAAAGGTCATAAGTTTTCCTTGGGTAACCAGTGAGGAAATGAAAATGATGGTACTGATAAAAGAACAAAAAGATGCGGGTGCAGAGGCCGAAAACAAAGTAAGGTGAGATACTAAAGAAAGAATGAAACAGGAGATGAAAGAGTGTGTGTTGAGGGTAGTGTCACTAATGATGGCACGGGTAGATCAAGGGAGGTGGTAGAACGCATGGAAAGGAAGACCCAAGTGCTGTGTTTGCAGAAGACGAAATGGAAAGCATCGAAAGGCAGAGATATTGGTGGTGGCTACAAACTGTATTACCAGGGCACTGATGGTAGAAGAAACGCTGATGGTATCGTACTGCACCCAAATGTGGTAGGAAGGGTGGTAGAAGTGGATAGAGTGACGGTCAGATTGTGGTCATAAGGCTTAAAAGCAACAGGAAGTTGATAAGCATCATCCGTGCATATGTAATGCAGACCGGCAGTGATACTTGATGGAAGAAAGATTGATATAGGCATAAATCAAAGTTCGGCTTTAAGCCCTCTACTCTTCGCAATTTTAATGTACAAGTTGACATCGGAGGTGAGAAGAGAGAGTCAAGATAAGATGATGTTTGCCAATGACGTAGTACTTGTCAATGAGGAGAAAGCTGAAGCAAGGGAAGGAATGGAGAGGTGGCGGGAGGCGCTGTAGAAAGAGAGATTGAAGGTCAGTAGACCAAAAGCCGAACACGTGTGCATCAACAGGAAGATGGAATCACCCTTGATAAAAACAGGTGAAGATGAGGTTACCGAGAAACAAGATCTCAAATGCCTTAGCCCAACGATACAGTGTGACGATGGGAATGATAATGAGGTGGGAAAGGCGATACAACCCGGATGATGTAGATGACTGTAGTACTTTGTAACCGACGACTACCAGTTTTGATCGACAGAAATGTGTACAAGCCTGTAGGCAGGCTGGCCTTTATGCATGGGATGGAAACAACTTTCATCGATGAAACAAAAGTTGAAGGGTAGCAGTAAGATCGTGACGTATCAAGTTACAAGCATGTCTTGGAGCTCTGTCAAGAGTAATAAAATATGATGACGGAGCCCCTGTCCATATATGACAAGAATACTCCATGTAAGCAAGAATGGTAGACGTATAGAGATACAAGATGGGCCCATGCGTAAGGTAATCTCTAGCATGATACAAATATTTTTAGAAGCAGACTTCCCAATAGACTGAACAGAAGAACCCAAAGAAAGGTCTACGAAAATGAGAAACTAAGCATATTTATGGATGAACATCCCCTAAGAGGAGATGCAAATTCAATAGTGCTAACATTAAAATGATGTTCCATGAATATTGGAGGAAGATAAGGGCTCAGCTTCCTTTTGAATGACACCAGTTTCGTTTCAGTTATATTTTAAGAAACGAACCAATTCCTTCCCCATTCTCTGACGCCCCAAGGGTCAAACTACAAATCTTCTGAAATTTTGACTTGTTGCTTGTAGTTGCCATGTAGTGAATGCCACAGTGCAGGGTGGTGTCATCAGCATAGATATCGAAAAACTGAAGCAAATCATATTTATGCAAATAAAAATTTATTTCCAACTGGCGTATCCCCTTGAGGAAAATACGCGTTGAAATCTTTACTCTTTGTTTATTTTTATTGTTAGGAGAGATTTACATTTCATTTGTTTTTGAAAAGCAGTTGTAATTCATATATTGGGAATTCAAATTGTAATTTATCAATATGAATTATGTTGCAAGTGCTGAGGCATGATCGTTCTCAAGCCTGTTGCCTCAAGGGCAATATGAAGTCAAATTCTGTGGAATAATAATAACCCTAAAGATGTAATGGGCAAAGGTACTTAGTACAAATAACAACAACAATAATAATAATAATAATAATAATAATAATAATAATAATAATAATAATAATAATAATAAGGTTCTGCAGGACTACTCTTGCCGGGGTGATATTGGAAAGTGAGGGTCCAATGTCTATAAAATGCACCAGACGGCATGCGTAATATACAGCCTCTGGTAGTCAATTCCAGCTCCTGGCCTTCACGTGGCAGAACTGATTCAAGCTAACAGGAGAAGGGGCGAAAGGCGTGTCTTAGGCGCCTTTAAATAACTTATTCTCTGGGCAGAATGAGCTCATCAGCGTTGCCAACAGTCATCCTAGGAGAAGGAATATCTTTGACTTCAAAACCCGGGTGGGACAAGCTCGTTAGCGTTGCAAGCAGTTATCCTAGGAGAAGAAAACACTCTGATTTCAAAACCAGGGCAGATGGGGCTCTTTAGTCTTGGGTGACAGCCTGTCTAGTGGAGGTTACACGATCAATTATACCCGCAACCCGAAGGTACCGTGCCGATATGGGTAAATGGCTGCAGCGTTACGAGGTCACAGATCTCCGAACCTGGAAGAAGTGGCGTCCCTATCAAAATTATAAGCCTTGTCCAGAGAACCGGGCAACTCTGGATAGACTGATTAATTCCCGTGTGTAAATCAAACATTTTATGGAGGACTGAGATAATAATCAATTTCAACTAATACATGATATAGCTAATAATACCGTGGCACAAATGGATGCTGAAAATGAAGCAATTCATAACAATCAAAACATTGTTCAAATATTGAACAACCGTGAGTGGACCGAAGAACAGAAACACAGAATAGTTGAATTTGATTCACAAGAAAGGAAAAGAGGGAAAAAACTTTATGAAACGAGTAAAAGACAGATGGGATGCAGAGTATCCAGAGAGTAGAAGAACAGCACAGAATTTGATTGATAATGAGAGAAGGTTTAAAAAAGAAGCAAGAGGTGAAGGCAGAATGAACCTAGCATCCAAAACCAAATATTAGAACAAGTAGAAGACCAAGTAGTGAAAGACACACAGCGCAAATCATTAGAATGGACAACGGAAATGAAGGTCAAGCTTCTCAACATAGACAAAGAAGAACGGGCGAATGGTAGAGGTTTCATGAAAGGTGTTAAAGCGAGATGGGATGTAATATACCCAGCGTACCAATCAGTAAGTTGGAAAGAATTGAGAGATAATGCAGCTAGATTTTAAAAAGGAAATAGTAAAGAGAAAAAATTGGACAGCTCCAGGAGTAGATGGTATACAAAACGTTGGCGGAAGAGGTTCGAACCCGCACAAAAAGCACTGGGAAGAGAGTTTATGGATACTTACAGAAACACAAGGATGATGCCAGAGTGGTGGCCCTCAGGAAGAACGGTGTTAATACCAAAGACAAGAAAGCTGAGTGATGGAAAGAACTATCGCCCAATAACAGGTCTTATACATCGTACAAAATTCTTACAGGATTAGTAGCAAAGTACATGAGAGAATACCCAATGATCAATGAGATTTGGGACAAAGGACAGTTAGGAGCAGTGGAAGGGGTGCTAGGGACAGTGGACCAATTGATAATTGATCGATGGATAATGGAAGAAGTAAAGCAGTATCATAGGAACTTGGCAGTAGCGTTTTATGATTTCAAAAAAGCCTA